>JAWZYV010000455.1:600000-1066881 GCA_038373885.1 Cheiracanthium punctorium | reverse complement strand
TTCAATAGACTTCAATAGTCTATATGAAATTTTCAATAGTCGAAATTATCTGATAGACTATTGAAGTATGAAAATTTAGCGAATTTCATACTTCAATAGTCTAGTGTAATGAATAGAAACCGAAAGTTGAAAACTTCCGAAGTACCTATATACGTAACTCCTTCTGCATTTTAAGAAACTTCCTTCGGTACGAAAAATCGCCCCTCCCCCTCCTTTTCCATTTAGAATGGTTAATCTTATATAATAAAATCGGAGAGTAAACATTGTATGTAGCTATGTAGGTTTGTAGGCAAGTTTGTGACCACCGATCTTTTTGCGTGCGTCTCTGGATCGCATTGCGCCGAGACGGTTGGTCGCAGACCTACGAAATTTTGCATACGGCTTCACTAGGACAGATCCTAACACGCCTCGGAGAGATTTTTTCGAAATTCGATTTAGAAAATGTTTTATTTTATGTTTTGTCCTATTTTTAGCGATTTTTCTCGCTTAATACGTAATAACGCCGGTAATTACACTCGCAAGAAAACGAAATTTACATCATCGGATAGAGGAGAAAATTTTCTTTTTAAAATTGTATGTTCGGACTGTGTAACATATTTTTCAGATTTTTGGGAATTTTTCAAATAAAATTAAATTTGACGCTGACTTTCGTAAAATATTTTTAAAACTGCTGCATCTTGAATTCTATCCGTCCTAACTGTTTTTATATTTCGCAAAAGACGGAGCATACAATTCGCCCACATTTAAAAGAAGAACGGGGGAAAAATATAAATTAGGAGATTTTTTACGAATTTTCATGTAAAGAAGGATTTTGAATACAAAAGCAGGTGCTTCAAGATTTCGTTTGATATTAAGCTTGCAAATTTAGCCGTCATAGTAACTAAAACTGAATAGCTGCCAGTTGAAAAAAATAAATAAAATTACTTTAAAATAACTGAATTTTCACATGCGAAATTCATACGTCATTTTGATGTAACGAGTTTAAAACCCCTTTCGAAACTCAATCAGAATAACGGAGTCACAAGCAAAACATACGGCACGTACGAAATAATTCCATTTTTTATATTACGTTGCCAGAAAAAGAATTGAATGCTGTTTTTACAACAATGAATTACCCAGCATTATTTTCGATTGAGTTTCTAAACGGGACAGTTTTCGAATCGCAAGAAATATTTTGCAGTGCTAAATACGTCAATCTGACAAGAATTATGCATAAAAATGTATGGAGAGCTGTTTTAGTGACAACGATAAAGTGAAGCGATTAATGTTTTTGCTAATGCGTAAATTGCAAAGAATCGCCAAACAATAAAAGACTACATTCGTAGCAAATATCTAAACCGTTTGCTTAAATTAACCATTAAAGATGGAAAAACAAAAATATATTGGTATCAGTAAAAGATGGTATAATTAATAGTTAGTAGATATTACGACAATACTAATCAAAGCACAATATACTGCATTAATAAATACTTCGTGAAACTATTCGTTTCCATTCGTTTTTCAACAGCCGTCTTACATCACAGCTAACTAAACATTAAATAATTTTAAGTCGCGTTAATATATCCCGCGGTAGTTTCCACAGAAAAGACTGTACCTGAACTTTTTTTTTCTTGGAGAATCTGTTTTGTCACAAGTAGTTATGATCACATTTTAGGAAAATTTTCTCTTCTTGCCTTGCGAATAGCGGGTATACAGCTTTTTAATCTCTACTTATTATAAAAGAAGGTGTCTGTGTGTGTGTGTGTGTGTCTGTCGGCAGCGTTACGGACAAACGGCTACACCTAGAAACACCAAATTTGGTACTCGGGAAGATGTAAATATGTAGTTGTGCACCTCGAAGCGATTTTTTCAAAATTCGACCTAGAATTTTTTTTATGTTTTATGGGATTTTTGGCATTTTTTCTCACCTAATTCGTAATAACGGCGGAAATTACGCTCGCAGCAAAACGACATTTATATCATCGGATAGAGGAGAAAATTTTCTTTTAAAAACAGTTTGTTCTGAATACGTAACATGATTTACCGATTTTTAGGAATTTTTTTACTAAACATCTGCTTCGCGATTTTTTGTTTCGTAAAATAATTTTAAAACTGTCGCATCTTGAATTCTATCCGTCATAACTTTTAGATATTTTGACAAATCGTGAAACATTCTTTTCTCCCTCTTTTAAAATACAAACGAAAAAATTATGTAAATTAGATGATTTTTTACGAATTTTAATGCAGCCTAATGTTTAGAATTCAATAGCATCAACGCGATCTTACGCCATTCATTACATTGCGATCACGGCACGAGAATTTATGTTCGGTTGTTGCCACAGAAAGGATTAGAAAAAAGGGTTTTTTCAACCAATCGAGTTTTTAAATGGGATATCAGAATTTCAATTCGCAAGTGAGGATCTATGACGTCAAATGCTTTAAGATACGTAAAATTTACGCCATATTTTTAACTCATTTATTCCAGCTCTATTTTCAACACAGGGAGACGATAAAAATTTACTGTAGAAATAAACTAAGAAATTCACGATTATTATTATTAGAAGTGGTATTTTAATCCGGTGCTTATTTAAAAATTGAAATGTTTTCACGGCGCTAAAAATGTTCATTTTAAAAGTTACAAAGTTCGTTTCAAAGCGCGATATATTAAAATTTTTCTATTTACTATTTTTATTTTTGGCATTTAATTTAGCGCAGGCATTGCCTAACATACGCATGCAGGTTACGAGTATAGTTTTATTTTAACGTTGAATTACGTTCCTCCATAAAGGTCCAACGCAAAGTTTTAATGATACCGTTTGAAAACAATTATGCGAAATATCGAAATTAACTCCCTCAATCTACCGGGGTATCCTTTACGGCAGTCAAACAGTGACGTCATAAATTTAAAAAAATGCGTTAAATTTGTAAACTCTGCAACTCTAACGCCCTGTCACAATTAAAATGGGAATAAGTAGCTCCTCCAGATTACACAGTTTGATGTTTTTCAGGAGACAGGACTATGGAGGATATAAAAGATATCGCTATATTAGATACATGGATATTTAAAATAGCACCCCTTGTATATTTTCTCCCCACAGTAAGATGAAATGGTTTGCGGCGCTAAATACGCCAATCTTATAAAACTATGTATAAATTATATATATATGGTGGGTTTCTTTAATGGCAACCATTATGTGAAATGATTATTATTAATTCTAATGCGTAAATTGCAAAGAATCGCCACAGAATCAAAAGATCCCATTGAGGCCAAATAATCTAAGCTAAGGGAGCCTTGAAGAGGGAGAAGCGAGTATAGATAGTATTAATGCACGTAATAGGTAGTATTATTATATTTGTAAAGATAATATGAATAAATCGCAATGTACCACGTTAATAAATATTTCATGAAATTAAAAGTGTTTATCCTTTTTCAACGGTTGTCTTACAACCAACTAAACGAAAAATAATTCTAATTAGCGTTAATATATCCCGCTGTAATTTCAACAGTAGAGATTACTTGAACTTTTTTAAAAATGAAATTCTGTTTTGTCACATGCAGATATGATTTTAGTAGTAAAATATTCCCTTCTTCCCGTATGAAGAGCGGGTGCGCAGCTATTTTAAAAACATCTCTTGGAAATAGCATAAATGAATTCAGAAGACCTCAAAACGTGTAAATACACCAAAATCTCGAAGTCGAATTTTTTCATAATTGCAATACTTTCCTATGTTCGGAAAGAAATAAATGGTGCTCCATTTCATGTAGTGTCTTAGGTATTTAATGCTACAACTTGAGCCTAAAAAACAGTATGATATAGAAATAAGACATTTTGAAAGCCAGGAGTTCTTTGCAAACCATTAAGCTTTCCACTTTTTTGATAGTGAATGACACTGACGTAGTTTTTTGAGTCATTATACTGCAATGATCAGGTTAGTACTCATGACACAAACTTTACATTAAGAGTCAAATAATTTTGCTCTTTTTTTTTCTTTTTTAATTCCACATCACGAATAATTTCGAATTACACATGTAAGGAAAATTTTTGTTTCCTACCGTGCGAAGAACGGGCCCACAGCTAGTATGTTATAAATATTGAAAGTGAATGAGCTGCATTCTATTAGCTGTATTATTGTTTTATAGTCAAGAAATAGTTGTACACTATTCAAGAAGTATTTGTAAGAAAGAAAATTGTCGAGAAAGATATTTTAACTGTGCAATAAATCATTAAATCTTAGTAAGTAAAAAATTTCTGATTTTTTTATTATTATTTGAAACGAAAAAAAAAGTACCTCGCGAGGCTTTAATTTTTGAGATTACGACGGGCTCACAAAAATCCCCAAAATTAAAGACTCACGAAAAGTGCTCTTGCAGTTTTAGAGATAAGTGGGTAGTGTAAATTGAAAAAATGTTCAAAATAAGGTAGAAAAAAAAATATAATGCTATGAAGAAACGCCTTTCGTTAATTTTCAAACACTTGCACTTTTTAAATTTGTATATGGTCCCCGTACATTCCCAGTTAGTAAAATGTGCCCATACCGTAACAAAGTGACGTACAAAATTTGAGAATTATATTCTAAACAGTATCAGAGATATGAAGATTAACATATACTGACTTGAACCACTTTTCAATGGTTCTTGAAGCGATGGAACCACGATAGCATTTCAGGGGTTGTACAGAAAGTACCAGAAGAAAATAATTTTTTCTCACTCAGTAATAAACGCTTACGTTCAAAATCATGTACAACCCCCAATAAACTTTGTTTAAAGATATCTCTGTGACGTTTTCTGATGAAAAGCTGAAATTTTGTCCATCACCTCATTAGTGTATGGGGCACATTTTACTACCTGTAATTTTTTTTTTTTTTTTTAGTAGGGTGGTTTTATACAAATTTAAGAAGTGTAATCTTTTGAAAATTATCTTGAGTAATTTTTTCTTAGCGTAGCGTTTTTTTTTTCGTACTTTATTTTGAATATTTTTTCAATTTACATTGCCCACGTATCTCTAATAGATAAAGAATTAAAGCGTGCCACCACCTTTTTGGGACACCCTTTTTAATTCACCGTATGAATCAATTAGGGTGATATACTTGCGGGGTGGTTGTAGATATCAACAGTTCATTTTTGGATATACATTCCTTAAATCTAGTTGCCTTCGGGAATATTTCAACAGCGTAGTGATAGTATCCATAAACTTCCTAATGTTATTAAACAGGGTTATAATTGAAGTTCCCCTATAAACAGTTCAACAGCTAAAACGGGTTGGCAGATTGTAACTAAATGTGGTATCTAGACAATACAGCAGATGCGCTCAAGGGATTTCGACAAAAAAAGTAGTTCAAAACACGTCCACTAGGTGGCGCTTTGTATGAAAAACAGCGAATTTAACAACGGAAATGGCTAATTCATTGTGTACAGACATTTTCAACATTAATTCAATACTTTTTTAGCCTCTTTTTAACTTATTTGGGTCATTTTTAAAGTTGATTTCATCATATAAAGCGCCACCTGGTGGAAATTTTTTTAACTAAAAAGCTTCCTTAAGCGCATCTCGTGTATAGTCCGCATGCCAAATTTGGTGGTAATCGGGTCCCCCGTTTCAGCTGTAGAATGCTGTTTATAGGGGAACTTTAATTATACCACCCTGGTACGATATATTTCACGAAAAGCGTACATTGGTCTGATCTCTTGTAAATCCATTATCATATAACATGGACAGTATGTATTTTAAAAATATCTGCTTTTATATTTCTAACGATTTATTCAAATGAAAAGTCATTAAAGAAAAATCACTATTTATGCAATGTATCAGAACTACATCTACTATCAGTGCTACCATTAGTACACGTACGCAAATGCAATGTACGAAAAACATGTGTTGGATAAGTTAAGTTTCACTAGGCACGGAAAATGAATGTATTAGAAAATATTTTGTGTATGAGTGTGTGTGTTCATCTCTTTTGTCACCATATGCATGTCAATAAATAATTTTAACAATTTTTAAAGAAAAGTAAAACCTTGCACATTTTCAAGCTTATATTTATAAATCAATGCTAACGTAAGTAGCGAATATGCTAACGATACTAATTTTACGCTCAGACCCAGTTTTACATGCTTTTCTAACCGTTTATAAGTTGTATAGATTCCCAATACAGCTGAAAAAACAGTACTTCAATTGGTTAAACTGGTATCTAACAATGGTAATGGATTTTTTATAAACTACTGTTTGAAACTGTTCGGTATAAACTTACGTCATGAGTATTTATGAATATGGAATAACAATATTTGAAGAGTGTTGACTACGATAGATTTCCGACCGTGGAACATCAGGTAAATATAAAACTTTACTTATATTACACGGATTTTCATCGGATTATATACACACATAAAACGTAAGAATTTTATTTTAAACTGAGCAGATTTTGCACGTTTTAACAAGTAATTATTTTCACAATACATTTTAGATTCTTGGCATGATAAAACGCTTTGACAGGGGTTTTCCATTTTATTGAACTTGTTTTGCTCAGTGGAAAAGTTCACCCATTCAAGGCATGAGATCACAAACAGTGCTCTATAATCAGAAATTTTTGACCAAAAAAAAAGTATTAGAGGTATTAAAATGCTTTTCGCAAGGTGATTGCATAAGATACTGTTTTGTACAATAAAAATAAAAATGAATAAAATACACTATAACGCACTACGCACAATACAAGAACAAAAGTTTTCAATATTTTCCAACAAATTTCACCTTAAATTAAAGAAAATACACCTACTAATAATTTGAACTACAATCATTCAGATATTTGAAAATGCAAGAACAATATTTAATTTGAAGGGAAAAACAAAAGTTCTTGCACTTTGCGTGGCCTTTTTTGCTTATAAACATTTTTCTATCTATTTTATCTGTATAATTATAGTTCGTTTTATGCATATGGGTGATTCCACGGTAACTCATGCTACCTTTTCTTTTAAATCGCATTTTCAAACTCTCATAATAATAAAAAAGTACGTTCATTTTCTCTCAACAAACTACTGATTACAAATTGTTTTCCTCTTTTAATAAATCATTAAAAATCTTATAAATTTTTTGAAACACTAGGGGCCAAGGGCCCCATACTCGCTACGCTCGCTTTTCGTATGAGGCTTTTGGCCCCTAATAAGGCTTATTCGTAAAAAAGACAGAATTTCAACAGACGAATCCCAAAGATTGGCTCGGATAGAATGTTACTGAGCTACACGTTGCTTGGTTCTAGCATGTTTATTGGTACATAAAAATTTAAACCTCACACTAGAGTAGACCCCTCTTAACACGGAAGAATTTTGTTATTAGGAATCCGTGTTCTTCGGGTATAATCGCTGGAAAAAGTATTTGCACTCCTCAGAAACGCAATGATATTTAATGTTGTCATTCAAAAGTTGTATTAATTAGGAGTTAAAGCGTAATAAAATCAGAACATCTGCTTGAGCTATATTTTTAATTATGTAAAACCTATTGGACACCTTGCGTATTTGCCACCCATGGCGATTTTTCATTATTTGGTGACTTGCGTATATGTATAGTTAATAATGATCTCTAAGAAAACAGTACTTCACGTGCTTTCTTTGATAAAAACTACGGAACAGCTAGGATAGCTTGCCACCCATGGCGACTTTTCATTATTTGCACTTTGAGTTATTTATTTCATATACTTTTTAATTTGGCGTAAAATGGGCGTAATTCTAACTCATGTTTGTAAATTTCACGCGATTCTACATACTTGGAAACGCTTTGTTGAAAGAAATGAATGATTTTATGCCACATCTGGCAACCATTCTGTTTATTTTTTCAGTTTTTTATTAATATCTTCTAAAATAATTCGATTTTCGAAATTTAAGTCAACTTAGCAGGTTCCTCGGAATTTTTCGAATCTGTGGGCACCTTAGTCGAAACTCAAATCCCCACGGTTTAGGAGGAGATAGGTCAACAAGCTTTGACAGCGCCAGCAGCTGCGACAGCGGCCTTTACTTTTTTTTAGAATAGAGAGATTAATTAAAATTGCTTTTTAACTCATACTACCAACAGAAGACATTGATTTTTCTGTCCACGTTTCAGAGTTTTATTTCTGCTAAAATTCTACTTCTTAACTGCTATAATCTTTATAAGTGTTTGTATGTACCTTTCTTATCACGAAACATCATTTAGTTTTGTAGATAAAATTGGTCATTGCATTAAAATATACTAAGTGTGTGGTAACTCATGTTACTACGTACATGTCTGACTTTGAAGTGTTGCCTGATAAAAAACTTCTACACTAAATAAACTGTTTCTAACACAGCTACAACAATTCGGAATAATTTATCACACAATTTGCTAAAAAATAAAACATTTTTTTTGATGGTCATATTATGTTTCCATTGAATTGCCCATATAAATACTATACGAAAAATCATGAATGTAAATACTATATAAATACTATATGAAAATATACTATATTATACGAGTAACACTACAGTAATACTATTTGAGTAAATACTATATAAATACTATATATAAATACTATAAATCCCATATAAATACTATATGAAAAATCAGTTATATAGCATAAATCATATTGCTAAAATTGATCTTTTAAAAATCGTTCTTCTTTTTCAATAAGGCAGTATTCAGAGAACATATAAATACTGTTTATGAAATCTCATTTAAAAAAAAAAAAAAACTTTCAAACTAAAGAAAGGTTAAAGGGATTTTTAACATACTTGGCGACAACGTTTGTGGTTCTCATTTATTTGTTTTCTACTTATCTCTAATCATGCTATCGGTTTAGGAAGAGGAGGACTTGTTCATATCTATATAAATAAAATTAGACTTTTGTCTGTACATTTCTTGGAATTCAAAAATTTTGCGATTTCTATCCGTTTCAAGCACCCGGGAATCCGATGCGACCCTCAAAAAAAAGTTTGTGTGTCTGTAATTCTGTCATTCTGTCAGTGACGCTTTTTTTGTTTAAGCATCACGTAAAAACGACTGAAGCGAATGATATGAAATTGAGTGACATGATAGGTGGTCACTCAACTTAAAACATAGGCTTCGAACTTTAAAAAAATCTTGATTGGATTTTGAGATTTTGCGAAAATCCTTTCAAACTGCATAAATTTGTGTTCAAGCATCACGTAAAAACGACTGAAGCGAATGATATGAAATTGGGTGTCATGATAGGTGGTCACTCAACTTAAAATATATGCGTCGAATTAAAAAAAATCTTGATTAGATTTTGAAATTTTGCGAAAATCATTTTAAACTGCGTAAATTTGTGTTCGCACATCACGTAATAACTGCAAAGGTGAAAAAATGATATTTGGTGAAATGATAGGTGGTCACTCACCTTAAACTATAAGCATCTAATTAAAAAAAATCCATCAGATTTCGAGATTTTCTGAAAATCGTTTAAAACTGAGTGAATCTTTGTTCCCGTATTACGTAATAACGACTAAAGCGAATGATACGAAATTTGGTCACACGATAGATATGGTTGCTCAACATAAACTATAGGAGTCCAATTTTTAAACATTTTTATTAGATTTTGAGATTTTGTGAAGATTCTCTCAAAATACGTTTATATTTCTTCAAACATCACGTAATAACGACTAATACGAATGATACGAAATTGAGTGTTATGATAGGTAGTTGCTAATCTTAATTTATAGGCGTTGAATTTTAAAAATATTTTGCTTACATTTTGAGATTTTTCGAAAATCGTTTTAAAATGCTGAAAATTTGTTCCAGCATCACAAAATAAAGACTGCAGGGAATGAAACGAATTTGGGTGACATGATAGGTTGTCACTCAACTTAAATTCTAGGCTTCAAATTTTTCAAAAATGTTGATTAAATTTTAATATTTTGCGAAAATTATTTCAATATGCGTAAATATTCGTTCGCGAATCACATAATTACGACTAAAGCGAATGCAATGATATTACTTAGTTACACTCTAACCTGTAATATTTTAACAATACATGAAAATTATAACTTCGCTTTCTTTACTTTGGCAACATACTACATTCATTCTGTGTACTCCTACAATGCTGACGAAAGTTCTTGCTTTTTGGAAATTTTCATTCACTAACCCGTCGAGGACGGGTACTTCAGCTAGTCTATATAAATAAAATTAGACTTTTGTCTGTACATTTCTTGGAATTAAAAAATTTTGCAATTTCTATCCGTTTCAAGCACCCGGGAATCCGATGCGACCCTCAAAAAAAAGTTTGTCTGTCTGTCATTCTGTCATTCTGTCCGTGACGCTTTTTTTGTTTAAGCATCACATAAAAACCACTCAAGGGAATGACAAGAAATTGGGTGTCATGATAGGTGGTCACTCAACTTAAAACATAGGCGCCCAATTTTTAAAAAATCTTGATTGGATTTTGAGATTTTGCGAAAATCCTTCCAAACTGCGTTAATTTGTGTTCAAGCATCACGTAAAAACGACTGAAGCGAATGATAGGAAATTGGGTGTCATGATAGGTGGTAATTCAACTTAAAACATAGGCGTCCAATTTTTAAAAAATCCTGATTGGATTTTGAGATTTTGCGGAAATTCTTTCAAACTGCGTAAATTTGTGTTCAAGCATCACGTAAAAACGACTGAAGCGAATGATATGAAATTGGGTGTCATGATAGGTGGTCACTCAACTTAAAACATAGGCGTCAAATTAAAAAAAAATCTTGATTAGATTTTGAAATTTTCCGAAAATCATTTCAAACTGCGTAAATTTGTTTTCGCACATCACGTAATAACTGCAAAGGTGAAAAAATAATATTTGGTGAAATGATAGGTGGTCACTCACCTTAAACTATAAGCATCTAATTAAAAAAAATCGATCAGATTTCGAGATTTTGTGAAAATCGTTGAAAACTGAGTGAATCTTTGTTTCCGCATTACGTAATAACGACTAAAGCGAATATGAAATTTGGTCACATGATAGATGGTTTCTCAATATAAACTATAGGTGTCCAATTTTTTAAACATTTTTATTAGATTTTGAGATTTTGTGAAAATTCTCTCGAAATACGTTTATATTTCTTCAAACATCACGTAATAACGACCAATATGAATGATACGAAATTTAGTGATATGATAGATAGTTGCTAATCTTAATTTATAGGCGTTGAATTTAAAAAATATTTTGCTTACATTTTGAGATTTTTCGAAAATCGTTTTAAAATGCTGAAAATTTGTTCCAGCATCACGAAATAAAGACTGCAGGGAATGAAGCGAATTTGGGTGCAATGATAGGTTGTCACTCAACTTAAATTCTAGGCTTCAAATTTTTCAAAAATGTTGATTAAATTTTAATATTTTGCGAAAATTATTTCAATATGCGTAAATATTCGTTCGCGCATCACATAATTATGACTAAAGCGAATGAAATGATATTACTTAGTTACACTCTAACCTGTAATATTTTAACAATACATGAAAATTATAACTTCGCTTTACTTTGGCAACATACTACATTCATTCTGTGTACTCCTACAATGCTGACGAAAGTTCTTGCTTTTTGGAAATTTTCATTCACTAACCCGTCGAGGACGGGTACTTCAGCTAGTCTATATAAATAAAATTAGACTTTTGTCTGTACATTTCTTGGAATTAAAAAATTTTGCAATTTCTATCCGTTTCAAGCACCCGGGAATCCGATGCGACCCTCAAAAAAAAGTTTGTCTGTCTGTCATTCTGTCCGTGACGCTTTTTTTGCTTAAGCATCACGTAAAAACCACTGAAGCGAATGACATGAAATTGGGTGTCATGATAGGTGGTCACTCAACTTAAAACATAGGCGCCCAATTTTTAAAAAATCTTGATTGGATTTTGAGATTTTGCGAAAACCCTTCCAAACTGCGTTAATTTGTGTTCAAGCATCACGTAAAAACGACTGAAGCGAATGATATGAAATTGGGTGTCATGATAGGTGGTAATTCAACTTAAAACATAGGCGTCCAATTTTTAAAAAATCCTGATTGGATTTTGAGATTTTGCGGAAATCCTTTCAAACTGCGTAAATTTGTGTTCAAGCATCACGTAAAAACGACTGAAGCGAATGATATGAAATTGGGTGTCATGATAGGTGGTAATTCAACTTAAAACATAGGCGTCCAATTTTTAAAAAATCCTGATTGGATTTTGAGATTTTGCGGAAATCCCTTCAAACTGCGTAAATTTGTGTTCAAGCATCACGTAAAAACGACTGAAGCGAATGATATGAAATTTGGTGTCATGATGGGTGGTCACTCAACTTAAAACATAGGCGTCAAATTTTAAAAAAATCTTGATTAGATTTTGAAATTTTCCGAAAATCATTTCAAACTGCGTAAATTTGTGTTCGCACATCACGTAATAACTGCAAATCTGAAAAAATAATATTTGGTGAAATGATAGGTGGTCACTCACCTTAAACTATAAGCATCTAATTAAAAAAAAATCGATCAGATTTCGAGATTTTGTGAAAATCGTTTAAAACTGAGTGAATCTTTGTTTCCGCATTACGTAATAACGACTACAGCGAATATGAAATTTGGTCACATGATAGATGGTTTCTCAATATAAACTATAGGTGTCCAATTTTTTAAACATTTTTATTAGATTTTGAGATTTTGTGAAAATTCTCTCGAAATACGTTTATATTTCTTCAAACATCACGTAATAACGACCAATACGAATGATACGAAATTGAGTGATATGATAGATAGTTGCTAATCTTAATTTACAGGCGTTGAATTTTAAAAATATTTTGCTTACATTTTGAGATTTTTCGAAAATCGTTTTAAAATGCTGAAAATTTGTTCCAGCATCACGAAATAAAGACTGCAGGGAATGAAGCAAATTTGGGTGACATGATAGGTTGTCACTCAACTTAAATTCTAGGCTTCATATTTTTCAAAAATGTTGATTAAATTTTAATATTTTGCGAAAATTATTTCAATATGCGTAAATATTCGTTCGCGCATCACATAATTACGACTAAAGCGAATGAAATGATATTACTTAGTTACACTCTAACCTGTAATATTTTAACAATACATGAAAATTATAACTTTTCTTTCCTTACTTTGGCAACATACTACATTCATTCTGTGTACTCCTACAATGCTGACGAAAGTTCTTGCTTTTTGGAAATTTTCATTCACTAACCCGTCGAGGACGGGTACTTCAGCTAGTCTATATAAATAAAATTAGACTTTTGTCTGTACATTTCTTGGAATTAAAAAATTTTGCAATTTCTATCCGTTTCAAGCACCCGGGAATCCGATGCGACCCTCAAAAAAAAGTTTGTCTGTCTGTCATTCTGTCATTCTGTCCGTGACGCTTTTTTTGCTTAAGCATCATGTAAAAACCACTGAAGCGAATGACATGAAATTGGGTGTCATGATAGGTGGTCACTCAACATAAAACATAGGCGCCCAATTTTTAAAAAATCTTGATTGGATTTTGAGATTTTGCGAAAACCCTTCCAAACTGCGTTAATTTGTGTTCAAGCATCACGTAAAAACGACTGAAGCGAATGATATGAAATTGGGTGTCATGATAGGTGGTCACTCAACTTAAAACATAGGCGTCCAATTTTTAAAAAATCCTGATTGGATTTTGAGATTTTGCGAAAATCCTTTCAAACTGCGTAAATTTGTGTTCAAGCATCACGTAAAAACGTCTGAAGCGAATGATATGAAATTGGGTGTCATGATAGGTGGTCACTCAACTTAAAACATAGGCGTCAAATTTTAAAAAAATCTTGATTAGATTTTGAAATTTTCCGAAAATCATTTCAAACTGCGTAAATTTGTGTTCGCACATCACGTAATAACTGCAAAGGTGAAAAAATAATATTTGGTGAAATGATAGGTGGTCACTCACCTTAAACTATAAGCATCTAATTAAAAAAAATCGATCAGATTTCGAGATTTTGTGAAAATCGTTTAAAACTGAGTGAATCTTTGTTTCCGCATTACGTAATAACGACTAAAGCGAATGATATGAAATTTGGTCACATGATAGATGGTTGCTCAACATAAACTATAGGTGTCCAATTTTTTAAACATTTTTATTAGATTTTGAGATTTTGTGAAAATTCTCTCGAAATACGTTTATATTTCTTCAAACATCACGTAATAACGACTAATACGAATGATACGAAATTGAGTGATATGATAGGTAGTTGCTAATCTTAATTTATAGGCGTTGAATTTTAAAAATATTTTGCTTACATTTTGAGATTTTTCGAAAATCGTTTTAAAATGCTGAAAATTTGTTCCAGCATCACGAAATAAAGACTGCAGGGAATGAAACGAATTTGGGTGACATGATAGGTTGTCACTCAACTTAAATTCTAGGCTTCAAATTTTTCAAAAATGTTGATTAAATTTTAATATTTTGCGAAAATTATTTCAATATGCGTAAATATTCGTTCGCGCATCACATAATTACGACTAAAGCGAATGAAATGATATTACTTAGTTACACTCTAACCTGTAATATTTTAACAATACATGAAAATTATAACTTCGCTTCTTACTTTGGCAACATACTACATTCATTCTGTGTACTCCTACAATGCTGACGAAAGTTCTTGCTTTTTGGAAATTTTCATTCACTAACCCGTCGAGGACGGGTACTTCAGCTAGTCTATATAAATAAAATTAGACTTTTGTCTGTACATTTCTTGGAATTAAAAAATTTTGCAATTTCTATCCGTTTCAAGCACCCGGGAATCCGATGCAACCCTCAAAAAAAAGTTTGTCTGTCTGTCATTCTGTCATTCTGTCCGTGACGCTTTTTTTGTTTAAGCATCACGTAAAAACCACTGAAGCGAATGACATGAAATTGGGTGTCATGATAGGTGGTCACTCAACTTAAAACATTGGCGCCCAATTTTTAAAAAATATTGATTGGATTTTGAGATTTTGCGAAAATCCTTCCAAACTGCGTTAATTTGTGTTCAAGCATCACGTAAAAACGACTGAAGCGAATCATATGAAATTGGGTGTCATGATAGGTGGTAATTCAACTTAAAACATAGGCGTCCAATTTTTAAAAAATCCTGATTGGATTTTGAGATTTTGCGGAAATCCTTTCAAACTGCGTAAATTTGTGTTCAAGCATCACGTAAAAACGACTGAAGCGAATCATATGAAATTGGGTGTCATGATAGGTGGTAATTCAACTTAAAACATAGGCGTCCAATTTTTAAAAAATCCTGATTGGATTTTGAGATTTTGCGGAAATCCTTTCAAACTGCGTAAATTTGTGTTCAAGCATCACGTAAAAACGACTGAAGCGAATGATATGAAATTTGGTGTCATGATAATTGGTCACTCAACTTAAAACATAGGCGTCAAATTTTAAAAAAATCTTGATTTGATTTTGAAATTTTCCGAAAATCATTTCAAACTGCGTAAATTTGTGTTCGCACATCACGTAATAACTGCAAAGGTGAAAAAATAATATTTGGTGAAATGATAGGTGGTCACTCACCTTAAACTATAAGCATCTAATTAAAAAAAAATCGATCAGATTTCGAGATTTTGTGAAAATCGTTTAAAACTGAGTGAATCTTTGTTTCCGCATTACGTAATAACGACTAAAGCGAATATGAAATTTGGTCACATGATAGATGGTTTCTCAATATAAACTATAGGTGTCCAATTTTTTAAACATTTTTATTAGATTTTGAGATTTTGTGAAAATTCTCTCGAAATACGTTTATATTTCTTCAAACATCACGTAATAACGACTAATACGAATGATACGAAATTGAGTGATATGATAGATAGTTGCTAATCTTAATTTATATGCGTTGAATTTTTAAAATATTTTTATTACATTTTGAGATTTTGCGAAAATCGTTTTAAAATGCTGAAAATTTGTTCCAGCATCACGGAATAAAGACTGCAGGGAATGAAACGAATTTGGGTGACATGATAGGTTGTCACTCAACTTAAATTTTAGTCTTCCAATTTTTCAAAAATGTTGATTAAATTTTGAGATTTTGCGAAAATTATTTCAATATGCGTAAATATTCGTTCGCGCATCACATAATTACGACTAAAGCGAATGAAATGATATTACTTAGTTACTTTCTAATCTGTAATATTTTAACAATACATAAAAATTATAACTTCGATTTCTTTACTTTGGCAACATGTTACATCCATTCTGTGTACTCCTACAATGCTGACGAAAGTTCTTGCTTTTTGGAAATTTGCATTCACTAACCCGTCGAGGACGGGTACTTCAGCTAGTAAATACTATATGAACGAGCCCTGAAAATTATAAGCTATTACGTTGAAGTGTACCAAAGATATGTTGCTCGCAATGCCAAAATTTGCTGTTTTTTTTTTAGATACAAGCATTTAGTCACACTTTTTAAAATGTGAAAAATAATTTCATAGAGATTATAAAAGGGAAATTCCAGGATATGCGCTAAATTGGAGAAAATATCTTCCAAGGCTATCAATTACATGCTTAAAACGACAACAAAAACAACAAAAAGAATGCATTTTGGAGAGTTTTAAATTAAAAAATATTTACTAATTCTATAGTTAAACGTAGAAGAAATGAAACTATTGAATTTCAATAACATTTTAAAATTGAGTTTCTGCCAACTAATCTAATGCGATAGCGTACAGTTGTGATAGTTAAGAGCATATAAACTACTACAAAATAAACAAACATATTAAACTGTTGCATGACATCAATAAGTAAACCGCAAATTTCAATTTTTCGAGGTTAATTAAGTTTGAACAAACATTTTTACGCCACAAAACTGCCCCGTCTGAGAGACGTAGGTGCTTGCAAATTACATTTAATAACGTACAATTGACGCAAACGCCCTGATGGATGAATACAATGAAGAATTATGTAAAACGTTTTAAATTATCACATTATTTTTTGCAGGTATATGTATTAACATAAAATTCTTCAATATTTTGAATTGTATACCAACTTTACTTCATGATGTGTAATAAATATCGTTAGAAGCCCCATTTAATTCCTTAGGTTGTAATGACATAAATTTTACAAATTATTTTAATGACTAAGTAAAATTATTAAAAAGCATTATTTTATTGTTATTTAGAGATATTTTAAGTTTTATCATTGTCAATAAGGTAGGTAATTCAGGAAGAATTGAAAATAAACAAAAAGAAGAAGTATGTAGAGGTTTCTAACGAAATGATTGCTATTTAGTTGTAATGGAAAAATATAAAGTATATTATAAGAAAAACACAGGATGCCACAAAAGGTAGCTTGCAAGCTTCTAGGTACGATAGCATGATTCGAGATTAGTAGAAAACAAATAAATGAGAACCACAAACGTTGTCGCCATGCATGTTAAAAATCCCTTTAAACTGTTTTTAATTCCAAAGTTTTTTTTAAAATGAGATTTCATAAACAGTATTTATATGTTCTCCGAATGCTGCATTATTGAAAAATAAGTACAATCTTTAAAGGATCAATTTTAACAATATGATTTATGCTACATAACTGATTTTTCAGATTCACAATTCAGAATTTAGATTTGCTTATTAACACTTTTTTTAAAGTGTTGATTAACAGTTGTATAAAGGCAACGCTTAAGATTTCGAATTTTTGTAAAACTTTGACTCTTTCTGGATCATTTTATCCGCCATAGAAAACTCTAGTTTCCAAAGTCCTTTCATTTATTAACTTGTAGCACCGTACATACGGAAGCCCGCAAAGTGTAACTACTCTAATCATATTAAAGATGAACTTGCTAAACTAGGTTTGCAGCCTGATATAGGAACCGGTTGCTATGCAAACTTGGAGAACTCATCTTTTAACAATCATTTCGCATTATTTACTTTTTGTCGCTTTTGAGCAGAGTAATAACCAAAAGGAGAAGTAACCAATATTTAAGGTAAATTAAAAACAAAGATTTTTAATTAATTAATTATTTTTTATTATATTTTCTTTCTACTGCATTTTCGAAGTTTCTTGAAAGTATGCTCATTTTCTCAGTCTGTATTGGTTAGTTCCAGTGAAGATAATAGGACTTACTTCTATTGCATTTAAGAAGATAAGTTCATTTATAATTACCATAAAAATTATTCACTAACTGAAGAACTGGAGACCATTAGTTGTCTACTTGCATTGTCATCAAATATGCCGAGTGCATTAGGAGCTAGCCTCTTTCATCAAACAAGGAAATATCCCATATTGAGACTATACGATGACGCCAAAAAGTCAAACCGACAACATATTGAAAAAGTGTTTTTACCTTATGATGCAATGCTATGGATTTACGGGCTCCCTTTATTCAGAAACAGGAATATCAGAGAAACCATTATTTATAAAATTTTATTTCTGTTAGTAGTTCTACTACATGAGATCAACGCACTTTTCCGCACGCATTACTGGATTGAAGATTCATACTTCAGAAAAGAAAAAAGTGCCTACGCAGTACTTGCTTATATTTTTCTGAATGAAATTTTCAGGTGTTTGTTTTTCATTCAGCAAAGGGAATTAGAAATCATAAAACACAAAGTTACAAAATTTTACTCTAAGGTGAGCAACGACCTTTTATGTACAAGAAATTTTTTTTTTCATACAATCGGCATTCGTAATTATTAATGAAGTTTTAAATGTCGTGCACATAGCATTTGTTTCATGGAAAATCCCTGAAACAAATAATATATTCAAATATTCGATCATTTACAGTCCTTACTCTGTTATAACTTACAATATCTCAACAGCGATAGGAATATTATCTTTTGCGCAGTTGGTATTTACATGCTACTTTTGTTCAATTTGTTACTTATTGAACGATGCCTTGACAAAATGACGAGAAAGCTGCTTTCTATCAATACAGACGAGATTGACGACTTTCTTCAAATGTACGATCATTTTACGGATTTAGCATCTGACATAAATCAAGACTGCCATCCGCTTTTTGTGACTGGATTTACGCTGCAACTCTTCAGAGTGTTCAGATTTGCTTATGATGGTTTATTTGTCTTAGGATTCAGCTCTCTTCATTTGGTGCGTACCTTCGTTCTGTTTTAGGAGATTGTTTGGATTTGTTTGTGTAGTTCGTCTGTTCTGAATGAAGTGTCAAAGCTAAAGAAATCAGTTAGGAAGATATCTTCGAGAAGTCCAAAGAACACACAAAACGTACTTCGCCTCCTTAAAACTTTTGAAGGTTTTGAAGGGTTCAAGATGTTCAACTCTATCGTTATAGACACTAAGTTAGCTGTATCAATGTTGGGAACTTTAACTACGTACGGCATAATTATTGCAACATTCAGCACAAGTAGATTTGGGAAGTGAATTTTAAAACCTTCTAAAAAACAGTTAAAAAAGTGCCTCCCATTTCAGAGCGCACTTTAAAATAATGTAAAATTCCTTTCCAAAATTACTCTGTTAAACATTTAGTGACATATATTCAAGTTTTAGATATTTATAAACTTCAACTAGTGTGACTGCATCCCAATAGAGCAAAAGCAATGTGCAGTTGCTCTCACATTGCTAATTGTCCACATTGTCTAATGATAAGAAAAACCATTCACTTTTCCTCAAAGATTAATGGGTGTATTTTTCGACGTAAGGGACTCAACTGTTTTAAAGAGAAATAAGCTATGTGCTCTTCAAAATGTACCTTAGAGTAATGTAAATTGAGTTTTTGTTAGCCAGCTGCATCAGATGGTACAATTGTTTTCATAAGTTTATTTTTAATAATCATCTTGCAGCAACTTGTTAATGCAAATGGTGTAATACAAGCTTCCTCGTGTTGCACCCTGGATAACGCCAAATCTTCTACAGCGATCGAATTAAGTCGTCTCAATTTTCCGCATTTAATATGATCGCTACAAGAAAAAGATACGATGGAGGAAAATAACGCCCTTCTCTGGGCGCAGCTACCGACCATCGCGTTATTTTCTGGAACACGGGAGCGTTGAATCCCTCAAAATTCACAAAGCTCAAGTTAGACGCTCATTTATAACTCTGACACAGACTTTACAGTTGCCGAGGCTGGAGCTTCTACGGAATCCCAGTATTCTCTGTCCTTTAGTGGATCCCCAGTCACGTTGACATCCCGAGCAACGAAAAGGGCGATAGCCTGACAAAACGGAATGCGGCGTCGGAACAGCCATTGATATCAGCAACTCTCTGATCTGCAAAAAATAGAATAACGATTGTCATTAATAACGCCACCAAGATCACTCTTGCATACCAAATCTACGGTAGGCGTTGGGAATGCTTGGCTACTTACTTTATCAAATTACCTGGAAAGGTCAACATCTCAGTTGACCTTTCCAGGTTAGGTGTCGCCAAATTCCGTTGTTAGGCGTCGCCAAATTTCACTTAACAATGGGGCACGATTACCTCTAGGCCCACCTACATCGAATCGGCTTAGCTGCTGGTGATGTGTGCCCGCTCTACCTCTCATCCACGATGGACAGTGAGTACCTGTTCACCAATCGGCTTAGCTGCTGGTGATGTGTGCCCGCTCTACCTCTCATCCACGATGGACAGTGAGCACCTGTTCACCTGCCCATCTCTCCACCACTTGCTATTCGGTCTCTGTCGGCGGTAGTGGGAGTCATGACGTCAAATGGCTGAATAGCCAAAGTCTGGCGTTGGCTGAAAAAGAAGTTAATGCAACCGGTTTAAGTCTAATTATCATACAAAAAACCCGGCAAAATCATTTGTGCACACTAACAATGAATAATGTTTTTCAAATGTCAGTTTCACGTTTAAAAATACAATTTGAAAACTGTATAAAGTAATTATACAATTAAATATTTGAAACTCCTATGCAGTGAGGCTATGTGGAGGACAACGTATTGACAGAAGGATTTCAAATGTAAAACTTAAAATTTATCAAACGCTATTTTCAAGTTTTAACTTACCTCATTATGTTAAGTGATCATTTTTCGTACCTATTCAGCAAGTTTAAAGGTTTTTAATTGAAAATGGTCCAGAAGATTGTAGCAGTGGCGTAGCCAGAAAATTTTGATTGATTTGACATGGTTGTCACGCCGTTTTCTTGCAAGATTGATCAGTGGCCGATTCTCTGTTTCTTTTATTTTTTCATGGGTTGAATCAAAATTAAAATAATGTTATGTGTGATTTATAGACTCTAGGGAAATAAGCATGATATAAACTTAAAATTTTGAATTTTTGGATGATTGAAAATTTTGAATCTCAAAAACTGTTAGTCGTAAAATATTGATGGGGGGGAGGGTTATGACTACAGCAACTCACATATATGTATATACGTGTGTGTGATAAGGGAGTGAAGAATATACATTTTGTATGGCAAAAAATTCCTCATGGGGGGTTGTGACCTCCTATTCTCCCTCCCTTGGCTACGCCACTGGATTGTAGCATAGCAGAATTGGGAAATGATCCTTTCTAGGACTTCCTCTTAAAGACTCAATTTTAACAGTACAGTTTGTTTGCAAGAACACGACAATTAATTTTGAAATAATGCTCCCCCCCTTTCGTGTATTTATAAATATAAACTAACATTGTCTCAATGTTAAGGTCATAGTAAAATTATAATGGCTTAATATCGTTACGTATGGGTAAAATGGTTAAGTATGTCACGCAGTAACTAGATTACAAAATAATAATGCGAAAAAGCAAAATCTTTCGGATCTTTTCACATAGCGTTTATCGCACATTAAAAAAAAATATATTTTGCACTGGGCTGAAGCATATTTTAGCCATTGCCTGTTTCTTTTACATTTTTGTAACCAACGATAGGTATTAAATAATTTCAAGCACAGTACCGTCCTACCATATAGTTAGGTAATGGTCCGACCACGATCACGTTCCTCTCTCAAGAATTGGCGACTTTTGGTGTAGGTGTGTATGGGTTTAACTCTCAAATCTCAAAAACTATTAGTCGTAAAATATTGAAATTTCATACATAAGATTGTTGTAACATCTAGTTGTGCATCTCGATTTTTGGTTCCAATCTACTGGAGAGTTTATTTGAAGGACCACCGAAATGAACTTCAATACATTAATGTCTATAGCCTTCTTTAATATATTACATCAATAGTCAGTCATTGTTGGGTCCATGCCCGAAATCTCACCATTTTTCATCGACCTTGGCGAGTTTTGCGGAAATATCGCCAAATTTTGGCGATAGTCGGTCATTGTTTGTTCCATTCTCGAAATCTCGCCATATGTCGTCGACCTTAGCGACTTTTTCCGAAATGTATTTGAATCCGAAATGTGTAAAAATAATGTATTTCGTATAACTCTAAAACTTTAAACTGTAGAATGTTGAAATTTTAAATTTAGAACTATTGTAACATCTAATACTGTGCATCTCTTTTTTGATTGAAATCGAATAATGGATAATAGGGTCAAGCAAATGACTTTAAATACATTAATTTGTATGGATACATTCAACTCATTGAAATTCTCTGGTCAATTACTACTTGGCTATCCCCAAGATCTCGAAAACTATCTCAAGCTTGCCGCCTCCTGGCGATATGTGAAATATTTGGCTATAAATCGCTAAACCTTATTATCACTGCAGTATTTTATCTCTTTCAAACAAAAGAAGTTTAGATGAAGTGCGCCGAAATTATTTTTGATTTAATAGACGTGCAAGGAAGTCACGTTTGTCCTCATCAGATTTTTTTTATCATGTACTTTAAGCTTAGATTATTTCAGCTGAGAATAATAAAAAGTGCATAATAAATCGAAAAAAAATCTTTTATCCTTTGCAACGAGCGTTTTTCTAATTATTTTTCGTATCTCAAATACAGAACATCATTTTTTGTGGCTATCCTCAATTATTTGTCAGCCCCTTGTTTAGTAAGAGGCATGCAAAATATAAATGCTAATAGGAAAGTTTTACATACGGATTTATTTATTTAATTTTTTCAAAGTAAATTTTCGCTTTAGTAAGAGTTATTTCATCTTAAACATTGGTCTACGTTTGACCCACGCGCAAAGTTATGCCACAAAACATTTGTACCTCACTTCTTGACCACGATGCCATTGAAAGAAATTCAATGTACTCTGCTAACAAATAACTGAGCCTACAGACTATTGGTTACAGGTGCGTAATTGTGAACATGCCTCAATACACCGCAATAAGCAACCTCGAGCAACTCTGCGTTTCGTCATGTTAGAAAAATTTTGAAGTATTTAAAAGGATTCCCGAATAACGGATGACACTTAAACTAAGTGAGCCTACAGTAGCCCGAATAATAAACAAAAACAGACACATAGCACGAATTATTTAGTCTTATTCATTATTATCAATCTGTATTTATAGCCCAACAAATGCTTTAAAAAATCTAGAGTAGGATAATTTTACTATACAATTAAAATATGTAACACATGAAAAAATATATGCATACACTAATTTTGATAAAAGATGAAAATTTAATCCAAATGCTTTGTAATGAGATAGGATTTGCAAAAATGTTTTTAAATTATTATTGAATTGTATTTTTTTTTTTAAATACACTGGTTGAAACAATACGTAGTCTTCATTTAAAGAAAAAATGCTGAAATTTAACCAATGCACTAAAAAGTACATTGCTAAAAAAGCTTTAAAGTTTCAATTTGTTGCAAAACGTTCATTTTAAATGAGACATCTTATAAATAAAAATGAAATTCTGTTTGTTTGTTTGTTTGTTTGTGGATTTGAGTTGTATATAAATCCACAAAAATGGACATATCACCCTGAAATTTTGCACAGATATGTAAAATAATATAGAATAAATCATAGTCCACTTTAAAACTTTGAAAGTCCACCCGTTCCCGGAATTTAAGAGATTTTTTATGCTCTTCATGCAAAAATCTTTCCGTAATTGTAACCCCTGTAGTGAAAAAAGTGTGAAATAAGGATCGTGGTTGCCATGTGTGGCGATTTTGCCGAATAAAATGTTTTAAATTCTCAAAGTAAAAATAAAAGAATAATAATGATTTTTTTTAGTTAGTTTATATTCGTAAGGTTATTTTTTTTAAATTATAATATCGTGTGCATGGGAAATCAGAGCAGGAATGTAATGCTTTACACGCAAAACAATAAGAATTGAAGATTTCCGAGGCTAATGTGTAAATTTTTTTAGTTTGGCGAAAAAATAAAATGGCTGAAATATGGATTTTGAGTAAGTGAGTTCTAGCGGTTTGCACAGTTTTCGGCTTGGCGCAATTTATTGAGAGCTTAAGGAAATAGATTTTGAAAACAAGTGCAAAGGTTTTATTAGAATACAGCGTTAAATTTGAATCTTCTCATTTGTCATCAATCTTCTCATTTGTCATCTTGTCATTGAAATCTTCTCATTTATTGCATGGGAGTAACGATGAATAAAACACGTTATAGTTGATAATTTTAAAAAATTCGGCTGTATTAAGGGATTCCACTCTTCAAATAAATGCGTGCTTTACTCTTTGGCGGTCGAACCATTTCCCATATTGATTGCTGCTAAGTCAATGCTTCGAATGATTCCCTGAAAAAACTCTTGCAAAATTGCGTATGTTGGCACTTTCGCGAGGCTTAGATTTGAAACTGGATTTTATTTGAGACTGGTATATATAATAACACTGGTTATAGATAAAAATGAATGTTGGTATGTGTAAATGAGTTTGAAAAACTCCAGCACCGTTGAGCACCGTTGCACGATGAAATTTGGTTCACCTAAGTCTTTTATGATGGAGAAGGTTTTTATGCTATCCGTTTTCCTTAACTTGCCGCAGCACAACGTTGAATTCTATTGCGTTTAGCCGTTTGCTATGCGAATATCGTGCAACCGATTTCGATGAAATTTGGTACACGCGAATATTAGAACACGGAGAATATTTTTCACTATCCATTTTGCTGTAACTTGCCGCTAAAGGGAGCTGCAAAGAATCAACTTCTATACCGTTCGACTGATCGGCATAAACTTTTTTATACTTACACATTTGAGCACGAAGAATATATTCTGCGTTCCTTTTGATGTTACTCACCACTACATGACACTGCAATGCATTATTATTTTAACTCGCCACTAGATGACGCTGCAGCAGGCCAAATTCTTGACCATTCAAACGGTCGCTATGAAAATCAGTATACATAGCTATTTGAACAATGAGAATATTTTGGCGTTATCCATTTTGCTATAACTCGCCACTTGACGGCGCTCTAGCAAATCATTACTTTAATTAACTACTAGATGGCCCTGCAGTGTACCACTTCTTGACTGTGCAAAGGATCGTTATGAAAATTGGTATACATAGAGAGTTGAACACGGTCGCTATGAAAATCAGTGTATATAGCTGTTTGAACAATGAGAATATTTTGGCGTTATCCATTTTACTATAACTCGCCACTTGACGGCGCTGTAGCAAATCATTACTTTATTGAACCACTAGATGGCCCTGCAGTGTATCACTTCTTGACTGTGCAAATAATCGCTATGAAAATAGGTATACATAGATATTTGAACCTTCTGCACCGTACAAACGATTGCCTTGCAATTCGGTATGCATGATTATTGGACACAATATAACGCGATATCTATGCTATATCTGTTTATTACAATGAATAGTAATCACCACAAATCGTAATATCAAAAAGTCCATCCATTCCCGTGCGAAGAACGGGTACTTCAGCTAGTATTTTATAAAAATGCAATGAATTTTTATTTTCAAAGCAATATTCCATTCTCCATTAGATTTACTGAAATGTAATACATTATGAACGATGATTGACTATATATGGATTTCTGTAAGTTTTGAATGACGTGCATTTTTTTCTGATAATAACTAAAAAGAATAGATGATTGATGAGAATTTGGTAAAACAATATTCTTATTACTATGGTACAAGCACATAAAGATAGCATCATGATTTTTAAAAGTGGGGTTTCTTCTTCAATTTAGTATCACACAAATTACTTTCCATACCTAATGATAAACTGACATATAAACTGTATTGATGACTTACCACATTTTGAAAGAAGACTATTTCAGAAAACATCTATTTATTCCATCGTAAGTATTGTTACATTAAAATGTAGGTCAAAGTAACTTTGTTTATCAGTCAATATCATTTCATAATAACATTAATAGTATTGTCTTCAAAGCCGCTGCATTTATGTTTTCTGTATTAAGACATTTTTAGAGATAGTAGATGTATTTTATGTATATATCAATGATGCACATTTAAATTTGTTCTCCATATATATATATATATATATATATAGTAAACTAGCTGAAGTACCCGTTCTTCGCACGGGAATGAATGGACTTTTTGATATTACGATTTGTGGTGATTACTATTCATTGTAATAAACAGATATAGCAAAATGGATATCGCGTTATATTGTGTCCAATAATCATGCATACCGAATTGCAAGGCAATCGATTGCCTTGATATCGTTTCTACGGTGCAGAAGGCCATGCGGCGTAGAGCAATCTAGTGGCGAGTTTTAGCAAAACGGATACGACGAAAATATTCTTCGCATTCAGATATCGATGTATACGAATTTTCATGACAATCGGCTGGATAGTCCTGAAGTTCATGTGTTCACGCGACATCTAGTGGTAAGTTATAGGAAAATGGATAGCGTCAAACTCTTCCCCGTGTTCAAATATCTATGTATACCTATTTTCATAGCGATCATTTGCACAGTCAAGAAGTGATACACTGCAGGGCCATCTAGTGGTTAATTAAAGTAATGATTTGCTACAGCGCCGTCAAGTGGCGAGTTATAGCAAAATGGAAAACGCCAAAATATTCTCATTGTTCAAATAGCTATATACTGATTTTCATAGCGACCGTTTGAATGGTCAAGAATTTGGCCTCCTGCAGCGTCATCTAGTGGCGAGTTAAAATAATAATGCATTGCAGTGCCATCTAGTGGTGAGTAACATCAAAAGTAACACAGTTAGAATATATTCTTCGTGCTCAAATGTGTAAGTATAAAAAATTTTATGCCGATCAGTCGAACGGTATAGAAGTTGATGCGTTGCAGCGCTATTTAGCGGTAAGTTACAGCAAATGG
The DNA here is from genome assembly GCA_038373885.1 of Cheiracanthium punctorium. Classification (NCBI taxonomy): domain Eukaryota; kingdom Metazoa; phylum Arthropoda; class Arachnida; order Araneae; family Cheiracanthiidae; genus Cheiracanthium; species Cheiracanthium punctorium. The sequence continues at coordinate 1,039,887 of JAWZYV010000455.1, read as the reverse complement.
ATAGTGAAAAATATTCTCCGTGTTCTAATATCCGCGTGTACCAAATTTCATCGAAATTGGTTGGACGATATTCGCATAGCAAACGGCTAAACGGAATAGAATTCGACGTTCTGCTGCGCCACATAGTGGCAAGTTAGAGGAAAACGGATAGCATAAAAAGCTTCTCAATGATAAAAGACTTAGGTGAACCAAATTTCATGGTGCAACGGTGCTGGAGTTTTTCAACCTCCTACACACATACCAACATTCATTTTTATCTATAACCAGTCTTATTATACGTATATACCAGTCTCAAGTAAAATCCAGTTTCAAATCTAAGCCTCGCCAAAGTGCCAGCATACGCCATTTTGCAAGAGTTTTTTCAGGGAATCATTCGAAGCATTGACTTAGCAGCAATCAATATGGGAAATAGTTCTATCACCAAAGAGTAAAGCACGCATTTATTTGAAAAGTGGAATCCCTTAATACAGCCGAATTTTTTTAAATTATCAACTATAGTGTGTTTTATTCATCGTTACTCCGATGTACTAAATGAGAAGATTTCAATTTTCTGAAATTTGGCGGAATTCCCCCAACTTAAATCAATGTACTCAATTGGCGAGAATTCTGAAGTTAGATCGCTTGAAATCCCTTAATAACTGCATTATTTCTTCACGGATCATTAAAATTTAACGCTGTATTATAATAAAACCTTTGCACTTGTTTTCTCCTTAAGCTTCAATAAATTGCGCCAAGCCGAAAACTGTGCAAACCGCTAGAACTCACTTACTCAAAATCGATATTTCAGCCACTTTATTTTTTCGCCAAACTAAAAAATTTTACACATTAGCCTCGGAAATCTTCAATTCTTATTGTTTTGAGTATAAAACATTTCATTCCTGCTCTGATTTCCCATGCACGCGATATTATAATTTAAAAAAAATAACCTTACGAATATAAACTAACAAAAAAATATCATTATTATTCTTTTATTTTTGAGAATTTAAAACATTTTATTCGGCAAAATCGCCACATATGGCAACCACGATCCTTATTTCACACTTTTTTCACTACAGGGTTACAATTACGGAAAGCTTTTTGCGTGGAGATCATAAAAAAGCTCTTAAATTCCGGGAACGGGTGGACTTTCAAAGTTTTAAAGTGGACTACGATTTATTCTATATTTTTTTACATATCTGTGCTAAATTTCAGGCCGATAGGTCCATTTTTGTGGATTTGTATACGAATCAATTCCACAAACAAACAGAATTTCATTTTTATTTATAAGAAGATATTTATCGTTGATAGAATTTCTGTGAACATATGGGTTACAACAGTAAATACGTTTTTAATGCCCGTGTCATATTATAAGCATTCTATGAAAAATCTAATTTGTTAATCCTTTTCAAAGTAAATTAATTTTTTTAATGTGACTATATATAATGTAACTTCTGAAACACCATAATTTACTTAATGAATGAATGTTGAGACACGCGCAGTAGTGTTAAAAAGTTTTAATGTCTAAAACCTAAGAAATTATTTAGCAGTATAATATCTCATAGATACATGTATTTTCACTTTTTCTTTTATGTTTGTGTATTCGGCTGTTTTTTGAGTAGACTGTAAATAAAGCAGATATAACAATTATTCTCTGCTAAAACGCAGTCTAAATAGTATTTTAACAGACTACTTACTTTTTAACATATTTTTTTTGCCGTGATTAACCCTAGCTAAATATAGCTGGGGGTTATTTCGTTCGTGTTTCCAAATCGTAATTAGAATGGACGTCATTTTCATGTCATGAGTTTTATAATAGCATTGAAAAATCAATCGTGTGGAATAGGTGCCTTAATATTTGAATGATGTCAGAAGCAAATAATTTCGCAAATTCTTTATTCCTATTTGCTAGATTAACCTAATGGCAAACTAAATTTATCGGATCGTAGTGTGAGACTTTTCGGCATTTCTCGCTAATGACGTAATTTCTGCTTTAGAGATAGATAACCTTATTCCGTTTCAAGCTCATGACATGCAAATGACATCAATTTTAATTGCAATTTGTAAACGAAGAGATCGGAATAACCCCTTTGGAGTCCGAACACCTAATCAACCAAATTTGGTGACCAAATTGTCACCAAATTATATTTTACATCTTGAAGAAAATTGTGTAACCGATTATAGTTACTAGCGTTGTGAACTGCTCTTGTTTTATTTCGAGGTTATTGCATCAGGTTTCAAATTCTCATAGTTTTATCAAACCTATATTTCTTGCCTTCATCGCTTTAAATGTTGCTCAACATGCATATAATCTTTATTTTAGATAGAATCATATGCTAAAATGGGATGTAAAACAAGCTACATTGAAAAGACAGAGAAAATAACATTGATAAATGAAAATGAAGAGAAGAATAGGCAGGCTTTCCTGCTCAAAATCGAAAGTGCAACCTGGAGATGTTCCAGAAAATATACCATTTAAAGAATTAGAGAAACAAGCCAGAAACGTGTTCTCAGTATTCGATGTATTGCATTGTTTCCACGGCATTACAATAACCAACATCAAGGATTTCAGCAAGAGGAACGTTATTGTTAAAATCCTATCAGTATTGGAAATAGCACTGTTTGAAGGTAATATGGCAAAAGTTCTGTATCAAAGAATAAATCAGTTGCTTGAGAATAAAAGCAAAGAAGATATGGCGAACTTCGTAATCATCGCTCTAAATTATGCTATCAGAATACACCTCTACCTTCGAGGAGAAAGTTTACGAAACAAAGAACGCCATATAGCGAATCTGTATGCCAAAATGAACGCAGAAAGCGTTTGTTATGGACGTTTAAGCTTAAATTGATTGCAATATCAATTTTCTTCGAAGCGTGCATGCTTTCTCACGTAGGTCGTACGCTGTACGGCTTACCAAAAATCGTTTTCGACATACCGTACTGGTATGTTCCGCCTCCTTATTCTGGCGTGAGCTTGTTTTTGAAGTGTTCGGTATCTGACATGTGTCTCATCCTGCCCACTTTAACCGTTTGAGGCGCAATCCTTTCCCAATGCTGAAAAAAGGGCAGCCATTGCCATCGCTCGACTTAACTACCAGCAAGATGGCGGACGACCGAAACGTTCATCGCGTGCCACAGATCTAGAGAGCCTTTTTTGGACGCAGCTGGCAGTGCCGCACAGCCAGCTGTCGTCAAAAAAGGGTCTCTAGATCTGTGGCACGCGATGAACGTTTCGATCATCCGCCATCTTGCTGGTAGTTAAGTCGAGCTATGGCAACAGCTGCCCTTTTTGCAGCATTGGGCAATCTACTAGCTCTTCTCGCATTCTTCCATTTTTCAGCAGATGTCAGTGCTGTTAAAAATAGTCGTGACAATTTTTTAACGGGAAATGATGTGCTAAAAAGTAAAGAACTCTCGTGGAGCTATGGCGCCTGCAACTATTTTTATAGAAATCAAATTTATTCTTCGTGACTGGCAACAGTCAAAGGCTGTGCCACACAGCCAGCTGTCGTCAAAAAAGGCTCTCTAGATCTGTGTCTGTGGCACGCGATGAACGTTTCGATCGTCCGGCATCTTGGTGGTAGCTAAGCCGAGCGATGGCAACGGCTGCCCTTTTTTCAGCATTGGGAAAGGGTTTCGCCTCAAAGGGTTAAGAAACCGACGTATTTAATTTGACTTATTCTTGAATAGTTTTTTAAGAGGATGTGCATTCATTATCACTGTCTGTGTTTATTAGTGAAGCCATTTTGCAATGCCATTTTTTTGTAAATGCATTCTACGATCAACTTTTGCAGTTCTTCCTTCTAAGTGTAAAACAAGTTAAAATTATTTTACTAGTAACTACTTACTGAAGCACCCCCACAGTATATCCAAATTTTTTTTTCTACTCCTAGTAGTTTGGGGATAAACTGATATATGTCATTTTTAAAAAGGCATTCTTCATCATTTTTGTAAATAATAGTAAAAAATAGAGATTTGGGGATAACAAATCTTCAGTTGATTGGAATTAACGTCAAAATTTGAAGAACACTAGTTATCAATCAATTCTCAATATGAAGCAAAATAACATTTATGGAAAACTATTCTTTCCTGATTGCATTGTCTTGTTTTTTTCTATCCAAGTTAAAAGAGAATTAAATGAAAAATTCAAGAATGATGAATGATATAAATTCTGTAGCTTATTTTAATTATTAATATTTCGATAACTATAAGTTTTATAACCAGTTAATATTTTGCCCAATAACTGACACAGTAATAATATTTGTCGTGTATTATGCATAGATCTCTTTAGATTCAAATTGATAATTGATTTATTTTTTCTTGAAGTTAACTTTTTGTTATTTAGGAGTTAGGAGCGTGGCGCTTTGAGTAACACAAAATATGTACCAGTGAATGTTCTTTTTTATAACGATAAGTTGCTTTGTCAAGTTCCTATATTCTTTTTACAGTTTACAGAAAAGATGTTTGAGGATACACTAATTTGTTAAGTAAGTATATTTTGCACTCAAATTCTAAAATATTTTAAAAGTGCAGAACATTTGAAATGTTTAGAATAGCTCAAACAAATATTCCTTTTTAAGTTAAAATCCTTCCATAATTTTTTTTTCCTGATAGTCAAGTATAATTTATTTAAAGTAATAATTATGTAGCTATTTTAAGATCAAAATCTTATATGTAATTAGAACTTTCAAGCAGATCTTCTTGGCAAATTTAATTCACTCGTTTTGAAGAATTGTACTACTTAATTAAAAAAGATGGTCAAGAATAATTATTTAAGTAACAAATAATAATGCACGTCTTCACATATTTTGCATATTTTGAGATAAATAAAAGACTTGCCTTTGTCACAGAAGCAGAATATCAGTTCAGTGAATTATCAAAAAAGGCGGAACGGTCACTAAAATAATAATAATAATAATAATAATAATAATAAATCAACAAAAGAAAAATATATTATATACGTAAATAGTAATAGTACATAAGATAAATTATTTTTTTCATATTTTATTCATCCTGTTGTATTTTGTTTTCCTCGGATCTTTTTTCTTTATCCGGAAAGGCAACAATCGACCTTTAGCTGTATTTGTTTCATCAATTTATCATTCTCCCTCCCCCACCTCCTCCTCATTGTCTTATTTTAAATTTATGCACCCTGTCCGTAAATTTCCTGATTTACGGACATTTTTTATTTTTTTCCGACAACAACAATATATATATGTCAACAATATATTTTCTCTCGAATTTTTATTTTTCCATCTGTTCTGACTGTTTCTGGTCAGTGGTCTGCTGACAATCCATTTCTGCAGAAAAGATAACTTCCGTATTACTCGAAACATTAATAAAATTTCATTTTAGCCACAATTGTATTCTGTATAAAAAAGAGTATTCAATATTGTTACTAAGAACCTAGTTTTTCCTGCTTATTTTAATTATTATTTTCTTAAATCCAGCAAATTAATTATTATTACTAATTATTATTTTCTCAAACTCTGCAGAAAAATCACTTCTACATGTTTAATGAAAATATATTTCTATAAATCTTACATAATCATTTGAACTGTTAATTAAAACGCAATATTTTAATAATTTTTCTGTTTATCTATTTTTTAGGTAAAAACATTGCGTATTTAGAACACAGATAAAGTGATGTTATAGAAACTAATTCTCAACACTGAAAAAAGCATATAATTTTCAACTAAAATAAAAAGGAAATCAAACCTACTGCAACCCTGTTTGAGGAAAACTTATTTTATAAGAAGTGACCGTAAAAAAACAGACAAAAAACGATCCAAAAATATGTTTTCACTGTTCAATTTTCTGTTGCGCTTTCATGGAATCATATATTTCGACGGTAACAGCAACATTAAGAAACATTTCATTCTTAAAATATTTTCAATATTTTGGATAGCATTAGTTGAGGGAAATATGTTATATGTAATGTATCTTAATGCCACTCGCATGTTCATAAGTAAAGGTAAAGCAGATTCAGCGAATACTGCAATTTCGATTCTTAACATGGTAATAAGGTTCCTTTTTTATGCTAAACGGAAAGATTTAATAAGCATTCAGCATAGATTAGTAAGATTTTATGCTAAAACATGCAAAGACGTTTCTGTTGAAAAAAAAACCAAGCTTAAATTGGCAGCAATAGCATTTTGCTATGAAGCTTTTTTGTTTTTTCACCTGATTTATTGTTTTTACTGCATTCCGCAATATATATTTACAGAGAAGTTTTTGTACTTTCCTTCACCTTTTTCAAAGCTTTTTGCAGGCATATCCTTTATTTTGAGCGGAGTGTACCTCATTCAACCCTTAGTCACTTTATATTTCTGCTCGGTGTGCTACTATCTGAGTGAAACCATGTTGCAATTCAATATCAAGTTGCATTTCAAAGATGTGAAGACAGATCATCTGCTGCAGTTCTACAATGAATCGGCCTACCTGATAAGCAAGATAAACAGAACGTGTCATCCTTTGATTTTGGCTGGTTTTATTTTGATACTAAGTCGAGCGTTTAAAGAGACTTACATTGGTTTCTTTATATTGGACAGAAATGTGTACAACTTGTATCACACAGCTTTCACCTTTTCTCATTTTGTCTTGATATGCTGTTCAGGCTCTTATGTCCTGAATTCAGGACTGAAAATAAAGAACACTTTTCTGAGATTCTCTACCGAATACCAAATGAGTACCAAACACTTGCTGATTTTCTTTAACATGAATGAGAATTTGGGTGGCTTCAAATTGTTGGATTCCATTTCTATAGACCTGAGTTTGATACTATCTGCCTTGGGATGCTTAGCTACTTACGGAATAATGATCGCAACGTTTAATTCTACTTCTTTAACATTTAATGAAAAGGCATGAGGTAAAACAGGCAAGCAACAAACCCACGTAAAGTTGTAGTTTCTGTCTCTATCGTTTCTTTTTTTTCTGAGTAGACATGTTTAATATAGATTCAAATGACTCATACAAGGTTTTTATTTGTTTTCATTTGCCTAATATTGGTAAATGATAACAACAGGAACTCACATATAAACTAAACTAAACTCAGGGGCACAACAGCTCATATACGGTCAAAGGCCTGCGATGCCCAGCCATGCTTTCGCTGCCATGGTCCTTGGAGTATAGACACATGCCTTTGATAGATGGTCAGCCTGACACGTAGGCCTCAGTGTTTCATTCTCCAAGCAAACTTGGTCCTCATTTTATCAATCTACTCAAGAGAGGTAAAGCAATGTGAACCTTGCCGAGAAGCCCGTGGTAGCCTAGTGGTTAAGGCATTGGACTGGTAATTGGAAGGTTTTAGATTCGATTCCGGTATACCATCGAAGACCACCTTGTAGATGAGGCGTACGTGTACGTTAAACCCCTACTTACAAAAGTACTCTCGGCTGTTGCTACTAGTTTCCGAGGGTCGCCAATATTCAGAAGAACTCTACATTCTTTCTGTACATCCTGCAGCTTCCCTCAACAATTTAAATCCTCATATGTAGCTCTAAACAACATATTTAGTGACGTGAGTTCTCTTCTCCTGCAAATAACAACCTGGCCTATCTCGAGGGTTGAAACTTGGACCTGTTGAATCCATCGCAATACCTTATAGTATGTATTCCCCACTAAGCACCAGGACTTCTTAACTCACATACTTCAGATTCAAAATGTTTTATTCTCCATTGGAGACTTTTTACAGCAATCGCTTACAGGAAAAATAAGAAGTGAAAATTCTAAGTTGTCAGAAAATTAAAATAACAATTGAGTTATTTTTCAGTTTTCACTATAATTTTGAACATCTTGTATTACCTAGTAACTAAAAATTGCTTTTAAATATTATCTAATAGCTAGAAACCTACGAGTGCTTTGTTCCTTATTTTATGACGTCTGGGAACATTATGTAAGGTGCATATTAAATAGTATAGTAAATGTATAGGTGGATTACTATGCATTGATATATTTTTCTGGATGTATCCGGCAGCAATGACAAATACAGATTATTGTGTGGAAGAAAGAGTTTTGCTAGAGATCTAAATAAAAGAAAAACTCAAAGGAAGGGTAAAGAGTGTATATTTTTTATGATAATTTATTAGAAATATTAGAATTATGATACCTTATTCTATTCAATAAAGCTTGGGCAAATACCAGTTTAGGTTTCTTTCTTTTTCTTTTTCTTTTCTTTTCTTTTTTATTTTTTGTTGTTGTTTTTGTCAAAAAGCATTAAAAGTAAAAAATGTAAAAATTTCTGTTACATTTTAAAATATATTTTACGTTCTGTTTATAAATTACATATGAAAACAAAGTCATTTAATGCTACTCAACTATAGGTCTGTTTCCATCTTTATACTTTGATAAAACCTCAAGCTGTTGTTGTTATTCTGAACACGTATATCGGATTTGTGTGCTTGTCTCAAAACCCGCTTATAAATCCTCGTCATTAGGACAACATAAGGGGGGATGCCCCCGTGGGGGGGGGGGTTCTAAGGGGTCCTACCCCATCTTTACGGTAAGTTTCGGAGAAAGCCACGGAAAACTCCGAACGGTTAGGTCGATGGGACCCGAACCCGGGACCTTCACACTTCGCCCGTCTACCATTTCTAGTGACACAACCACTGTGCCATGGTGAGGCTCTAAATACCAAACTTTGAATCTCATTCACTTCTCAAAAAGAAAATGTGTTTTTCAATCCTATTATGGATTTTCCACTTGAATTTCGGGTATTTATTTGTTTTGGGCTTCATTTCTATATGGAATCAACGAGAAATATTCATTTAAATCTGGAATATTTACAATTAGGTAAGAAAATTGTTATTGAGTGGTGAACTTGCAAAGAGTTAACATTTGTTTTATAAACTTTATCTTCTATAAAGTTTAAAAAAATAAATATACTTAAGAGCTGATCAGTATATTTCTTTCTTTCTTTTTTAACTTTAAAAATTTTTTACTATGAGCCAATATTTGCATTTTTTCTGAACAGATTTCTTCAGCTATATTGAACCTACGTTTTAAAATTTTATTGTGATCGATACGAGTGAGCGATAGTGTAGTATAGTTTTAGTATAGCTTTGTAAACTGTTACATAGCTGTATAAATTATTTCAGAGCATACTACGCTACAGTAACGTGGAATAATATTAAGGTACAAAAAAAGAACTAGAACACATTATGGGAAATGAAAAGTAATGTTTCTTTTATCATTTCTTTTTTTGTATGCCAATATTTCGCTTAGCCAACTAGCGATACTGAAGCCAGGGGAGGGGATATCGGTATATATCCACCCCCCGAAATTTTTGGATTAGTGATGAAATTCCGTCTATTTATACACATATAAGTTCATATCCCCCCCCCAAAAATTTTTCCTGGCTACGCGCCTGACTGAAGCTAATAAACGAAATTCTGCATGTATTTAAGTTTTTTAATTTTAAGTACTAGATTGGACAACATTTTCCAAAATTCATAACACATTAACGGTAGGTGGTTAAAATGTTCTTTTCACATACCCTTTGTGATCTTATAGAAAAGATATATTTGTAATATTCTTGCTTAAAAACCGCAGTTCCCAACCGGTGATAAGTGCCCCTCCCCCCGCCTTGGGGGGGCGCAGAATATTTGCAGGTGGGGCCCGAGAAAAACTTGCAAAGTGTAAGTGATAATCAAAATTTTAAAAAATAATCTTATTTATTCCTATTTTTATTACAAAATATACCAAGTTATGCTTAAAATGTTCAAACATTACCAATGAAATTATTTTGTAGAAAATGCTACTATATCTGCATTGTTGAAGAATAAAAAATAAAAAAAAGTATGTATGCTCAGGAATGTGTTTGTTTGTTTGTGATTTTATGGCAACGTTACGCATGGGCGATCTGCTTAGGATGGAGGGATGCTTTGGTCTATCTTGGTCTTGGGGAAGATTTTCTTAGGGAATTTAACGCATATTCACGTTATATCTGGAGAAAACCGACCAAAACTCCAGACCGTTAGACAACAGTGCGATGGTTATCCCGAACCCGGGACCTTCACACTTCAACCGTCTGCCAGTTTGAGTACCTTATCCACTCGGCCATGGTGGGGCCACTGATGAATGTGAGGAGGGCGACATGGTAAGTTATCCTTTGTTAGGAACTTGCTACAAATTTACTTGTAAGAATTTAATGAAAAAAAAAATAACGTTACATTTCGATCTCCTTAATACTTGGTAAAAAAGACACTTGGAAAATTTATTCATTTCTCTAGTTGAAATTTTCACTAAAATCATAAAGTTGTAAGAAATTAGTTCACGCAATTTCTATATTTGTAGATAATAATGTTTCCTTAAACATTACTCAATCTAATGAAGAAAAATACAGAATAACTTTAGAAGAAAAGAGACCAGTGAAAAGCAGAAACTTTTTGTTTGACTTTTCTTGGCAGCAAACTTTTGCAGAAAATGGAATAGCAACGTTTTCATTTCCGGTCAGTCTACTTCAGTTCCGCTCCCCCGCCTATTGTCTGCCAGGGAATAAATTAGCTCTAGAGGCCGCTTTAATTTCCGTCAGAATATTTCTTCCAGAAGTTGCTTTACGTGTGAAAAAGTTTTTTTTTTTTTTTTTTTTGGCATGCATAACCTTAGATAACATAAATCAGAGTTACTGTGTAATCATTTGGTTGGTAGAAAAAGAATTTTAAGTAAACGTCCTTTTTAGCAATTGGGTGCTATTGTTTTCGCCCGATATTTTGCCTTGAATCACATTCAAATTTATAAACACTTGGATCCATACCAGGACAGAATTTGTATGGATTCGGTCACTTTTTAAATTTAACAGGTGGATGACTGATGAATTCTTATACACTTTCTAACTTGGTAAAACATGAAAAACAAACAGAGGGATACATTTATTATGATATACTTCCTAATGAAATGAAACAAACGACAAATAGGGCCGACGCGTGGATTACTATACACTTTCCAGCATGATAAAAGAAAACAACAAAAAAAGTGTAGACGTTAACGGGTGGATAAATTATGATGGAAAGGTGTAGGGCTGACAAAATGATTATGATGCACTTTCCAACATAATGAAGAGGGAACGATAAATAGAGATACACATTTATTATGATACACTTTCCAATATAATGAAATAAAAATAGGATCGATGCATGGATTATGATGCACTTTCCAATGCAGGGGGAAAAATGAATGGAGAACACACCAATGAGTTTCTAATCTGAAGAATTTTTGTAATTTTTAACCATTTTCTTTCTTTACTTCAAACAGAAAATTTTATTAGACTAAGAGTTAATGAAAATTTGAATATAAAGGAATCTTAGGTCCATTATATGCAAAAAAATTTTCTCCTTTCTAATTTTGAAACACACACAACATGGACAAAAAAAAAAAAAAAAACACTAAGAAAATATGCTTGTTGAATTCAATAAAATCTTGTTATCTTGTTCAAATCGTTATCAAATCAAATGTTATCTTGTATAATCTTGTTCAATAAAATCTATTAATCTTGTAATATAAGCTAATTTAATTAATAATTTTGTTCAACCAACAAAATTTTCGTTGATAATGTTTTTTTGTTCATCAACAAAATGTTTGTTGACTCTCAACAACGACACTCAACAAGGATCAACGATAGTGATGAACAGACAATCCAAAATCAAACATGTTTCATACAGGCTTGAAAACGTTGAAATGCTTCTAAATTTCAACGCTAACCCAAAATGAGTTAACAGCATGTTCACTTTCAAATAAAATATATATTGCTTTCGAAAACCTTTACATCGCTTTAAAATGCCATGTGAATCATGGATATGGAAAACCTCACTGGAAATATTGCACAATTTATATGGGATATATAAAGAAAATGTATTTCCCCCTTTCCACAAACTCCCAAAGGTGCTTTCGTAAATTGACACAATTTTCGCATTTCCTGCTGACCACTTCCGCAGGGGGCCAAAAAAAAACATGACATTTTCATCTCGCGTCACATATTTTTTTCCCTTTTTACTCCCCCAGACAGGGAGAAAAAAAGAAAAATGTCTTCCCTTCAATCTGTGCCCGCACCTGAAATTCTCTTCTCGGATCGATGGCCGCTTGGAGAAGTTACGTGAAATGGACAGTGGCGAACTCGGTATAGCTTGTTGTCATTTGGTGTTTTTATGCGATCTCGTAATCGTAATCAAAACAAAATACAGCAAGAAAGACAAATCATGACGGAAGCATAGAATTTAAAACACTTTTCGTGAAAATCCTATTTAACCCTTTGAGGCGCAACCCTTTCCCAATTCTGAAAAAAGGGCAGCCGTTGCCATCGCTCGACTTAACTACCAGCAAGATGGCGGACGATCGAAACGTTCATCGTGTGCCACAGATCTAGAGCCCCTTTTTTGACGCAGCTGGCTGTGCCGGCACAGCCAGCTGCCTAGCCAGGGTCTCTAGATCTGTGGTACGCGATGAACGTTTGGATCGTCCGCCATCTTGCTGGTAGTTAAGTCGAGCGATGGCAACGGCTGCCCTTTTTTCAGAATTGGGCAGTCTATCCAGCTGTTCTCGCATTCTTCCATTTTTCAGCACATGTCAGTGCTGTAAAAAATAATCGTTACGGGAAATGACGTGCTAATAAGTGATGTATTCTGCTGGAGGTCTGTCAGCCGCAACTATTTTTATAGAAATCAAATCTATTCTTCGTGACTGGCAACAGTCAAAACGTCAGAGTTTGGTGTTCCCAGGGCGGGAACACTGCGCGTTAAAGGGTAAAACACATGGTATTGCATAATGAATAGTTAACCTGCTTAAAATGTAATAGCTCTTCAAGTGATGCAGTTTAAGTTGTGATAAAATCAGAGCCGGCCTAAGGCTTGTGTGACGTGTATGGTCGCACACATACGATTTAGAGAAGGGCACCGCAATTTGAAAAACTGTAAAAAATAATTCGGTAAAATGTAACATTTTATGTAATTTTGAATGCAAATTAGCCATTTGAATATGTTGAAAACTTTTATTCACCAAATAAAATGTTCTTAGGAATTTTCTCCTTACACGCAAATTCAGTACAGTACGCCCATCGGTATACATACCGATTTGTATATCGATATATCTATACGCATTTTCATTGAAAGAGGTGCTAGAAATCATTCTTGCACACGTATAATTTTGCTCTTTAGCCGGTACTGGATGAAATACTGTTTCATTTATTATTTTAAGTTTATTTATCTTTTATTTCAATTCCTTTTATTTTCATTTCTATGCGTGTTAATAGGCTAAAATTATAGCCTGATAACATCTATTATATTACTAACTCAAATTTAAAAATATAATGATACTTATAATGACAAATAACAATTATTTTAAAACTAATGTGAATTCTGAAGCTTTCTTCAACACAGAAATAACATTTTATAAATCTATGCTCAAACCTAACTTTTATATTCACAAAGTTTTAAATTTTTAAGTACTCTTTACGTGAAAAAAAGATCATTTTTTCCAAAAATCTCTAAAAATAAAAGAAATGAGGTACATAATCGAAACTAGCTCACGTTAGAGCTTCCCTAAAACGTCCTCCTACATTTATGCAGATAACTCTCATGTAGCTTTGCCTTAACATGATCTCATCATAGGAAACTCATAGGAAACACCGGAAAAGTGGATCCGTGGATACGATCGAAAATATACGCTTTTTGACGACAGCTGGCTGTGAGCACAGCCAGCTGTCGTCCAAAAAGGGTCTCTAGATCTGTGGCACGCGATGAACGCTTCGATCGTCCGCCATCTTGCTGGTAGTTAAGTCGAGCGATGGCAACGGCTGCCCTTTTTTCAGCATTGGGAAAGGGTTAATTAAAATTCGTGTACAAATTTCGAGCTAGAACGATATAATATAAGAGCAAGCTATTAGAAGCTTTAAAAAATGCATCCCAAATAGGCATGTACGCAAGATCAAAAAACTGCCTCGTTTCGTCTCGTAAAACAGCTTCAAGTCGATCTGATTTTTCAAAATTCGAGTATAGAAAATAGAAACGTTTTATTTCGTCTGCCACAAATGTAAATCTCTTTCTAATCTCGTCTACCATTCACCCCTATCTGAAATTTCCACAGGCATTTTTTGCTAAACAAAAAGAATTCATACGTCCTGTCATGCGAAATAAACTTTGTCCTAAAAACGCGTGTGTTCTTTTGATAAAGTTGTATATTTGGCACACCAAAAGTGTGAAAACAGTAAATAACTCAAATAAAATTTTTCTGCAAAAACTGGTTTCTCTCTAATTTTTTGCATCGTTTCATTCATCAGGCTCCTCTTTCATTTCGCATCGTGCCATTTATAACATTGAAAACTGCATACTTTAACATTCTGATTATTACACAAGGTGTTTGACAAAGGTGGCAACATGCTTTAATTTTTTATCTATTGGAGATAAGTGGACAATATAACTTAAAAAAGTGTTCAAACTAAGATATGAAAAAAAAAAAGACTACGTTAAAAAAATTCCACCTCAAAAAAAAAAAAAAAAAAAAAAAAAATTAATTAATTTTATAAAAGCTCAACTTTTAAAATTTGTATACTATATCCTACAAAAAAAAATCTCTAATTAGTAAAAAGTGCCCCTTAGACTAATTTGGGGATGACAAAATTTCAGCCTTTCATCATAATACGTCTGAGATATATTATCTTATAAAGAAGATGGCCAATGACTATAGATGAATTTGAATATGAATGTTCAATGCTAGAGAGCAAACAAGTATTTTCTTTCAGGATTGCTGTACGAGCCTTGAACCACAATCATCAAACGTTATTGTTTTCCCTTCGAGGACCATTGAAAAGGGGTTTAAGTCACCATATATTTAGCTTCATATCTCTGACAGTTTTTAAGGTGTAATTCTCAAATTTTGTCCATCATCTCATTAGTGTAAGGAGCACATTTTATTTACTGAGATATTTCATTTTTTTGTCCAGGATCGTATACAAATTTGAAAATTGACGATAAGAATTTTTTCTTATAGTCCTTTTTCCTACCTTATTTTGAACATTTTTTCAATTTAAATTGATCACTTATAGAAAAGAATTAGGACCTTTTTTGGATCACACTGTATGATATGTTCCCAAATGAAAAGGGGGCACAGGCCATGGGCAAAAATGTTTGTACTATTATAATTATAGTTATAAACAATATTGCAATTACAGTGCGTGAGAAATAATGCAACTATAAATAATCATCATTCTGATTGATACATTTATCCCATCGTGTAGAAGGAGAGCGAATGACTTAAATATCGGTACCCACTAGCAGGCGCGTAGCCAGGAAAATTTTTCGGGGAGGGATATGCGCCTGGAAATTTTTTCGGGGGGGGATATGAACTTATATGTGTATAAATAGACGGAATTTCATCACTAATCAAAAAATTTCGGGGGGGGATATATCCCGATATCCCCCCCCCCTGGCTACACCCCTGCCCACTAGAACAAAGTGGTTTGACTCAATAAAAATGCACTAAAAACGCAAATGATGAAAGAAAATGCAAATTTCCGTTTATTATTTTAATTATTTTACTCGTGGCATATGAATTCAAAGCTAAATTGAGCCCCAGAAGATCAGACCACTACTAAATTCGTAATAGTATTTATTTGAATGTTCGAATACGCCACATTGCATTTGGAGTAACCACTCTGAAGAACACGTATTTGATTCTCGCAGTAAATATTCCATAAAATTGTATCCCAAATGTCCGCTAAAGTTTCCCATTTTTATTACACTGAAAAAAGTGCTTTACTGTATAGAAACAAAATTTCGTATGCCATAACTTAGCCAGCAAATATTGTAGATTCAACTTAACTATTTGGTTGGTTGGTTGTCGTGCTATGGACATGGGAGAAAAACACTAGGACACTATACAGGACCGAAGGTTTTATACACTGCTTCAGAAATATCAAGGCAAATGTCCGAATAAAAATCTTGTGGACAGTCACTAAGCTGTTGTAAAATGGCAGGACAGGAGAAGAGATGTTCAGGTGACAGTTCTGTGTCAGGTCCACAGTTTCAGCAGTGCAGGTACTTTGTAGTTCCATAGATTTTCATCGCTCTCAGGTAAGGGTGTTCGACAGGGTCCTTCTTGTGTCTAGTTCACAGATTTGATGTTTAAGTTTCACTCCCTTGACTTTCAATCTTGACTTTGCCACTGCATTAATATCTGCATAAGTGTTACAACATAGGGTAGTTTGTCATTGTTGAGCTTTCTTGCCTCTTTCGCCAAGGCATCCGCGGTCTTTCTTTCATCAATTCCAACATATATTATCATCAATTCCATCATTCCAGCTGCGATGATAGTCCCACTCTGTCATACTGCAACGACTTGAGTGTGCCTATGAACCTGAGAGCTGTGCCGGCGGTACTGTAGGTACTGGCAGGGTCTCCCAATCTCGATCGATTGAAGTTGAAGCACTAGACCAAGAGGAGCCCAGAGAAGTCCAACATTAACTAAAGGGGGGCTCTGGAACCCCCCTTTTATGGATATAGATATGAACTATTTGATAAAAGTAGGGTAACACAAAATTAGGATGAAGTAGCAAAATTGTGCTTAGGACAGCAACTTTCTCATATCTCATTTATTACAAAAGTTTATATAAGTTAATGCCATGTACAGTTAGTGACGTGCCATTTAGTGGTTTCCTTAATCGATTACTACTATATGAATAGAATCAATAATTTATTAATCGAATAGTGAAATATTTGCGATTTTTAGTATTCCAATTGTATTTTCGGTTTCACTATTCGAATGGTATTCACGATTTTACAATTCGAATAGCATTCGTGGTTAATCGCCATTTCACTACTCGAATATTCACAGTAATCGCCATTTCACTATTCGAACAGAATACGAAATTTCAAATGCCATATGCCATTCGAATGCTATGTGCTGCTGGCCGTTCGAATGAATTTTTCATAAGTTATCTCGAATGCATTTAATAATCGATTTAATTCGAATAGTTTCATTCAATCAAGCCCATCACTACGTACACTTTCTTGTCAGAAAAACGCATCGTGCCTCTACCAACAAACTTCTATAATTTTGTTCGCCAAAACTCCGCAAAAATAAAACTGTGCGAACCAACTTATTTTTTTCCTCTCTCTGCCCAAAAGTTTCTCCCCTGTCTCATTATATGCATCGCTTCTTTCCTCTTAAATTCTTCTTTTTTTGTGTGTGTCACAATCTCGCCGTTTCTAACATTGCTCCAAACTGCATCATTCGAATTCTCCATAATTAGATGGTTCTGCTGAGAAGTATTTTATCCCGGAAGAGAAGTTAATTCTTTTTAATTTAAATCCAAAGAATAACGGCGAAAGGAGAAATAAAGTATAAAATAAAATAAAAAACTTCTTTCGAAGAATGCCCTGAGAAGGAAGAAAAGCTTGTTATATCGATTCATTTCTAACAATAGCCAAACGCGTGGAAGGAGACGCCCAGTTTAACAAAGGAATTGCCGAATAAAGCACTGGTTATAATGCATTACCGGTCTGCGTAGTTATTAATTATAAAGCAGAAGCTTTATTATTAAGAGATGCTTTTATAAAAGCATTAGCGTACTTATTATCTGTTGCTTATATCCTCTCAGCTTGTATGTAAATGGTCAAAGCTGTGTTTTGTTCACAAATGGTGATAAACAGGAAGAAAGCATTGTAATATATAATCTGCAAAAACCACGCACTGAAAAAAAGTTTTGTTGAACTGAACAAAATTTTGCTGATACAGCGGAAAAATTGGTTAACGCTTTTTCAACCGAATAATTCTGTTGATTTTAACAAAATTTTTGCTAAATTAACAGAATATTTTGTTGAATTAACAAAAGGTTTGTTGAATCAACAAAACATTTTTCCAGTGCGTATAAGTACCAATACAAAAATTAAAATAACACACAGGCTTTTGGTATGTATTTTTAACTGTTGGTATGGTTACTGTTTGGTATGTTATTTTTAACAATAAAACCATTTTTTAAAGATTATGTTTAAGTCACTTCTGCTTCGAGTCGATTTGGAGAAGTCGTAGATATCACCTTCCTTGTTTGCTCCGGTATAGTCAAGGTGAGACCATAGAGAACAGCTGAAGTATTGGATCCAAATTTCTCCTTTTTGATCTTCTGAGAATTTTCCGTTACAGAAGATTCTTGTTTTGCGGTTCTTTAGTTGATGGCATGAAATCCTTTACGCTATTACTTAGTATTCTATAACACCCACACGCCATCTTGGAAAATGAACCTTTAAATTGATGGGCAAAACATTGTCAGCCAAAAACAACCTACAGTTCTTTTAATGTACATTATGCCTAACACCAGTGTTCAAGTCACGTGCATACTAGTAATTTAAAATATATGAAAACTTATCAGCAAACACTTTTGAAAATCGCAAAACACACTTTGCACTGTAGCGAGTGGTACGACAGCAATAAGCGCTCAACTCTCACTGCATTGTAACACGGGAATCTTTCTTGAGTTGTTCACGACATTCTGACGCGACAACAGAACCTAACAGAGCCGAAAACTCGTCATTCCATATTCCCGGACTATTCCAAAATAACCTCCTCTCCTCTACATTCTAGAAAGCATCCATTTGTTTACTGGATTTTAAATGCTCCTACAGACAAATGAATTTCCATTAAATCTTTACTGAAATTCTCATAAGGTTCGAGAATAAAAGATAAAATTATAATAATAATTAGTAAGTGTCAACTCACAGCCTTTGAAATTCAAGTACTTTAAAAGTTTCAAATAATTTTATGTATTGATTTTTTTTTTCCTTAAAACCTTTCCTCTCCGTTTGATTCTTTTAATGAGAAGAGGCAGATATCGAATTTAACACCTTTTTTCGTTTTCCCCATTATTATTAATAAGGAAAGGCTGTATTGTGTTTCAGCTCGTTAAAAACGCTCCAAGAACGCAGAAGAAAATTAAAATTGCTTTGCTCTCAGTATTCTGATTTAATATATTTAATTTCATAGTCAGTTATGGCTTAAGTAAGCATTAAGAATGTTAAAAGGTTGAACTGTCACTAAGATACCTAAAATACTTGCTTAAAATTAACCCTTTGAGGCGCAACCCTTTCGCAATAGTGAAAAAAGGGCAGCCGTTGCCATCGCTCGACTTAACTGCCAGCAAGATGGCGGACGATCGAAACGTTCATCGCGTGCCACAGATCTAGACACCCTTTTTTAACGACAGCTGGATGTGCGCGGGCACACACTATACAGGACCGAAGGTTTTATACACTGCTTCAGAAATATCAAGGCAAATGTCCGAATAAAAATCTTGTGGACAGTCACTAAGCTGTTGTAAAATGGCAGGAGAGGGGAAGAGATGTTCAGGTGACAGTTCTGTGTAAGGGCCACAATTTCTGCAGTGCAGTTACTTTGTAGTTCCATCTTTTTGGATTTTCATCGCTCTCAGTTGGCGTTTTATGAGTCCGGTAAGGGTGTTCGACAGGGTCCTGCTTGTGTCTAGCCCACAGATTTGATGTTTCACTCCCTTGTCTTTTAATCTTGATTTTGCCACTGCATTAATATCTGCATTAGTGTTACAACATAGGGTAGTTTGTCATTGTTGGGCTTTCTTGCCCCTTTCGTCAAGGCATCCGCGGTCTCGTTTTAATCAATTCCAACATCCTTGCTGCGATGGTGGTCCCACTCTGTCGTAGTGCAACGGCTTGAGTGTGCCTATGAACCTGAGAGCTGTGCCAGCGGTAATGTAGCTATTGACAGGGTCTCCCAAGCTGGATCGGTCGAAGGTGAGGCACCAGACAAAGAGGATCCCAGAGAAGTCCAACCTTTCTGAGGCTCTGGCAACCCCCTTTTATGGATATGATATGAACTATTTGGTTAAAGTAGGGTAACACAAAATTTGGATAAATAACAAAATTGTGCTTAGGACAGCAAATTTCTTCCTGATATGTCATTTATTACAAAAGTTTATATAAGTTACTGCCATGTACAGTTAGTGATGTGCCATATTGTGATTTCCTTAATCAATTACTACTATTTGAATAGAATCAACTAGTCGTACTAGAATAGAATCAACTATTCAACTAGAGCGTGCCACAGATCTAGAGACCCTGGCTGTGCGCGGGCACAGCCAGCTGTCGTTAAAAAAGGGTCTCTAGATGTGTGGCACGCGATGAACATTTCGATCGTGCGCCATCTTGCTGGCAGTTAAGTCGAGCGATGGCAACGGCTGCCCTTTTTTCAGCATTGGGCAATCTATGTAGCTGTTCTCGCATTCTTCCATTTTTCAGCAGATGTTAGTGCTGATAAAATTAATCGTGACAATTTTTTACGGGAAATGACGTGCTAAAAAGTAAAGGATTCTTGTGGAGCTATGTCACTCGCAACTATTTTTATAGAATTCAAATATTATTCTTCGTGACTGGCAGCAGTCAAAACGTCAGAGTTGGTGTTACCAGAGCGGGAACACTGCGCGTTATAGGGCTAAATGCATAATATGAAAAGAACTTTTTGCATTCAATTCGAACTCTAAATTTGTGATATAAATCGAATTTAAGAATTTAAATAATTCTTAAGGAGCAATCATACTTTTCGTTTTATAATTAAACATGCTGGCCAAAGGACTTTTGTCACTTCATTTAACACTTGGAGCTTCCCGCCTTTTGTTCTTATACAGTATTTACTCGTCTTTGTTTCTGAATTCAGATTCAATTCTTTCGCAATTTGTAGAGTTGGCAATCGTCTGTTCTCCCTACTTTTCTTCATGATCCCATTCAATTTTATTTCATGGCGTTTGGTCATTTTCTTGTGTCTATCCCCCTACTGATGCTGAATCTTTTGTGCTATCTTTAGTTAGGTATACTTTATGTATCGTTGTTACGCTCCTATTTGATATTTTAAGTTGATTTGAAACGTCAGATACAGGTTGAGTATTTTAAGTAATGAGAATATTTTTGTCCGGACGCGACTGTCCACCAGAGCGAGCTCGGACTGGTTGGAGTCCGCAGTAGGGGCTTGCCAATGGCCTGCAATCTTCGGTGGAGGCAAGATCACGCATGTCGTGGGCGACTACAAAAAAGGTGGGTGCAAACTCAAAACGCAACAAAGCATTGAACAGCGTTACACAATCAAATTTTGTGCTCGCCTTGGATGTGGTAGTGTTGAAAAGATTGTAGCGACAGGTCAACCGACCCCGGCCAGATATTTTTGAAAACTGGAAGCTCCATCAGGACAACACGCCATCTCACACCTGCTTCATGGTTACCGAGAAACTGATTACATTGCAATGATTCCCCAGCCTCCATACAGCACCGATCGTGTCCCAGCAGACAGTTTTCTCTTCCGTCCTCAAAGGACGTCACCACGGGACCCTGGATGCTGTCAAAGTGGCTTGCACGGCTCTCAAGGATGTTTCCGTTTCTGACTTCTAGGGAGCGTGCGAGGCGTGGTTAACTCCCTTGCAGAAGTGTGTTAATGCTGAAGGAGCATACTTAGAAGACTAACAGAGTTTTGTAGCAATATCTCTAATAATTTGTTGTTTTATGAATTTATTCTCATTACATAAAATACACACCCTGTAGTTTTACGCCATTTTGTCGCATAGACACAATCTGCCCTCTTTTAAACTCACTAATCTTCGGTGATAACAAAAACAACCAGTTTTACAAAGCTCAAGCAATATTAAATTTGAATATTACAGTCGTTTACTTTGACATTTACTTTTGAGAGAAATTAGTGAAATCTTGTAAAAATGTATTTAAAAGTTCTGGGCAAAAGTAGATAATTAACTGAAAAATTGATATACGATATTTAAAAAAAAAAAAAAAACAGTAGCTAAAAAAAATGGATGGACTAAAGTTCTATTTAATTTTGCTTCTAAGATCACGAAATTTACAAAAGGATGGCCTTAGCTTGTTGTTTATGATATGTACTACGGTTATCTACAAGCGACTTTTTACTTTTCTTCACTATATATTTTAATAAATTGTAACGAAATTTACCCAATATCTAATCATGATACATTATCTAATCATGTCTAAATCAATATTTATAACTTATAGTGACTATGTGCTGTGCGCGAGCACAGCCAGCTGTCGTCAAAAAAGGGTCTTTAGATCTGTGGCGCGCGATGAACGTTTCGATCTTCCGCCATCTTGCTGGTCTGGTAGTTAAGTCGTGCGATGGCAACGGCTGCCCTTTTTTCAGCATTGGGAAAGGGTTGCGCCTCAAAGGGTTAAAAGTAATGCGAGACAAATAACAACGAAATATTCTTTTCCCACTAATTTGATCGACACATTTTAAAATTTTAATTAATATTTGCACCTATTTCGATATTTCAACTCCAGAGCTTAAAGCTACAACTTTCATTCCACACTTGCAGCTCTTTAATCATTCTTAGGGCAAGCGTGATCCTGCTTCAAAATTACCCAAGACTAGAAAGTTGCGAAATAGAATTATTTATTTCGCCCCCCCGAAAGAGAGCAGGAGGCATTGGCCAACCTCCAATTTTACCACGGAATTCTTATCGTGAAACACGCAAAACGAAATGTCTCTATACCGAGGCCATATTTTCCGCCATTTAATCCAGAAAGAAGTCTTTTAAGATGGAAATGTTTCCCCGTCATTTTAAACCTTCCAACGTGCACGCGTATAGGAGAAGAGAGTATTATGGAATGCCATTTACATTTCTAGCAATACCATTACTGATTTTTGAATGAAATTCTTTAAATCATCATGAGTACATACTATAACTTATTGTAAGGAACTGTCACTTGAAAAAAAAATGCTATTTATTTTGTTGTTATGAGAAAATTTTATTTAAAAACTTACAAGTGCAGGTTAATATGAAATATTTGGGTGATATGGAATAGGTAGTTCAAACCATTGAAAAACTAATTGCACTCCATAAAACTTAATTATTTTTAACTATAAAAACTTTAAAGACTATGTGCAGGTCGTTTCTGCTTCGATTCCATTTACAAAAGCAACAGTATTATCTGTTTTCTCCGCTATGGATTTAACAATCAAGGTAAGCCCACAGAGTCTCGCAGTGGTCTGGGCGCTAAACTCCGTTCCCATTAGAACACGGCAAGTGAAGAAGCATCGAGCTTGTCCAGTGCATGGGAGGGTCAACTACCTCTCGGCTCGACTACAGTGGGACCGTGTACGCTAATGGGAGCTGGTGCATGTAAAATCTGTCGTGGCTCCAATGTCCTCCAAGTTGTTAAACGATACCTCTGGGGGTGCCGATTTTAAGGGGTTGGTCCCTCCACCGGAATTGGTTCAAAATTAGGGGACCACGCACTAAATCGTACTTCCTCCCACTGGGGCCCTAAAAATGGAAGGTGCACCCCCTCTGCCCATCGCCTCCCTTCGGGGGGATCTGGCACCGCCGTTTGCGGTTGTCAGGGGCTTTAGAAACAACAACAACAAGTTCACAGAAAATGGCGGAAGAACTGAATCCAAATTTTCCTTCGTTGTTTTTCGAAGAATTTCCCGTTACAGAAGATACCTTTAGCATCTTTGTTTACCAGTTCCTTAGATGATGGCGTGAAATAGAAGTAGATGTTTAACCCTTTAACGCGCAGTGTTCCCGCTCTGGAACACCAAACTCGGACGTTTTGACTGTTGCCAGTCACGAAGAATAGATTTGATTTCTATAAATATAGTTGCGGGTGACATAGCTCCACGAGAATCCTTTACTTTTTTAGTACGTCATTTCCCGTAAAGAATGGTCACGATTCTTTTTAACAGCACTGACATCAGCTGAAAATGGAAGAATGCGAGAACAGCTGGATAGATTGCCCAATGCTGAAAAAAGGGCAGCCGTTGCCATCGCTCGACTGAACTACCAGCAAGATGGCGGACGATCGAAACGTTCATCGTGTGCCACAGATCTAGAGACCCTTTTTCACGCAGCTGGCTGTGCCTTCCGTTCTTCAGCAGATGTCAGTGCTGTTAAAAATAATCGTGACCATTTTTTACGGGAAATGACATGCTAAAAAGTAAAGGATTCTCGTGGAGCTATGTCACCCACAACTATTTTTATAGAACTCAAATATTATTCTTCGTGACTGGCAACAATCAAAACGTCAGAGTTTGGTGTTCCCAGAGCGGGAACACTGCGCGTTAAAGGGCTAAGTCTATTAAGAAAAACCAGCGGATACTCTTTTAAACGGATCACCCTGTATAGGGTCGAATAAACTGAAAGATATAGAAAAAAAAATCCTTTCATTTGAAGTAATTCCATCAGACTACCATTTTTATTGGAAAATATTGGATGTGTCTAAAGGTATTCCGTGCTGTGCCGATGGAGAATTTCGCTGGAAATTGGAGGCCGGCCAACCCATCGTGCGCTACTATTGGAATAAAATAAATGATTCCCTCCCACGAATTTGTCGTACGTAGAAATTTAAAATCGGGACCACGTTTCGGATGAGAAATGATAAAGGTGCTTAAGCGTGGAGTAACGGTTGAAATTTTAAGATGCCTGAGCAGAAACGCTGAATAATTTATACTTCTGTAATAGCTCTGAAACTGAATCTCCATTCGACTTAAAAATAATATGTTGAGAATATTCTATGTGTCGTATTAAGTCGGGAAGATGTCATGAGGTCATTTCTTCAAAAGGGTTTTATTTTTAATACTTTTACAGCAAATCGGAAGAGTTTTAGTAGTTTCAATTCGTCTGTCTGTCTGTCTGCTCTATAACCGCAATAAACAGGCATTGATAGGATAGCTACGAAACTAATGCATGCTATGGCTATGAGCTATACTTTTTCTAAAATTTCAACAACTAGCTCAAAAAGTAATTGTAACGCTTTATTAGACGAATCGAAGCACTAATATCTCACAAAAATGCAGAATTTAATAACACATACGACAGCAAATCATTAAATATCACAGCGATAGCATTATTCACGCCACACCGTAACGTCAATGGCGTAGCCTTGCTCCCCCACATCCGCAGTCTGTTTCTACTAACTCATAGCGAGGAAGATACCCTCTTTATAGATTTCCAAGCAGACGTGACGTCATACACAAGTCATGCCATTATATGCTCGATCTTTCTCGTAACATTCTTCCTAATTGAGATACAGCCACAATCACACTAGTTTCGATAACTTTCTTTTTGTCGCCAAATTTGCCGTCAAGTTTTGGCGCTATAATCAATATTATTGTTTGTGTTTCGCGTTTTTCTAAGAGAACCGCTTCCTGCTCCAATTTTTATTAATGTGAATAAGCACTGCCTTCATTGGAAGAAAAAGTAAGTTTAACATTTTTTCCTGTAGAATGTCAGAAAATAGTTCTTTTACTCAACTAATAGTAACCCTTTTTTTAATAAATCCGCCCATCTTTTTTGAAAAGAAATATAATAAACAACTGGCCTATACCATTTCTTCATTTAAAATAATGTTTGTCAATTAATACTTTCATCTTTTATGAAAACCCAAAAGTCTCTCTCAATATGTTAAGATATTTACGCAGTCATCGTTAAACCCTGTGAAGCCGAACTATTTCCCAATGCTGAAAAAAGGGAAGCCATCGCACGATTTAACTACCAGCAACATGGCGTGTCGATCGAGTCGTTCATCGCGTGCCACAGATCTAGAGACCATTTTTGACTCGGCCAGGTAGCTGTGAACGATTCGATCATCCGCCATGTTGCTGATAGTTAAATCGAGCGATGGCAACGTAAGCCCTTTTTTTTTTCAGCATTGGGCAGTCTATCCAGTTGTTCTTCTATATCAATGTATTTACATAATATTCTCCAGTTTCAGCAGATGCCAGTGCAGTAAAAAATAATCCCGACAATTCTACAAATAACCCTGACAATCTTTATGGGAAATGACGTGCCAAAATGTCAAAGTTGTTTCCTCACCATACGTTAAAGGGTTAACCCTTTGAGGCGCAACCCTTTCCCAATGCTGAAAAAAGGGCAGCCGTTGCCATCGCCCGACTTAACTACCAGCAAGATGGCGGACGATCGAAACGTTCATCGCGTGCCACAGATCTAGAGACCCTTTTTTTGACGACAGCTGGCTGTGCCAGGCGATCTGTAAGGCGATTGGGTAATCGATCCAGCTGTTCTCGCATTCTTCCATTTTTCAGCAGATGTCAATACTGTTAAAAATAATCGTGACGATTTTTTTACGGGAAATGACGTGCTAAAATGTAAAGGATTCTCGTGGAGCTATGTCACCCGCAACTATTTTTATAGAAATCAAATCTCTTCTTCGGTACTGGCAACAGTCAAAACGCCAGAGTTTGGTGTTCCCAGAGCGGGAACACTACGCGTTAAAGAGTTAATGAATAAACGCCAGGGTCAATGTTTTTGGGATATCCTGCATAATCGTCGATAACATTCTTTTTATAAAATACAGTACAAGTTTTCCCTTAAAAATGATTATTTCTGCAAGTGCAAAAGTTTGAAATCCAAAGCTTCGAAGGATGAAAAAATTACAACACCCATTTCACCTCACAATATATTCTGCCGAAACATTTCTTTGAAGTTTTCACTTTGAAGACATTAAACATAACAGACAAGGAATCCATCTTTTCCTCCTTAATACACTTTTAGGAAAAAACTTTACTTTTTGGATTATAACAAGAGGAGAGCAGCTCGCGTGATGTCGATTGTAGGGTATTTCACGCTAACACCGTGTGCACGTTTGGAAATATGCCAACGTGTTTCTTACGTTTTTTTCTTTTTCTTTCCACAGAAAACAAATGTTTTTTTCTTCGGTGCATTTTGGACTTATAAGGCGAAGGATTTACATTTTTACGGAATAAGGAAATTCCACATTATTTGAAATATTGACTTCAACATACTCTGAATGTAGAAAGAATAATTTCCAAGTAAAAATCAGTCCTTGGTGTATACATTTAAATTTATAAATACGGAGTCCATTTGCGGATCATTCTAAAGCCTCACCATGGCACAGTGGTTGTGCCACTGAAATTGGTAGACGGCCGAAGTGTGAAGGGTTTGGGTCCCATCGCGCGGCTGTCGATCTAACGGTCTGACGTTTTGGTAGGTTTTCACCAGATATAACGTGAATACGCGTTAGAAAACTCTTAGAAAGTTCTCCTAACAAGGCAACCCCCCCATCCTTAGCAAATCGCCCTAGAGTAGCGTTGCCTCAATCACACGAATCACGGATCATTTTGAAGAAAATGTCACAAAACTATCGCCCTTTATTTAATGAAGTACCGTTTTTTTTTTCTTTTTCTACAGATACATAAGGTAAACATGGGTGTTACTTTCATAAAGCCAGTAGCAAGGAATACAGTGCCTTTTGTTCCACCAAAGCGAAAAGTTCTGTCTTGGTAACAAAGAGTATGCGTATACTTAATATTCAAAAATTTAAACAGCTGCATTTATTTATTTATTACTTTTTTTTTCTTCAGCAGAAAACAAATATTTTTCTATCCTTGGAAGTTCAAGGCATTTTGGACTTCCTAGGCAAATATTTTTACGAAATAAGGAAATTCCCTCATTGTTGGAAATACTGACTATAGACGTGGTGCTGGAAATACTAACTATGTTGGAAATACTGACGATAGTACAAGTTATAGCTAGTATATATGCTACGATAATATTGATTGAAACACAATATTGCGCATTAATAAATATTTCGTGAAACTAAAAGGGTTCTTATTCATTTTTTAACAGTCGTCTTAAAACTAACTAAGCCATAAGTAATTCTACGTCGCGTTGATATATCCCACGGTAGTTTCAAAAGAAGAGACTATAGCTGAACTTTTTTTTAGACTTAGTTTTTTCACAAGAAGTTATAATCATATTTTAGGAAAATGTTCTCTTCTTGCCTTGTGAAGAGCAGATACGCAGCTGTATAATTATAAAATAAAACGTTTGTCCACATCATGTAATATTTAAGGCATTAATGCTATAATTTAAACCTAAAAACAGTATGATGTAGAAATGCGACATTTTGAAAGTGAGGAATTTTCGCTGCAAACTGTTAAGCTCTGCTTTCTCTGATCGCGAATGACAGCGACATAGGTTTTGTGTCATAATACCACAATGGTCTCAGGTTAGTATTCATACTAACTTTACGAGTAACTAATGAGTAACTTTACACAAAGAGTCAAATAATTTTGCTTTTTAGATTCCACATCACTGGAATCAATTCGAATTACACATGTAAGAAAAATTTTCGTTCCTACCGTGCGAAGAATGGGCACGCAGCTAGTTTAATTAAATATGAAACACTTAAACAATATAAATATATCTACTTAAAGTTCTATTAATTTAATGTCAGTTGATAAAGTTTATACGAGAAAAAGAAGAAGGAAAACTAAAACTTAAAGCTCCTTGATCAAGATATTCTACACCGCTTTCGGCTGCATCACATACGGGTGATAATTGAGAACAATTAATCTAAATTAGACTTTTTAAATTAAACATTTTACTTGGAATTAACTGAGCATAAACATGGCATTTTTAAATAAATTCCATTGGTATGATTTGTTTTGGAAGAATCAGAATGAATTCATATTCACTTATTTCTTAAACCTCCAAAACTAAGAATGCTTAGTTTAAAAATAAGTGACAATATGATTTAATTATTAAAAAAGAGCTTTTACTTAAAAAAATTTCTATCTATAAAAAGTGCTCATTATAAAAAGAATATAAAGAGCCAGAATCATCTGCTAGATGAAATGTGAGATCAACACGTATAATTACTAAATTTATTTTCTACAGTTACCTCATTAAAAATTGGGAGAGAAAAAAACATGGAAGTTTCAAAATACGACAAAATGTTGCAGGCGAAGATAATTCCAGGTGAATATAATTACACAGTTTCAAGTTAAACAGAGAGAAAAGTGAACCTGGAAGTTATTTTTTGAAGAAGAAAAAAATAAAAAAAACTCAGCTAATTATGTTACATTATTCTTTTGTTTTCGGCGAAGAGAGGGGGAAAGTGTGTGTGTCAGCGGACTTCGTTTTAGAAGCAGCGGATGGTTTTGACGTTTTTTCCCTTTCCAGGTTCTTTTAAAAACTTTTCAGCAGTTTTATTATTTACTGTCAATACTAGGATAAAAAAAGGGGGTTTTATGATGCACGCATGTTAAGAAAATAAAAGTTTAATTTGTGCAACTGGATGTGGTAAACAGAGGCGTAAGTCTAGAACTGAACCCACGAAGCATCTGAAGCGTGAAGTTTTGCTCGCTAAACTTCAGTTTTCGCTGAAAACATCATTTTTGAGTTAATTAAAATGTTCTCAAGCACATATAATACATTTTTTTTCACTTTTAAAGATTTCAAGTAAATTTAGTAAAGTTTAATCAAGTAAATTTAAAATTGATTTTTTTAAGGTAGTACATTTTACTGAAATTTATTTTAAAGTTATTCTTAGAAAAGTTATTTTTAAGTTATTTGATTATATCAATTCAATCCTAAATTCAATCTTTGTTATTTAAGATTGAAGTTATTTTTAATTTTGAAGTTATTTTAAAGTTTAGAAAATTTTATTTAAAAGTTAATTTTAATTAAAAAATTCCTAAAATTCTGCAAATTATGTTACAAATTCAGAAGAAACTGTTTTTAAAAGAAAATTTTCTCCGCTATCCAACGCCGTTTTGCTGCAAGCGTAATTACCGCCGTTATTAAGAAATAAGTGAGAAAAAGTGCGAAAAATTGCATAAAACATAAAATAAAAAATTCCTAGACCGAATTTCGAAAAAAATCTCTTCGAGGTGCACAACTTCATGTTTAGTACTTCCATTGTACCAGATTTGGTGTTTCTATGTGTAGCCGTTTGTACGTAACACCGCCGATAAAACAAACAAACAAACAGACACACACATATCTGTGTGTGTCTGTTTGTTTGTTTAATCTTTTATAAGTACAGATTGGAATAGCCACTGCAGAAAACGAAACATTTGAAGTAAACGAAGCAAAATAAAATGAAATCTTTGCATCGCTGTTGCGAAAACTAAAAATATAAGATACAAAAACATCTTGACGTGAAGTAATTACAGTCCGATCGGCTCTCATGACTGACAGCTCGAGATTAAGACTACAGTCACAGTTAACTCTCCCACCGAACTCAGATTTATATCTGTCACTGCTTGATCGATTTACGTTCAACTCGCGTGACATCCTTTTAGTATTTTCGTGATATGTCCCTACCACCTGAGAGATTACTGGAGGTCTGGGCATTTCTCGGAAAGGAGACGTTGCCGCCCTCTTACGGCAAATCATATTTTTGGGTTCTAAGAAAGGCTGTGCATACTTTTATTTGGTGTAATGATTTCATAGTATTTTTGATATGATTAATAGTGCAAATATTTCAAATTCATATGCATTAGGAAATTAAACTTCCCCAGTTAATAGATTTCGGGTATAATTATGTACGAAGTTCTGAGTAGAAGCACAATGTATATAATTCAATAATTTTTTCTTTTCCTTTTATTTATTTTTTAGCACTGTGCTATTTCGCTCTATCACGGTTTTTGGTGTAGAAACGATTTGTCTACGCGCCGTATCACTTTTCAATTTTTATAAATATATTTTGAGTATAGTTAGAAAATGCCTGGCGAATATTGTAAAATAGTTTTAGTAGGCGATTTTTAGAACTTGAGTGCTATTTCGCTCGATCACGTTTTTTGGTGTGGACACGAATTGTCTACGCGCCGTATCGCTTTTCAATTTTATAAATATATTAGCTGCGTGCCCGTTCTCCGTACGGTAGGGAACGAAACTTTTTCTTACATGTATAGTTCGAATTGATTCTAGTGATTTGTAATCTAAAAATAAGCAAAATGATTTGACTCTTGGCGTAAAGATACTCATTAGTTATTTGTAAAGTTGGTATAAGTACTGACCTGAGACCATTGTTAATATTATGACGCAAAAAACTATGTCTATGTCATTCGCGATTAGAAAAGAAAAGCGTTGACGGTTTGCAGTGAAAATTCCTAATTTTCAAAATGTCTCATTGTTACATCATATTCATTTTTAGATTTAAGTTATCCCATTAATACCTTAGATACTACATGATATAGAGAACCGGTTTATTTTATAGTTAAAATAGTTGTGTACCCGCTCTTCGCAAGGCAAGATGAAAACATTTTCCTAAAATGTGATCATAACTACCTGTGACAAAACAGAATCTGCAAGAAAAAAGAAAGTTCTGTTGCAGTCTTTTCTGTTGAAACTACCGCGGGATATATTAACGTGGCGTAGAATTACTTAATGTTTAGTTAGCTGTGAAGTAATACGGCTGTTCAAAAATAAATAGAAGACTTAGTTTCACGAAATATTTATTAATGCGGTATATTGTGCCCTGATCAATATTGCCTTAGCATATCTACTACTATTACTTATACTATCTTTTACTGATACCAATACAATATATTTTCGTTTTGAAACCGTTAATGCTTAATTTAAAGAAACGGTTTAGATATTTGTTACGAATGCAGTCTTTAACTCTTTGGTGATACTTTGCAATTTACGCATTAGCATAAACGATAATCATTTCACTTAATGGTTGCCACTAAATCAGCTCCATAAATTTTTACGCATAATTCTTGTCAGATTGGCGGATTTAGCACCAGGGCCCTATTATCGCACGGGCAAATCGGGACTTTGCCCAGGGGCCCCGGATCGAAATGGCCCCCAATTTCAAATGTTCTTTTTTTTTAACAACAAAATTTTATGAAAAGTAAAACAAATTTCATAGATGGGGGGCCCCCAAATTCATCAATGCCCGGGGCCCCCCGCTGGTCATAATCAGGTCCTGTTTAACACCGCAATATATTTCCTGCGATCGAAAACGTGTCCCGTTTAAAATCTCAATTGTAAATAATGTTGGATAATTCACTGGTGAAAAAACAGCATTCAATTTTTTTTCTGGTAACGGAAAATAAAATATAGAATTATTTCATGCGTGGCGTATGTTTTGCTTATGAGTCCGTTATTCTGATTGACTTTCGAAAGGGGTTGTAAACTTGTGACATCAAAAACATACACATTTCACATGCGAAAACTCAGTTATTTTAAAGTAGTTTTATTTATTTTTTTCAACTGGCAATTTTAATCATTGTTACTGTTTCCAAGATAATCATACCACAAATTTTAAGCAGCTGCTATTGACATGAAAATCCTTCTTTACTTAAAAATTCGTAAAAAATATCTTATTTATATTTTCCTCTGGTTTCTCTTTTAAAAGAGGGCGAAATGTATGCTCCGTTATTTGACTAAATATAAAAAAGTTATGCCGGATAGAATTCAAGATGCAGCAGTTTTAAAAATATTTTACGAAAGTCAGAGTCAAATTTAATTTTATTTGAAAAATTCCCAAAAATCCGCAAATTATGTTACACAGTCCGAACAAACAGTTTTCAAAAGAAAATTTTCTCCTCTACCCGACGATGTAAATATCGTTTTCTTGCGAGTGTAATTACCGGCGTTATAACGTATTCAGCGAGAAAAAATCGCTAAAAATCGGACAAAACATAAAGTAAAACATTTTCTAATTCGAATTTCGAAAAAAATTGCTCCGGGGCGTGTTAGGATCTGTCCTAATGAAACCGTATGCAAAATTCGGTAGGTCTGCGACCAACCGTCTCGGCGCAATGCGATCGAGAGACGCGCGCAAGAAGATCGGTGGTCACAAACCTACCTACCTACCTGCCTACCTACATAGCTACATACAATGTTTACTCTCGGATTTTATTATATAAGATTTATTGCAGACAAAATATCCTTCTGTTCATATCTTTAAAAAAAAGCCAGACCAGAAATTCTTTTTTAAAGCGTAACAAAGATATCAAATTTGCTTCAGGGTTTTTTGGAAATTCAGTATACAAGGCGGCGTACATGTGCTCAAATAATAAGCAGATATTTTCGCTTAACCTCGCCAAGAAACTTTTGGAGTTTGGTTTTAACTAAAGCAGGCGAATTTTAAAATTATCGCAACAAAGTACTTCATTACATATTATTTGTAATTTAACGAATCATGTGACAAACCATCTGCATATATAAATCTGTAGTGAAAAAAACTCACCTGTTCGAGCCTCGTCAGTGGGAGACCCCCCCCTGAACCTCCTTAGTTTTTTAGTTTCATTATTGCCATATTAAAACGACATTAATTGACTATGTCATTTTATCTCTCATCTTTCGTGCATTTCGCCTGGTAACCATGTTGAAATTTTTATGATTGTAACCTATTTATAGAAAATACATGTGATGCATATTCTACAGCTTACGAAATATTGTAACAAAAGATTAAAACTGTTGTGAACTAATAGTATTTAAATATATGTAAAATTATGTCGTATTTTTATGTCGCTTTTTTTGGAACACATTTTACGGACAATTTTCAATAAAGGGGGGTGAGAGATAAAATGACATATCATTAATTAAAACCGCAAATTCGTTCCCTTAGTAATTTCCACACTTTGACGACTTTTCAATTTTCCAAAGACGAAAGAAAATTTCTCGCCAAAATTTAAAAGTTGCCTATAGATGGCAAATACTTAACTCTAAACAGCTGAATTTTTTTATTGCGGTATGCATAAAGAGATTATAAACATACTGAAAGATTTTATTTTCCAGTTTTGTAATTCATGTAAATTTATTGACCAAAATGTATTTGCTGTATATTTTCCTCTGCTTTATATTTTAAAAGAGGGCGAAATGTATGCTCCGTTATTTGACTAAATATAAAAAAGTTATGCCGGATAGAATTCAAGATGCAGCAGTTTTAAAAATATTTTACGAAAGTCAGCGTCAAATTTAATTTTATTTGAAAAATTCCCAAAAATCCACAAATTATGTTACACAGTCCGAACAAACAGTTTTCAAAAGAAAATTTTCTCCTCTACCCGACGATGTAAATATCGTTTTCTTGCGAGTGTAATTACCGGCGTTATAACGTATTAAGCGAGAAAAATCGCTAAAAATCGGACAAAACATGAAATAAAACATTTTCTAATTCGAATTTCGAAAAAAATTGCTCCGGGGCGTGTTAGGATCTGTCCTAATGAAACCGTATGCAAATTTCGGTAAGTCTGCGACTAACCGTCTCAGCGCATGCTCACGAATATGCTGAAATCGGACATTTGAGTAGCTTTTTACCCTGGAAATTGCAAAAAATCGTTAAAAATTAGGGAACGGGTGGATTTCCAGAATTTTAAAGTAGCCTACGGCCTATTCTATGTCATTTTACGTGTAAGTGCAAAATTTCAAGCCGATCGGTCTGACGGTGTGTGAGGAGTTCCCGGACAAATAAACAAACAAACAAACAGATAAACTTTCACATTTATATAATAGATGAGTATAGTTAGAAAACGGGTGGCGAATATTGTAAAATAGCTTTAGTAGGCGATTTTAATATAGATTTCTATTCCGAAGAAGTGTTTTATGGAACAAAGAAGGAAAACACGGTACACTCATGGATTATGATACACTTTCCAAATGTTATTTATAAAGGTGAAGTACAGTTTGGCTATGCCTGGCGAAAAGTTGTCAAGAGTTTTGGTAGGAGATTTTAATATAGATTTCTATTCCGAAGACGTGTTTTATGGAACAGAGAAGACAAACACGGTACCCTCATTGATTATGATGCCCATTCCAAACAGTATTTAAAATATGTCTAAGCGATATAGTTGGAATATGCCTATTGTTTTTGTTTGAACCCGACCTAACCGCTCGGAGTTCTCCGTGGTTTTCTCCGAAACTTAGCGTAAATACGGGTTAGGACCCCTTAGGGAGAACCCCCCGAGGGTACCCACCCCTCGATCTAGAGTCCTCCTGTAGCTAATTGGCCGTAATCCCACAACACTCATAAGTAGTAGCAAAATAAACTTCCTGACCAAGAACCAAATCCCAGCAAGCAGCTATGGAGATTGTCCACTCCCATAGTGTATCTCCGTAATTACAGTGCCGAATTTTTCCACTACAGTGGAACCCCGATTCATCGTTTTTCAAGGGGTGCGTAGGAAAGAACGATGAATGCGGGAAAACGACAAATGCGGGTTCAAGTCAAACTACTAAGAAAGCAATGTTTATGCATGCACGCTATGACTGTATAAGAAATAAAAATGTATTACAAATCAAATAAATCGAAGGTGAAAATTAGAGGTGATACTTATTTTTAAAAAAACAGTATTTTATGTTGGGTTTTTCATCATTTTTTTAAATTAAACAGTAAATTTTCCCGATTTACAATACTTTTCTCGACCTTTTCTGTGATTTTATGTTTGTATAAAAAGTTCATACAGTTTCAAATACCATTTTTGCTTCAAACTTCGTGCTAGTGTAATCTCTACCTCAGTGGCATGAATATTATCCTCTGCTTCGCCATTATTTTCATTTTTTGCATTACCACATCTTTCTTCCATATTTAGATACCACATGCCTCAACTTCTTGATTAAAGGAAAAAATTATTAAATTTCACGCTACACACAACCTCTTCAACACGCAATCATTGTTCATCTGATCATCATCAGACCAAGAAATCATACTAAGAAACAATTACAGTATGTATGCCATATGGCTCCGCTTAACCTTCAATTTCATTTTAGCCAGGAAAAAATTTTTACAACGATGAACGCGGGGAAGTCAATTTATGACGAATGATGCATGCGGGTTTCTTTAACGGTATTCAAATACAATTTGTGCAGAGACCACAGAAATAAAACAATCAATACGGGAAAACGATGAATGCGGGAACGATAGATCGGGGTTTCACTGTACTAGGTTTTATGAATGGTTTGTCTCAGAATGTTTTTAAAGTAGGATTACGTTCCTCTATGGCAATCCCATGTAAAGATTTTTTTTCACCGTCTTTGTAAATTAAAATATTTCTTCCTTGGAAAATTAACTGGATGAACTAATCGAACTAACCGGGATTTCTTTTACGGCAGTTAAAAATCTGACGTCATAAATTAAAACTAACGGGAATTCAAAATCTCTGCCACGAAATTTAAGATGTCTATAAAAATAAATTCGCAGTTTGTACGATTTTAACTAGTTCCTCGAAGTTATACAGTTCTACTCTTTCCACGAGATTAAAATAAATAAACCATTTTCTTCGACTAAACCATGGACGATTAAAAAATAAAACAGTTTACCAGGAGATTCGTATGGCAGTAAAGCACACTATAACGCGTGCTAATAAAAGTTTTGTGTACATTAAAATAAATGTGTTTGCTATATATTCATCATTTTTCACTTGGCGCCTTACAGCTAACTAAACGGTAAGTAATCTACGTTGATATACATTCCAGGGTAGATCCGTAGAAGAGAGATGATTTTATTTTATTTTATTTTTGTCCCATTCCACCATTGTTTTCCCAACCAAATTTGTGGCAGCATTCTTTTAAGTAAACTAAACTATGTTCCGAATAGGTTCACTTAAAAATAAATAAAAATAATAGATTCTTTCACTTTGAGTAAATATAACATCTGGAAATATGTTTAAGTTAGAATAGTCATTACATGTAAAACAGATTCTAATTGCAAGAATCGGTATTTCGTGTACACTACTACTAAAATACTACACCAAATTATAATTTAAGTCAACACTCAATCTGTACCACACACTTCAATTTATGGGACTTACTTGAATTTATCGGGATGGTTAGGCTTCAATGCATTCTTCTTCCTTTTTATAATCTAAAGACGAATATAAAGACCTAATATTCTTTTTCTTCTTTAAGAGTTCGCTGTAAAAAGTGAGCTTCCTCGATCCTAAAAATATTTTAAGATTATCTTTTCATCTTCTTTTGCTCAGGGCAATCTCTTACAATTTCTGAAAAACTCGTCGATGAAACTCACATATTTAAGATTTGGTCTGAATTTCATTCGTCTTCCATTTGAGTTCTAGGTACTTACGTATTATCTCGCCAGTCATTCCCGCCAAATTATTATTATTATTATTATTTAATGTGCTGGTAAACTGTTGCCAATCGTATTCGTAACCATCAATAATTTCATGTATCCGGCATTTATATCGGTGAAAAATCACTCGTCTTGTCGAACCGCCGGGATAATAGTGAAGTACCGAATTCTAATCAATGTTGATTTTTGACAGGCACTCACAGCTGATTCTGCAACCATGCCCATACCATTCGAGTTTATCAAGTTGAATCGTATGTAATACATTCTAGATAACTTTCATGATTCCACGTATTCTAGAATTTTAAACATTTTCTAGTCTTGATTTTCTTACTGATCGCAGACAAAACACTAATTCAGGAGAGAAAAGTTTTTTTTTTTTTTTTTTTTTTTTTTGTAGGAAAGATCTGGAGTGTGCAAATCTTCGAGCCATGCAACATAATGCTTTGCAAACAACATTAACAACAACAACAAGAACAACAATAATAATGATAATTATAATAATAATAATAATACTTTAATTTTATTAGTGTTGACTCTAAAGTTGAATAAAAAGTAACTTGTATTTGACTATTTTTTGACAAAACCTTGACTCATGTGGTTTCTGGAATGACCCATTAAATTAAACTGTCATAACTAAAAATATTCTCCGTATTTTTAGCACTAGAGTGCTATTTCGTTCACTCTGGTATTTTCTGTTGACATACTTTGCGGACATTTCTGTGGTCATAGGACATGATTTGTGGTCATCGACACGTTTTGTTTGTATTTTTCTATAGGGTTGCCAGATAGGGGAGAAGGGAAGAATAAAATTATGTAAGTCATGAAGGTTTGCCATTTTTGATAATTCATCGCTAACTTTCGTTTAAAAAAAAGTTTCAAAACTTAACCTAGATTGGAGATATCTTCCCTATTTGGCTAGAAACTGGCAAAACCTACAGTTTATTACAGAGGAGAAGTATAGTTAGAATATGCCTGGCAGAGATTGTAAAAAGATTTTCGTAGGCAAATTTAATGTAGATTTCGATTCCAAAGAAGTGTTTTATGGAACAAAGATAGATATATATGATTCACGTTCCAAACAGTATTTATAAAGGTGCAGTATAATTAGACCATGCCTGACAAAGATTGTTAAACAGTTTTAGATGGCAATTTTAATGTAGATTTCGACTCTGAAAACTGTTTTATGGAGCAAGAGAGACAAACACGCCATACTCATCGGTTATTATGCACATTCCCAAACAGTATTTATAGGCGTAAAGGAAGTATAGTTTAAATATGCTTGATGAAGATTGCAAAACAGTTTTAGTAGCGATTTTAATATAGACTTCGATTCCAAAGAAGAGTTTTCGTGGAACAAGGAAGAAAAATACGGCACACTTATAAATAATGATGCTCTTTCCAACCTAATGGTATAAGGAAGAAAAATAGGGACGATGCATGGAATATGATACGCTTTTAATATAAAATATTTTATTGCGTATTTAAAATACGAAAGTGCCTCACATTTTTTTTCTTCCTATTTTTTTTTATCATCCCAATACACACATACACACATACGCAGCACCTTTTTACATTTACATATTTATCCAAAACACCCATCCGTCATCCATTTTATGAAGAAAAAAACGTACTGATCACAATCTACACTTCCATTCCATCCCAAGCACCCAAGCACAATGCCTCTTCCAACCCTTTTTTCCAGGCATTCGTCAGCAAGAGGAGAGATAAGTTCTCCTCTCCTCTCACTGCCGCGACAAAAGTTAAATGCTCATGGGATATGGCCCATGAGAAGTGTAGAAAGTGTCACACACTGCCCGAAAGGAGGGGGATGAGAAATATTTCCGATGCCGATCAAAGGGAAATATGATATAACTCGGGGGAAAGAAAGGGTTACCGGCGTGAACAGGGTGATGTAGGGAGGGAGGATTGATTTAGGGATGCCTTTTTGGATGCATGAAATATAAATATGCATGTATCATAAATTTGCTCTAATAAAGGGAGGTTGTAATTTATTAGGCGGGAATGTAGTTTAATGGAGATGAGGTGTAATTTGATTGCACTGCATAGCGTCGGTAGCGCCGCTTGTAGGAGCACGATGAATTTAAATTCAAAAATATTTGAGCATTTGCGAGTTGATCCGCTTATGTATTTTATTTCGCAAGTAATAGGTTAGCATTCCTGGCTTCAATAAACGGTTATTAGGTGACAATTACACAAACAAAATACGTTGTTTTAATGCTAGTACTGTTGAATGATTTTTACTGCCTTTAATAAAAAAGGAGGAGGGTCTATATTCAACGTATATTTTTCTGTGTGTAAATACAAAGATGACATTTTACCGTGTGGACCGATTTCATAAATTCCTTTTTTATTGGAAAGGGGATAGCTCAGGGGCTGTCCCATATTAATTTGGTCACGTTCTGGTGATATTATTATCCCGAAAATCGGGGGAAAACAGTTTTAGTATTTAGGTATTATCCCGGCGGTCATTCCCGCCAAACTATTTTTTCGTCAAATGAGCTATTAGGCTATGTATAAATATGACTTTTCATATTACTATCAAGTTGTGCGTTTTTCAAAAACTCAATTATTATTCGCAAATCTAAAATAGGAAATTTCTCTCTTGCTCGAATACTTTTTTGGAAGGGTGTACACCCTTCCAAAAAAGTTCTATATTTCTATCAAGTTGTGCGTTTTTGAAAAACACACAACTTGATAGAAATATAGAAAGTCATATTTCTGCCTTTAAAAAGCCTTTTTGCCTTTTTTCTGCCTTTTTTTCTAGCCTAATTCATATTCTTTGATAAATAATTTTTAATATACGAAACCAACGTAGGAAATTTCTCTCTTGCTCGAATACTTTTTTGGAGAGTGTACATTTAGGGAGAATTTTCCAAACCCTACTATTTCCCAATGGGAATAATGATATACCTAGTAAAGGCTTGCTGGTACCGGCATGTGTCAAAAATGGCCAAAGTTGGCCACTTTTGGTGATTATCACTGACTTTGGGACCATAAAATAAGTTAGCAAATCTGTACTCAGCTTGGCAATATCTACTATGTTTGGCGAGAATTTGCCAACCACTTGCTAATACATAATATTAATAATTTTTCATTATGGTGAAGTAATTTGAAGTTGGTTTTCTTTTTCTCTTTCTCATTCTTTTTCTTTTTTCAATTATGTACTTGTTGCAGGAGATATTAGTAAATAATTTTTTTATTATTTAATTACATAAAACTGTTTCGTTGGTAACAAGGTATTGTTTTTTTTTCTTTTTTCTTAGTCTTTATTTGGTGAATGCATTGCTCACGGAATTTCAAATTTTTGATTTAATCCTTTACCTATTAACTGTACTTAGAAGTTACGTAAAAATAAAATTGTTTTTTTTAAGCAATTTCATTAATTCATAATAACCATTGTTTTAAATCACTACCAAATGCTTCATTTAATCAGCTTAATCACGACTGCATATTATACTAAAGTAAATTGTTTTAAATGAACATCTTTAGCTCCACTTTCTAATCATGTTCGGGCTGAAGAAAAAAAATGAGCATTACTGAATTTCTACTATTTTCATTTTTATGTCGTTTTTATGATTAAAAGATTAGATTTCCCAAAAGTGCATCAATCAAAGTATCACTTGACTTCTACAGTTTTGTTTGTGCTATAGGCTTTTGAGAAAGACTAATCGCTTATGAAACAGTCCTCAGACATATAGCCAATGTTCATTGATTTTTTCTGAATTTTCTTTTTATTTCAATAATCAGTATTGATTAATTCGTGATTTTCTAACGAAACCAAGAGAAAAGGAACAGTTTCAAGTTGATATTCTTTTCCATTCTTAATGCAAAAGTTTTTTCGCATGAATGAAGGTTTAAGGAAAAATTAGCTGTAGATTCGCAGGCTATTAATGGTTGCAATCAGCAGCAATGTATCGTGATTTCGGAGTAAGCGTAGCCTAAGGATGGTAGAAACCGAGTTAGCTTATTCCATTTTTGTTTGTTTCCCAGTGAAACGAAACTGGCAGACAGCGCAGAAGAAACTTCAAGGCGATAGGCAGTTCTTTTAGTGCTATACGGACTGACCAATGAAATCCTGGTCCTGGAGTCACTGATCCTGTATATCACTGCCTAAATATTTAAATTTTTACCCCTGCTAATCCAATGGCAGGTCTCTAATCTAGAATTGACCCAAAAATTACGAGATACTGTTTCTCAGGAGTAGGCCCAGAGGGATTTGTAATGGTCAATACTTCGGGCCTTTGGCGAATGTGGTAGTTACGTATTATCTCGGCAGTCCGCCACGACGAGCAATTTTTTGAGAAGATAAATGCCGGGCACATGAAAGTATTGATAGTTTGGAATACGGTTGGCAACAGTTTGCTCGCTTATTTGATGAAAAAATAGTTTGGCAGAAATGACCGCCGGGATAATACGTAAGTACCGCGAATGTCTATCCGCAAATAAGACCATCAGAAAAGGGATTGTTTTTTTCAGATATTTTAAACATGAATTATGCTTTCTTTTATTGAAACAGCCCACTCATAAAACATATTTTATGTCTGTCTTGTTATAAAATACTAGTTTATCTTCCTTCTTAACTTTCATGAACCACTTGTTCTATCGCACAAGCATAAAAAAGGAAAAGTACATAATGCACCCTTTCATCCCACAAAGGGGTAGGTGGGAGTGCTGAAAATGGGCCAGACAAAAGGGCCTGAATCTCCCATCTGGGATAAAAGTCTTTGGGGAATTGGGTTAGGCAAGAGGGGACATTTCACAGGAAGTCAAGGTGTTAAACAAAGCTTCGAACACAATTGAGTAACCATACACTGAATACGTAATTTCACAGTTGATAGGGATATCCGTGAAATGCATATTTAAAAAAAAAAAACAGAGATGGGAGGTTCAATGGTTTTTGTTACCCGTAGTATACAATATTACTCAATACGAAGCTTAAATAGTATATTACTTAATAGAAACATTATGACAGATGAAATAATTTGAAGTTCTTTATAAAACAATCAGTCTTTGGTAAAGCAATATTGTTTGAGAAATACACCGAAAACTATATTTCGTTTATTCGCGACCAATTTGATTGCTGTTCTTAAAGCGAATAAATTCATTGACTCAACAAACTATTTTGTTAGATCAACAAAATTTCTTTGAATGAGCAATTGGTTCATATAGCTTCAACAAAACAGATCTTTTTAAGAGTGATGAAACAGTGGTGACTTGTTTTATTGTCGCTGTATTAACGCAAAATTACACGAGGTCTATCTGTCTAAGTGGGGGTACCTTGTGGAGAAGTCTTTTTAAAAGGTTCTATCGCGTATTTACGTTACATCTGGTGAAAATCGCCCAAACTACAGACCGTTAGATTCACAGCTGCATGTTAGCCAGAACCCTGGACCTTCACACTTCAGCCATCTACCAATGTTCAGCGTCTTTTCCACTTAGCTCCATTACTCAGCTTGCCAGATTTCGTAGATAATGGTCTCTCTCTCTCTCTCTCTCTCTCTCTCTCCTTTCAGCATCAGCGCATGGAATTTTCTGAGTTTTACTTATTAAGAGCTATACAGACACCTCTGAATCATCACGAAATTCATCATAACATTCATCACTACATTCAACACAAAAATGTGAAAATGTCGTTCATTTAATAAAGGAATAGTTGAATTACTTCTCGAAATAAAAAATTCCAACCGTGGCCAACAGAGGGAATTTTACATCTAAGTGGGGAACCTTCT
Source organism: Cheiracanthium punctorium (assembly GCA_038373885.1). NCBI lineage: Eukaryota > Metazoa > Arthropoda > Arachnida > Araneae > Cheiracanthiidae > Cheiracanthium > Cheiracanthium punctorium. The sequence continues at coordinate 997,325 of JAWZYV010000455.1, read as the reverse complement.
GGCTGCTATGATGACTGTCTTTGAAAGAAAAATACGCTTGTATACAAGGAGCAACAGAGGTGAAAGGCCTATCACATAGTACCCATATATCTCGATAAACGCTCACAAACGTAAAAACATCTAAATAACACTAAGATTTTTTTATTTATTTATTCTAAATAGAGATTATACTTATGCCGAAATCTGTATTACAAGCAAAACTTTCTTCATCATGAATCATGATAGCTTGAAAATCTCCTGTAGTTGTAATAGCAAGTCAATTTATTTATTTTCTTATGAAAATTATTAAAATGGCTCTTAACCCTTTGTATCACCGTGCTGCAGATAGGCAACATAACAATTAAAGATGTGCAAATTAATCATAGTGTATTAAAAAGCATTTCAATTACTTTTTTAGAATGACGTGTGCATAAAATAATTTTTTTAATCTGAAAAGTTTGTGATATTTAATTAAAATTATAGCACGAAACTGTGTTTTGCTCTTCAGCATTCGCACTATTGGTTGTTGCAGCACTTATAGCCTTTCTTTGTGTGCCAAAATTACAAGAATAGCAATTATTTTTCAAAAATTTCTCAGCTTTAACTGTTCACAGACACTACCGTTACACTTTGGTATGCAAGAAATATATTTTTTCATGCAATACAAAAATAAAAATAACCATTTTATTGAATTCTACAACAAAAACATTTTGGTTAACAAATTTCACATGAAATACAAAACTCGAAAATATAAATTTTCAGTATGTTTGTAATCTGTTTCTGCACATTGCAGTAAAAAACGATGAAAAAGAATTAAGATATTGAGATATAAAGAGTTAAGCATAAAAACATGTGACATATATACGTAATGAAATAAATTAGACTATGATATTTTAAAGTGCACTTAAATTATTTTGAAGCTTAACTACACATTCATTTCATTTTACTAACAATAAAATTAAACTATCACCTTTTACTTTGATCGAGATCATTCCTTTAAACTGAATTGACTGTCATTTTTAAAAATCATTTACACGTAAAAACTGCGAAACCAATATCCTCACACACACACACACACTGAAAGTAATCAACCCATTTTCATTAATACCAAACTAAATTATCCCACTACTACACGTACCACAAACTCCATTTCCCCACACGAATAATAATAGACCCCAGTTCGATACAGCTGCGGCGATGTCTGCAAAACCTCATTAAATCGAGATAAGCCTGGAAAATCTCTTAAGCTACTTATTTGCATGATTTGAGGCACCTTAATCCAAGAAAGTCGGTTGAAAGACCTCGGTAATGCATCTTTAAGATGGAAAAAGCATCATCGGGCCTCAGTTGTTGGGGGAAGTCTTGAGAAAGAAACATTCATCAAGGCCATTTGCACTCTCAGACAATCCTTTGTTTATAAAGACTCCGCAACACACGGTTCTTTTTAAACGCATATCACCGATGCTGAGCAAATGCATGGGCTAATTACAGCGATGCATTCGTGTTATTAGGCAGTTAATCTACGGGGAAGTTTTAATACAATGATAACTTTATTCATGTTCAGAAAAGTCTGTGTTAATTTTAAGATGCCTTATAGATTTGATTTAATGCTCATAGTACCTTACGGCATGAGGATTAAATTATTTGCTCTATTTCTTAGGTTTCGTACCTTTGTCAAATGTTTGTAAAATCATGCCATAATGATTGGTTGTAGAACACTTTGCAACAAGATATGGTTTGTGCACGCATTACTGCAACAAGTCTAATTTCCAGTCAAGCAAGCTTCCTATTTCAGAACAGAGGATTATTCGAAAATCCATGCCGGGAAGCAACGATAAGTAAAGAAGAGTAATTCGCTTTCCCCTACGCTTTGCAAGGACAAAATTATTGCTTTTACGCATTACCGAGGTCTTTCAACCGACTTTCTTGGATTAAGATGCTTCAAATCATACAAATAAGTAGCTTAAAAGATTTTCCAGGCTTTTCTCGATCTTTAGAGCCAATCTATCGAATTAATTTCGTACTTTGTACTAGAGCTACTATATATATATATATCTATATATATATATATATATATGTATATACTTTTTTTTATAATTATTTTTTTTCACCCAAATTTTTCAGTAAGGGGTTCCTTTTCAATCTTAGTCGGGGGCCTTCCAAAGGAACCAGTCCGGGCCTGACAGCAGGTCCTGATTATCGCAGGGGCAAGAGGGAGCATATGGCCCAGTCCCCAGAAGATTGTGAGGGGAGGGGGGGAGGTTACATTTTTCCAGAATATGAATACGAAGTTTTTGCTACAATTATAGTAAATGCCTCATTACTTTTCAATTATGAATTTACAAGTAATAAATAATAAAAAACTTTTTTTTCATTACCCCTTGCCATAGAAAAACGTCACAGCAGATGGACAATTTCTGAAAAGAAATGCAACAATGACAATTTCTGAAAGGAAATATATAGGGTGATTCCTAATATTGGTTAACTACGCAGAAAGTTGCCAGACCCACTGAAGTTTTTTTGGTCAAAAAACGAACCAGTGCTTAGGGATTTTTGGTTACCCAATAAATAGAAAGCTACGGTTTACACTAATATTATGGAAAAAAAAACAGGTTTTTAGTTGTACTGTTTGAGTCTTCAAATTTAATAAAGCTTAATCCATGTTTAAAATATTTAGAAACATTCTCATTCATCTAGTACTATTTTTCATGTGGGATGCATTTAATCATTCATGTATTTGTAAGAGAAGACAGCACAAAACACGAAAACAGTTATCGGAGATGGTAAAAAAGCAGGGTCCCCATTCAGATTACTGCCCCAGGCCCTGGTTTGTCATAATCGTGGCCTGCCTGACAGTCCAACATCATAACGCGGACTCTCCCAGAGAATAATCATTTGTGAGAGTTAAAAATGGTTTGAGCAAGAAATTAGATTGGTGAATAAAAGCTCCCTCTGGAAAATAGTGCATGCAGCATTTATAGATCTGCCGCCTGGGTAGTGCCTGCAGTGGCTAGAGAAGCACTGTACCACACCACGGGTCCGGGTTCGATTCTCGGCATGCACTTGGGTGTCATTTCGTCTGTCTAATCATACGAGTTGACGCTGGTGCAGCGATACCTGTAATTCCGGCCTAGTAGTGGCCATCAAGTGAATTTAGAGGGAATAAAACATTAGAATATTTAATATTTGGAATTTAGTCTTACCTGCCTATAAAACAAATTTAACTATTTTAGAGCTTTTGGGGCCCCTGACTCTTCGAGGCCCCCGTCGATCCGCGGAGTTCCTGGGTATCCTCCGCTGAGCCACTATGTAAAGACGTAAGATTATTGGGAAATAAATCATCCAATTTCTCTGATACACAAATCAAATTACTCTATAAAGTAGTATATCCATTTTGGAAGGCCTCTCCGGGGTCCCCTTGAGCGGGGGGCACTCGGCAGCCGACCAGCCGACCTGGCCAGTCCGGGCCTGTGGACTGTATAATAGACGTCCCAAACATACCTGCATAAGCCTTAAACTGATCTGATCCTGAATGGAGCTTTGCATAATATGGTGATTAGTCAAGGACAATGTCTATATGTTTTTTCACTCATACACAGCTCCTACTTCACATAACTGATCAAGAACACAGCTGATAATTAGAAAGTCTATATCTAAAATCAATGTCCCATCAATATGCTGAGAATAGAAAGCATAACAAATTTGAAAATGTTGATGGAAGCTTGAAGCAGAAATGTAAGGAAAGAAAAAGTGTTTCAAGGTCAAATATAACTTTTTAGCTGCCTATTTAACTTAGGAGAAATAATCATAGCCATTGAAAAGATTTTCTTTTAGGTGGGAGGAGGGGGCAGGTTCTTTAAAGGTCAAGTAAAATTTCGGTTTTACGAAATTATTTAAAAATTTGCTAACTTTGCGTAATTTTGCAAAATGCAAAATTTACCAGTATTGGATATGATATCATCGTTTTTATTTTAAAATTTTTAAAATACAAACTTTGAAAACAGTTTGCAATTTTCACAAACTAGTTTTTGACTGAACGTAAAAAAAAAAAAGGATTTGCAAGTTTTCCAACTACTTTTACAATTTTTTCTTGTGTACCTAAATTAGAAGAATATATATATATATTTCAAAACATGATAATCATATAGTTATCTCTCTATTAAGTTAGAATTTCGCGATTGCTATCAAAAATAAAATGAAATTTTTAATTTTTTTTTAAATCTTTATTCAGTTTGGGAGCTAGATTTACAATTTTGCCAATTAGAAGAGAATATGCCAATGTTTGATGGGTGGGGGAGATTCTTCCCCCTCCCCCCTCTAATTAAGGGCCCCTGCAATAACGAATGACATCTCATTGCTCAAGTATTTAATAAGGATTATATTGCTTTCTAATGTTTTAAAATTCAAATAATTTAAAATTTATATCCCTCAAATTTACTGAAAATTTACACTCAGAAAGCATGCAAAAGAGAATACAATTGCAAACAATGTATTAGATTTTCAGATACTTTAACTAGATACTTTTGCTGGAGCGAGCAGCATTGATTTTTGCAATTATCAGACTAATTTAAGAAGTATTAGAGAAGATAAAAAACCATTAGCGATATCGGTTTTTACTTTTCAGCTTCCGAGTATGAAAGACGAGAAATCCGAGTATCATCAACGAGGAATTTACGATACTTTATAGCTTGATTGCTGGAAATCTACTCTCCATTACTGAATATTATATTGTATTTTTTTAAAAGATCCATTAAATTAAGCATACCAGGAAAAAGCTAACGTTTTTTCAAAATGTACATCATAGTTTAGTTTTCATGCTGGCGCAATACTAATATTATCGTTTCTGTCATTTATTATGGCTGAAGTTAGCTACGATATAACAAGAAAACTATTTTACGAATAATTTTTATTCCATTATTTCAAAATGCTTTTGCAAGAGGTTCACAAAGATAAGCAACATAATTTTCACCTAATTTTTAACCATTCAACATTTTGAAAAAAAATCAATGCCTAAACACGTAACTTATAACAGCATATACTATAGTAACACAAATATCAATAAACAACCACCAATAAAGTCACAAAAATCTCTTTTGATTCTCTACAGTATTTACATGTGATAAGAAAATAGACATAAAATACGTACTTTTCGAAAATATTCTGTAAAATTCTCAGCTTATATTTTGTGTGTTTCCTAATATCATAAAAATTACATAATTTTCGCAATTTTTGAAAATCTATTCATATTTTTCAAAAAAGTTTCAGTGGTTATATTTTGTTTTAACCATACCATTTGTCATAACAACGAATTCATTTTTTCAAGGCTGTTTCACATAAAACATAAGTAAAACAGATGCAGATATTTTTTTAACATTTACTAAGAATGCATGGCAGTTTTTCCAAAAATATTTTTAAGAAATGTCCCACTGACAAAATACTTATTTTATTTTTAGTTAATTATTATTATTGCTATTATTATTGCTCTTGTTGTTGCTATGTGTACTGAAAAATAATGTCTTTTTTAAAATTAAACTCAAACAAGTACATTTTCAATGTTTTTAATTGCAAACAAAACGTAGGATTGCTTAAACATAGGATTCATATTTGTTACATTTTAAAAGCAATAATTGTATCGATATTTGTTTTTCATTCCAGAGTGGGAAACTATAACTGTGAAAAAAGAGGGGGGGGGAGCCGTCTGCTCTCCTTACAGGCCGAATTTCAAAAATGTCCCGAAATTGAATTTTGAGTATTCGTGAGCGTTTTATTTTAAAGCAATAATTTTGTGGATTATCTCTTTTTTTCCTTTCGGATAAAGAGAGATATGTGAAAAGAGCGTTTTTGCTCTTTTTGCTCTTTTTCCCTTTTTTTTTTTTTGTAGTGTACGGAGCCCCTGAGCTCCATACACTACAAGTTTCTGAAAACGCTGTTAAACTATGATCTATCTTAAAATACTCTCATACAAATTTCGTATTATTAACTTTAGTAGTTTCGGCTAAGAGAAATAATGACATACGAAGAAAGATATTACTTTTTGGTCCCATTAATATTGGGTGCTCCGGCTATTTTGCCTAGCCAAAACTAGTGAAGCTAATAATACGAAATTTAGCGCGTGTGTGAGTTTTTTAGTGTAGGTGCTAGACTGGAGAGCATTTTTCAAAATTCCTAACTCATGAGGAATAGGGGGCCAAAACATTATTTTCACATATTCTGCGTGATTTCAAAAAAGAAAAGAGATATCCAGTAAAAATTGGATATGAAGTTATTTTAGATGGAGGAAGATTAAATATACTGAGTGTATACATATTTTTGTCAAATGTTTTTTCTAGCACCCGCTGTAATTACCTCCACAACGGGTTTTGACTTTTAGTTTATTATAATTCACGAAATCTTTCTTGTAAAAGGTGGAAAAAAAATTTTTTCTTCATATTTAACCCCAAAACCTTTCAAAGAAATTCATGAAATCGGAATACTAAAACGAACAGTTTCTAAAGGAATTTGAATTTATGGATTTCAAAGTGGCAATAAAGGAAAAGTGAATTCTTCATGGGCGACATTTCTCTTTTCCATTGTCTAAATTAGAATAAAATCCATACTATGCTGAATATTTATGTTCATTGATTTCTTCGTCGGATTCAGAGTTGCTAATGCTAGAAATTCCGAATCACATTTCTGATAATGTAGCCGCCCCTCCCTTCCCCCCCCCCACCCCCATCGTCTTTTTTTTTAAAGCGCACTTTTGATAAAATCACGAGTATTGGAAATCAATGAATGCACATTGGGAAAGAAAAAAAGCGACTTGTTTTTTCAAAACTGTTTAATTTATAATCAATAATATTTGAAAGTGTTTCTGGGATATCGTAAGAGAATGATTAAATTAGATGTCCATATTTAAAATGGGAGTTTCTAGAATCGTTATTGCCACTTTACTTTTCGGACGGCTTGGTTTGTTTGTATGTTTTAGAAAAACTTTCAAAGTTAAAAGTGCTTATAATTTCAGTTTGTCTGTTCGTGTTGTAGTTGTCGAATATATGCATCCATATTATTATATAGTTACGCTGATCCCTGATTCACTCAATCACTCATTCTGTCACAATTCCGGTTGAACCACTCCAAAACAAAACTTTGACCGATATTAACACAAACAGATTAAAATGTTATTGTCTAAAAACGCAATAAAATTCCTACAGTTGGGGCTGTCAGCTTAAAATATTACGTACGTATGTAAAAAAAATATATATAGAAAACAATCTGCACTAGTTTAAGAATCTGCAAATCCACCCGTTTACTAATTTTAATCGATTTTTCGCTCTTTTCAGCTCTTTCATTTAAGAGTAAAAAAGGAAAACCATTTGCGTGACAAATTTATGTGTCGCAATTGACATTGACTTCATATAGAGTCACTTCATTGACTTCATGATGAAGGGAAAATTTTGATTCCAAATTGTTTAAAATAGTTTTTCCAGATTACAGAGTTTAATTTCTTTCACAAACAGAATGATTTCCTCTACCCGAAGCATTGATGTAAGAGGGGGGGGGGCTGTTCTACAAAACAAAATCGTTCGGATGCGAAAAGTTTCCGCACTTTTCCAAAAGAGCATGGAAATCGAATTCGATATACAATAAAAGTTGAATGTGAACTTATTTATTTTAGATGGACGAAGATTAAATGTATTGAGTGTGGATATATATTTTAGTCAAATCTTTTTTCTAGCGCCCGTTGTAATTGTCTCCACAGCGGGCTTCTAGTTTTCACTATCTATATATATTAAAACACTAAGGCAGCCTGGGACAGATTCTTGAAGTCGTTTCTGATGCAGTTTGACCATACGCTTTGACCATAATACTCTCCTCCACCAATCAGTAACCAGAATAAAAGCCTGTCTTCACACATAAGTACGGCATTTCATAAGATATTGCGTCATTTTCGCGTCAAATTAAAAAGTATGAAAAAGAATTAAGTCGAAATGTACTAATTAAAGTTCATTAATTTTAAAATGGCTAACACGATCGCGTGGGTAACAGAAGTTTATGATTTCAGGTGATGCATTTCTCCGAAATGATATAAATAGCTGTATTCATTTGGCAGTTTTCTTCTGAAACAATCAATTTGATGATGTCAGATTCTGAATCAATTAAGCATAATCACCAATCACTTTCGCCAACCTAAAAAATCGCCGCACTTTGGCGAGTTTTACAGTCATGAGTTTGAGGAGTTATGCGCATTTTTCAGCGCTCCCAAAAGAACTAGATGAAAACGAAAAGGAACAAATTAGCGATTAACACAACAGTTAAAGAATTTGAAGACACTTAATTAACTAAAGCTACATAAATTGGCACCCCCTCCAAAAAAATAATAAAAATACATATAAAGTGATGTGCTTACATGTTGTTCCAAACCGCCGTGTTAATCTAAGTTATGGTTGCCACATAAATTCAAAAAATCATGATGGGCGATGGTAGCCTTTAATATATATGAACTAACCGTTTAGGAGCTAGCGCACTTTAAACGATTTAATTAGCAAGAAAATAGTAAAAAACGTCAGAATTCGAAGAAAGGAGTGACTTGTCCTGTATTCAGCGGGGGACAATGAACTAATCCGCCCAACGGAGTGCGCGCGATAATTGCTTTATTTACATTTACTCGAGCTGCCCTCAGTGGTATCCAATATGAGAGAGAAAACTGAAAATTTAAAGAAATAAAGTCCCAAAATAAAGATGTGCATGCGTCATCTCGAAGTTTGCATTGCAGCTGTATAACTCCTAGAGACCCATGCCTCGGAAGTTCGCTAACGTGCGTCGATTTCTTTTTTCGGGACAGCCTCTGTATTTGCCATATGTGGGGATTTTTCATAATTTGGCGACCTACACTTACATATAATTGATCATTATTTCGCATTAGGGTTACGAATGAAACACTGCTTTTTATTTTAGCTTGCTTAAACTTCTATAAATTCATAAGTAACGCCGCCAAATAATTTTTTCTGCCAACTTATTGTAAATGCCCAAACTGAGCCACAAATTAAACTTCACAATATTTGTAAAGATAGGTTTTTTCTGGTATTTTCAGGAAGAGCACATCGATACTGAATTTTAACAGGCTTGCTCAACAAATCTTCTTCTATCCTTTTATTTTTATTTGCTTCATACGTTGATTCTTACTTTAAGCCCCCTACTCTCGTCAACCTCACCGCACGTTTGCGAGCTGAACCGTCACCTCCGATAATGAGGTTTATCGGGCATTGAAGTTGAACAGGCACAAGTTTTAATTCCAAAAGGAATTACATGAAAATGAACGAGAAAAAATTATCAATAAATTCATCAGTTAAGGAATTTGAAGACACTTAATTATTTAACACACATTTATTGGCAACCGAAAAATGAATAAATAAAAGTCATGCTGTGATGATTCCTACTTTTGGACCGGATTCCGCCAAGTAGGTGATTCTTGCATAGATGTTGTAATCTTGCCGTTTTTTGGTGAATATATGGCAACCCTTGTGTATGCCGCCATTTTGAACTCCGGTGCCATGATTTAACTAAGGTATATGGCAGCGGCTGAAAGAAAATTCTAATGTTTAGATTTTAAAAAGTTAGTTTCAGAATTCAAACAATTTCTTTTACCTTTGACAGGGTACTTACGTATTATCCAATCGGTCATTCCCACAAAATTATTTTTTCGGAAAATGCGCCGGCAAACTGTACCAATCGTATTCGGAGCAACAATAATTTATCCGTCCGGCATTTATCTTGGCGAAAAATTGCTCGTCTTGGCGGGCCGCCGGGATAATATGTAAGTACCCTTGCTACAAGTAAGGTAAGATTTTGGATTAAAAAAAACTCTATCGTTTAGATTAAAAAAAAAAAAAAAAAAAACGTTTTAGAACTTCAGTAGTGTCTGTGAGAACGTTGCAGCTCCCTCCTGGACGCAAGATGGGGAAACGCGCCAAAACTGCTATTTTTAAAATTGTTGCAAGTGGAATCCGGTTGATTCCTACTTAAACGCACCCTGATCCCCCTATAGAGTATATTCAGCTACTTTTTCGAAATATTTTAAATAATTAAATGCAACTTGGTCGGGGGATCCTATAGTATCTCTCTGTAGATCCTCGACGAACAAAGAAGAAAAGGGGCAAAAACGAAATAAACCCAGAAGCTCTGAAGTTCCCGTAACAATTTAAGCACACCAATCCGTCATCTACCTGACAGCTTTCTGCTATGCTGAATTAGCATAAAATTTCGGAATAGATATTCTCGAAATTTTTTTTTTTAAACATTCTATAATGTTATGCTAAGACAGAAATAAGTATGCCTCCATGCTTTTTAAACTCTTTGACGTTGATGTATTATAGAAGGTACACTGGATATACTGGGGAAAATATGCCTTGCTTTGCCTAATATCATATTCGTAATTTTTGGATAATGTTCGAGTTTAAGAAGTACACATGCGTATACATTACTTCCTAACGCCACGTGTAATACATTAGAAATGTGTAATTTGACTTAAGTCGCAACTGTTAACGCTTTAGAGTAATTTTTTAGAGTATCAAATATTATGAAAACAACCAATGTTATTAAAAGGAATAATGACTACGAAAAACACAAAGTAATTTCTTGTATTAAAAACAAACTAAAAAATAAATAACTTTGTTTGAACACACCTAAGCAGAAATAACAGCTGTTTTTATTTTATTTATTTATTTTTGTGAGTGCATGTGTGTTATTTTTCGCATTTTTATTTATTTTTTATTTATGTTCTGTTATTTTCTTTGTCTTTTTATTTTTATAACTTTGTAATAATTTTTATTTAATTTTATACTTACGATGTTCTTTCTCTTTATTTCACTCCTTTCCAGGGGCGTAGCCAAGGGGTGGCGATGGGGGGTCATAACCCCCCCCCCATGAGGAATTTTTTGCCATACAAAATGTATATTCTTTGTTACATTATCACACACACGTATACATATATATGAGTTGTAGTAGTCGTAACCCCCCCATGAAAAATTTCTGGCTACGCCCCTGCTCCTTTCTGTTCCATTTTTATTCACTCTGGTTTAACAACCTTTTCTTTTCAAAATTATTGATACGAATTATTGAAACAATGATTGTTGCAATTCTAATATTAAACCAACATTTTTTAATCACAAGCAGTTCTTGGTGTATTTCGTCAATACTGATAAAAGTTAGAAGCAAATTTAATTTTATGAATTCGTTCCTGCTATAATCCCAAAATCTTTTATGAAATCTATTTGCTCTGTCATATATGTTTGATTCTGGTAGAAACCAAGTTTTAATTCCTCAAAACTAAGATCAATTAGATGTTACGTTTAATTATGTTGTACACGCTTTTCTCACCATTTGGAAACAATAATACCATGGAAACGAAATCTGGTATAGAAAAAGCAGATATGCTTGTGAACAATATTTATTATTCCGAACGTAATTTATATTTTATTGAGAATACAAGTATAAATCTTATGTAGTAATAGCAACAGCAAAATATATTAAAGAAAATAATTCTTAATGTAGAAATAAATTAATGAACGAAAAATAATATTATTGTGAAAAAAGTATGGGGCGCTTTGTGCTATATTTTTGGTATCATTTTTGTACCAATCGTACCGATCGAGTATTCTCAAGAACTGATATATGGAGCAGCCTACGCTTTTTTCACAATAATACTATTTTTCGTTCATTAATTTATTTCTATATTAAGAATTATTTTTCACTTTTTAGTTAGTTCAATTTATCACTACAGCGTGTTTTTTTAGTTTTTTAAACTAGATTTTTATTTGCCACTTTTTAGTTCGATTTGCTATAAAAGCGTGTTTTTTTAGTTTTTTAAACTGTATTTATTTAAATTTGTTTTTAATTTTCGATATCTGTTACGACACTAAGGAGCACTTAAGTTGGAAAGTACTAACTGTGAGATAATTTCAATCAGACGAACACTTCAACACTTCTTCCAAAATGATTATAAACTGGACAATGAATACGACATTTCCGACCCTACATTGCTGTGTGATTCTGAATCGTTATAGTTTATCCTACCCCTCTTAGAAGTTCGTCCTTCTAATTTTGAAACATCCTGTATAAACCTCTTTATACCCGACATAAATTTCACATCTCAAACTGAAAAACAGTCTCATGACTGTTTTTAAAAAAACTTTCTACCTTTCAAGTTAGTCAAACTTACTACCCTTCAAGTCAGAACCCTTCTAATCAATACCCCCAGAGGTATCGTTTAAGGGGTTAGGGGTAGTCAGAATTTTCAAAAAATTGATTTTTTTTTTTTTCATTTTCTTAAAGTATAGTATCTTAAAAATATTCTCTGAAAGTTTGAAGTGAATCCGACAAATATCTTTCGAGTTATTTAGCGAAGAATAAAAGGCTCTCGAGCGGTCTAATATTTCCGAGAACAATTAGCTAGCGGCATAATTCTCCCTTACCTCCTGAAGTTTTAAAAGCAATCAAGCCTATTTATGAAGATCTTAGTAATGAAAATTTACTTTCAAGATGTGTAGGTGGATTTAATCAAAATAATAATGAGAGCTTCAACCAACTAGTGTGGAAAATATGCCCAAAAACTATCAATACTAGTTTTACCATTGTTCAAATTGCTGCATACGTAGCTATGAGTATATTTAATGAAGGGACAAAGTCATTATTAGTAATAATGAACACACTGGGACTTAGTTGTGGACCTAATTCGCATCGGTATACTGAAAAAACCGATAGTGCACGTGTAAAAGTAGCTGATCAGCGCGCTAACGACAACACTCGCGAAGGTAGAATGCGACGTAGACAACAACAAATTGATGTTTTAGAAAGTTCTACAACGGCTGAAGAACTCTTATATGGTCCAGGAATAGATGACTCAGTGTAAGTATTGAAATTATTCGTATTACTGTACATCAATCGACTGTAAAACTTTAAATGCGTATTTCTCGAAACTATGTTTTTTGAACTGGTGACCACTGTAACTCAAAAACCGCTCGATAGATTTGAATGAAACTTATACAGCTTTTAGAAAACATAAAAAGCTAGTGCCTGATCGAAGGATTTTTTTTTATTTATAAACTTCGATTTTTTATAAACAATTAATTGTTGGTTTTTTCCCGAAAATCTGCAAAAAAATTTCCAGAGACCGCCATTTTGTTAATTTTGAAAAAAACAAAAAAAGCTTCGATCAGGCACAAGATTATCTATCCATAAAAATAATCTTTTTTGTTTCATTGATTTTAGATGAATCTCCAAGGAGCTGTAATGGTCACCGCAAGGACCCATTATTAAAACCTGTTCAACTTAGACCGCCATAACTTGTAAAATAATTATTATTATTTTTTTAAATTTAAGTGAAGTAATGTTAAAGTATGATGAAATGATACTATGTTTTTACTTATGTGAAATAAACTTAATTACTAGTAAAAAAAAATTAATAAAAAATGGCATTTTTTCACGCCTCTGACTACCCCTAACCCCTTAACAACTTGGAGGACATTGGAGCCACGACAGATTTTACATACACCAGATCCCATTGAGCGTACACGGTCCCACAATAGTCGAGCCGAGAGGAAGCTGACCATCCCAAGCACTTGCCAAGCCGGAAGCTGCTTCACTTGCCAAGTCATAATGGGAAAGGAGTTAAGCGCCCAGACCACAGCGGGACGTTCGTAATCTCTGTTTCAGTAGTAAAATGTTGTTTTCGCCCTCATATGAAGATTATAAGGAAACTTTTGAAGGTAAATGATATTCTACAAGTTCTTTTCAGCTGCATTAATTTTGTACAAAACAAAATATATTCATAAATTCAACTTAGAAATTTTCAATAAGAATAAAATATTCTTTTGTGTAACGGCAAAGGAAAATATAAAAGCTGTGCGTCAGCTTGTAGAATTTACACATCCGCATGCGCTAAATAATTTCATTTAAAATTAAAGTAGAGAAGCAAATGCACGTTAGTTCAGAACTACAAGAAAATCTTAAAGCATCGTTTTAACAGTGGAAACAAAAAGGTCTACATATGTGGACCTCTGGAACGAAGAGGTTATAGAAATTAAGAAAAGGACTTGCTCTTCTTTTAACCCTTTAACGCGCAATGTTCCCGCTCTGGGAACAGCAAACTCTGACGTTTTGACTTTTCCCAGTCACGAAGAATAGGAAAAATGGAAGAATGCGAGAACAGCTGGATAGATAGCCCAATGCTGAAAAACGGGCAGCCCTTTTTAAAAAAAAGGGTCTCTAGATCTGTGGCACGCGATGAAAGTTTCGATCGTCCGCCATCTTGCTGGTAGTTAAGTCGAACGATGGCAACGGCTGCCCTTTTATCAGCATTGGGAAAGGTTTAATAAACATTCCATTCTTTTTTAACTATAACTTTCTAAAAATCAGTTCATGACAGTGAGGGTGGGGAAAAAGTTGTGTGTAGAAAAACTAATTCTCAAATTAACCCGTGAAGCACGCAAATATTTGCCGTAGGGCGCTCTCTATTAAATTAGAGCTGAATACTGAGATGAAAAATCAGCTCCTTATCAAAAGACTTTGCTTATATCAGGGGAAGGAAAGAACAAAACGTGATTCTTCTGCCGGTGGGGAACTTTTCGATCGGGGGGTAAAAGAAGTAGAAAAAAGTCGCAAGCTCAGTTGTTTGAACGAATATCGCCTCACGAGACAGTGGCATGGTGTTAGTTGGATGATGGATGCGAAAGGGAATGTGGTCTCCACGTGATAGGGGAAAATCGAATTAAACAAGGGAAGAAAAGTTGTGAAGGAAGATAGTCCTTAAATTCAGTGAAGTTTCTTGAGGTTTATTTAGGTTTTTATGGAACTTTAATAAATTCTCAATAAACTTAGCATTGTTGTTAAATGTAGTCAATTTTTTTAAAAAAATGCATTAACTTTCGCAGTGTGTTTAGTATTAGAAATGCGTTTTTGAAATGTGTGAAAAAAAAATGAACACCATATTCCAACTTTAAAATGTCTTTGGGTATAAGAAAAAGTTGCTGAACTGAGTTTATCTCTTTAGCACCTAAGCATGTACACTACTGGCCAAAAGTATTGCAAGTTTCAGAAATCTAATCCTTTTCAAGATTAAGCCCCCTTTCTCCCGTCAAAATTAAAAATTAATATAATTGATATTTTTTAATGTTAACATGTTAAATTAATTACTTCGAAGGCAAGATTGCATTAAGTTAAAGAACAAACAAAAATATTTTTAATTTATTGAAAAAATAGCATAAAAAATATATATGTTATTATAGAAATCATAATCCATTTTGGCTCGCCGAATGAAATTAAATAAAGAATTAATTTCAAGTTAATCCGCAAAAAGAGGATAATAAGTAAATGCAATTGAACTAAAGATCATTTATTATGTTGCTGAGTAGCCTTGACTTTGATCACAACAGCCACTCTTTTAGATATGGAATCCACAATGTTTTACAACACTTCCTTCGGTGTTTCATGATGCCAACTTAAATTATTGGTTCCTGAAGCTCTCATTTTGTTTTTTGGGGATTTTCAGATGCATTCTTTCCAATTATACTACATAAATTCGCAAAAATATTAAATCTGGCAAATTTCCTACAGTACTTTTCAAATTCGGATTTCTTAACTCCGTTATTTCTTTTATCCAAACGAAATTCGACCTAAAAATAATATAAAATAAACAGTACTCAACCGAAAGGGTTTTTTCCCTTACATCTCTTCCTATTTTTTTTCACTTAATGCAATGTTTTGCATTATATAGGGTGTTCGGAAAAGGAGTTATCGGGCTTTAATTCCTTATTTATTAGAGGTATGTGGGCAGTGTAAATAGGAAAAATGTTCAAAATAAAGTAGAAAATAGGACTCCGTAAAAAAAAAAATCCTGTAGTTAATTATCAAAAAGTTACACTTTTTTAATTTGTATACGACACCCGTACAAAAGAATTCACAGTTAGTAAAATGTGCCCCATACACTCATGAGTTGACCCACGAAATATGAGAAATATATCTTAAAAAGTGTCAGAGATAGGAAGATAAATATAACGCTGACTTAAACCACTTTTCTATGGCACTCGAAGGGAAAAAATTCCCGTCGAATGATCGCACTTCAGTGGTTGTACAGAAATTAGGAAAGAATTTTTTTTTTCCTTCTATCAATAAACGTTTACATTCAAAATCTTGTATCGGTCTCAATCATCTAATTTTAACGATATCTCTGCGACGCTCTATGATGAAAAGCTCAAACACCATGTGCACCATGAGATGGTGCACCACCTCATGAGTTTATGGGGCACATTTTACTAATTGGGAATGTTTTTGTACGGGGTTCGTGTAAAAACTTAAAAAGTGTAGCATTTTATAAATGAGCGAGAGAAATTTTCTTAACGGAGTCTCTTATTTTCGACCTCATTTTGAACAACTTTTCAATTGACACTGCCCACTTATCTCTAATAGATAAAGACCGTTACCACATTTTTGGGACATACTGTATATAGAAGAACAACAAAAATCTTTCAAATACTAATTATGATTCCAATTGGCATCACTGAAACTGACAAGGTAAAATAAATAAATAAATATTTCAGTTGCGTGTAATTCCTTAATTAATATACCGGGTGATCCAAAAGTCAGGACAAACTTAAAATTAAAAATCTGAAACCCTTTCAGATTTTAAATACGCACCAAAGTGCTATAGATTAAAAGCGTATCATAATTTATGCGTCGTCCCTATTTTCTTCCTCATTCCGAGGTTGGAAAGGGTATCATTATTCATGAGTGAGCAGTATGTTTCTTCCTTCTCTTATAAAACCCATCTATGGAATCAAAATCTATCTTAAAATCGCCTACTAAAACTATTTTACAATCTTCGCCAAGTATATACTTCACCGTTTTAAATATTGTTTCGAATGTGCATCATAATCCATGAGTGCGCCGTGTTTGTCTTTCGTGGGTTGATTCCTACTGAAATCCCCCGACTCTCGCTAAGGTGGCGATCATTAAACATATGGAGCTACCACGACGATTCTTTGTATTTATGTCGCAATCGTAATTTAGAATTAAAATGGCGATTTGGAACAACATGAAAGTAAAGCATACCGTTACATTTTTATTTATTTTGGGTTGCCAATTAATGTAATTTTAATAATTAAGTGTCTTCAAATACCTTAACTGGTGCGTTTATCGCTAATTTGTTCACTTTAGTTTTCATCTAGTTCTTTTGGGAGCGTTGAAACGTGCATAACTCCTAGAGACCCATGACTGCGAAGCTCGCCAAAGTGATTTTTTAGGTTGGCGAGAGTGGGTGGGTCAAAATAGGAACCAACTCTTTCTTGTTCCATAAAACACATCTTTGGAATCGAAATCTATCTTAAAATCGCATACTGAAACTGTTTTACAATCTTCGCCAAGCATATTCCAACTATCCTCCAACTTCGCCAAGCATATTCCAAATGTGCCGTGTTTTCCTTCCTTGTTCCAAAAAACACTTCTTTGAAATGGAAATTCATTCTAAATCGCGTACCAAAACTGTTTAAAAATTTTCGCCAGGCATAGTCAAACTGTACTTCACCTTTATAATACCATTTAGAAAGTGTATCATAATCTATAAGTGTACCGTATTTGTCTTCTCTCTTCCATAGAACACATCTTCGGAATTGAAATCTATATTGAAATCGCCGACTAAAACTATTTTACAATGTTCGCCAGGCGTCTTCTAACTATATTCGATACATATTTATAATAAATTGTCGCATTTTGGCACCCAGTTTAGCGATCATTTATCAAAAATTGCAAACCCTGTGCGACTTTCAACATTTTATTAACGCCCCCCCCCCCTCCACGTTATCTTGGCAAACATATTTGAAAAGTGACTCGACGCTAAAATTGTACCAAAATCGTGTCTACACAAAAAGCAAGGTTGAAATTAATAGCACTCTGGTGCTAATAATTCGAAAACGAATCAAGATACAAAGATACGGTTTGCACCAAACGGATGGAAAAGAAACCGGGTTTTGTGTGGCAATGAAACGAAAACAGTTCTCTTAGCGAACAACAGATGGCGCGATAGTGTTTTATTTCACCAAAAGATGATTTACAAATGAAAAAAAATTTTGATAACTTACAAGTCAGCTTAATTACAGTTAATTGTTATTACAGTAAATTTTCAATGTGCTGCCCATCATTCAGAAGTACAGTTGTGAGAGGAGTCACCACACCGTTCACAGCATTTTTAGCATTTTTTGCAATACGGCAGACACATTTTGGCAGATTTTGAGATAATCCCACGCTCAGTTTCGTTTTAGGAACGATTACAAACATTTTAAACGCATGTTTTCATTTCTTATTTCGTTTACCAATATTTATTTATTTATTTATTTGCCAGGCGAGGACAGCTCGCGTCACTGAACGTGTCGCTTAGAGCTACATATAGTCCTTCCCTGAACTTTCCGCCACAATTTGGAACCTCATCAGTAGGTGGGGGGACTTCTGAATATTGGCACCCCTCGGAAACTGCTAGCGACCGCCGAGAGGACTTTCGGAACCACGGATTTAACGTGCACGTACACCGCATGTACACGGTGGTCTTTAGTGGTACGCCGGTATCGCACCCACAACTCCAACGCCTTAACCACTGGGCTACCACTGCCCCGTTTACCAATATTGCATACAGCGCCACTTTCCTTATGGTGGTGGGTTTTTCAACTTTTTTTTCCCGGATAATAAATTCCCATGACGTCCTTTTAATGCGCCTGTTAGATCTGCAGGATCAGCATTGGAAATGAGGTAAGATGGTAAGAAGATCAATGCAGATGTGAACCAGTCATTTCGTGAGTACGACACAATGGGCAATGTGGAGAGTTGACCAGTCCACTACGGTAAAGATGTTTCTGAGGATAATCTTTTTCAATAAAGATCCGAAAGATAGGGATATGGGTTCGAACCTTGTAGGCGTGAATACTCACTTGAAACAAACATTTGTAGAACAAAACAAAAGGATTTTGTGTCATGGTCGAGGCAATACAAACAAATGTTCTCAGTTGAAAATAGCATATGAACACCAGTGAGCAAAAATTAAGAAGGAAGTGGAAAAATTTGAAATGATAATTCTTTTTTTTTCTTTTTTCAAGTTTCTGTTCAATTTCCACCTTGCCTTTAATTCTGCACGAAGCTCTCAAATTAATTCTCACATAAAATAAAACACATCCACAGGTAAAAATTCAGTGGAAATATTCGAGGGATAACACTAGCAGTCTCTGAAGACTCAGCAATCAAGAATTTACACATAGCACGTTAAAAACAGCTTCGAAAAGCAAGCCAAAATAATGCTTCTGTAGCGTCAATACAAAGCGTAACACAGCAAACTCACTCCACAACATCTCAACGCACTCTGAACTGAGGCCTCTGGAACGCTTGTTTTTATAGGTGGCGCAGAAGCTACGAGAAACTTCCAGAAGAGTCTATTTCTCGAGGATTCCACATAATACGGGGATTTTGATTACGTGTCATAGAAGAGAAATGTTAGGTTATGTGATTTTAATGCAGCAAAAGCAACTTTTATAGCTCCATACGGAAAATCGCGCCAAATAACCAAAATGTCTCCAAGCTTGACGACTTTTGGCGAAATATCGCCAAATTTGGCGTCAAAAATAAGTCAGCAAAAGTGAAGTTACCGAAGGCCTGGTATCAATATATCTCGAGATTTCTAGAACCGCCATAGAAAAACAATGAAGAAAACAAAACCTCCGTATCTCCGGTTTTAGTTGACCGATTTTAATGCAACAAAAAGCAAAATTTATCTATTTGAAGCGTAGAACCCGAAATTTGAACTATTTTAAGTCCCAGAACAGCGGGTTGCCCGAAAATTCGTAACAATATGGATAATATACATTCTTATTGATAAGAATATAATGCATTCTTTCTAATTTATTTGCAAAAGAGACTCGTTCCAAAACTATCCTCAGATCAGTTCGTTATCAAATAAAAAGACGGCAAGCCTAAATCGGCATGGAAGAAAAAAGTCCATAGCTATTTTTCATAGCTCTTCCGTAACTTTGGGAGGATTTGCATTTGTGTGAGCCCCAATATTATGAGAGAAATCATGTCTTCCACCACTTTAACATATGCGTGACATATTGGATACATAAAATGGATTCTAGCACGCGACCTCATGGCATAAAAAGAAAAATTTTCGAAATGAATGTAATATACAAAGCACTGATTTTCGTAACGCTCGTGAAATATATTAACTATGTAAAAGAGGAAAAAGTTGTTAATAAAATGCACTTCAACCATGAATTATAAACGGCTTGAACACTTAATATTAATCGCACCTAATATTTGCTACATTATATTAATGATATTGTGTCACGTAAAAAGTATTTAAAATTGTTTTTCAGCTTCAATTTTTGACACGCTATGCATTGCATAAACTTTTTGGTGAAAGATTTAAAACAGGAAAAAAAAACACTACTGACAAATCATATTCTATCGCTTTTAAACTTTTGGAGGTTGAAATTAAAAAGTGCTTACAATTTTTTCCTTGTTTTATAAGCTGAAATAAAAATAAGAGAATAAAATGAAAGTGAAGTATTTAGTAAGAATAATAGAATAAGCTGTCATACGAAAAGTTATTCACACAAAACTGTTTGTAGTAACCCTGATAGAAAAATTTATCACCATTAACTTTTAAAGGAGGCGATTTTTGATATAACTGTCTGACTGTGATTATTATACCTAGCTATTTTAGTTTAATCTATAACCAGATTCTTATTATGCTTTGCGTATATTGATCGTTTAACCCTAGCAATGGGATTAGTATTTTGCCTAATTTTAACATTTTCACTGTCGATCATAAAAGCATGCATGTGTTAGACAACTTTCTTTTATTTTTGTTTCACAATTAATATTCTGCGTCTGTAAAATATTTAAGAGAAAAACTAATATATGAATCCTTCACATTTGTATACTAATTTATTTGGAAATTAAGTAACTATTCATAAAATTAACGTTATTTTTATTTTATTATTACCACAGTCATCTATAAAATCCAAAGAACGTGGCAATAACGACTGTTATTTAAACGGTTAACAAGATTTTAATGTTATATGAAAATTAATTTAATTTATTGTTTGTTAAACCATTGATTCACGCTGTAGTAAAACAATACTAGATGTAATTTCTAAGTGTGATAATGTTCTAAAAGTAATATTATAAATGAAAAATCTACTATACTATTATAATTCATAAAATTGTGCGTCAAACAGAAGCAGTAAAGTAATATGTGTGCTCAAAGTAAAATTAATGATTTTTAAAACTGCTCTTAAACAACAGTATGATCAAAGCATGATTAATAAATTTTAAAACTGCTGACAAATTTTAGTACTTCTCACAAAAATAATTTATTTTTAATTTTTACTGCAGTTCTAAATACGTATAAGAAAAGGTAACATAGACGAAGGAATTATTTACCTTTCTCGTTCATGGTCCTCTCAGTATTTTTGTGAAATAACCCTACTATATAGTTCCGCTGATCTCTGACTCACTGACTCTGGAACAATTCCAAGATAAAATAAATAATTTTAAAGCAATTTTTCGCTATTTTCAGCTCTATTTTGTTACCAAGAGCAAAAAACTGAATCATTTGTATGACAAAATTAAGTGTAGGAATTGATGTTGATGTCACACTGAAATCGCGGTTATCGCGCTTTGAAGGGAAAATTGCGATTCCATTTAATATTTTTCATAGCATATGAAGCATTGACATAAAGCGGGCTGTTCCGACGAAACAGAATCGTTCAAATGCGAAACGTTTCACCACGTTACTAGAAGAAAATGCAATTCCGATTTCTGTATATAATAAAAATTGAATACGAAGTTGTTTATTTTAAGTGGACGAATATTAAATATGTTGAGTATAAACATATTTTTGTCAAATGTTTTTTCTAGCGTCCGTTGTAATTGCCTCCACACCGGGCTTATCTTATAGTATATAATGTATGTAATCTCCATGTAATGTGTGTATTTGTCATTCAGTGTGATTCACGTGTTTTGAAATCTCTTTAAAATGTTGCATAATGTGCAAGTTTGCACATGATACTTGGTGTTCATCTAAGATTTTTTCGGAACAGACTGCAGTGATCTCTCACTTATACGCGTTTTAAGAAACCGACTTAGAATCGCGTATAACTGAGAGCCGTGCATAACTGAAAAGGTCTTATTTTATAACTCATCTAAATTATGAGACACAAAACATTGAAAAAAATAAATGCTTAGTAATATTTTTTCCAATTAAAAAGAGTAATATCATATTTTAAAATATTTAACTGTACAACTAACTTACAATGAATTTTTAAAAAATGAACGTATAATTTCATTTTACTTAGGAGAAACTTTGATTGAACTAACATTCCTCTATCAAAATCAAAATGTCATCAATACTGCAGTTTGTTTTTGTTCAGGCCGCGCTTGTAACACAATCTTTTCTAACTCATTAAAATGTGTCATTGTATTTGCAGCTAAGACACAGATAATTTTTCTAAGACTTCTAACGCAGCAGCACTCGATTGACAGAAAGATCTGTAGCATCATTATCATCTTATTTATCATCATCACCAACAGTTACAATGTCTTGATATTATACTTTCATCAACATTCTCAGCAATCGCGTTTTTTAACCCTTTGAGGCGCAACCCTTTCCCAATGCTGGAAAAAGGGCAGCCGTTGCCATCGCTCGACTTAACTACCAGCAAGATGGCGGACGATCGAAACGTTCATCGCGTGCCACAGATCTAGAGACCTTTTTTGACGACAGCTGGCTGTGCTCGCGCACAGCCCGTGCGATTTTATCGTAGAAGTAAGACAGACAGCTCAAAGTGGCTCTTATAAGTGAGAGGCCAGTATCATTATCATCCTATTCCTCGAAACGGGACCTTCCAAAATTCGCGTATAAAAGAGAGACGCGTATAGCTGAGAGGCACATAAGTGAGAGGCTGTATTTAGCTTCTTCAAACCATTTAGTTGAAACATACAAAACCAAAGATACTCTGATACCCCATTAACAGAAAAAAAGAAACAGTTAATTTACATTATGTACAATCATTTTTAAACAGTTTCATAAAACATACAAAGTTTTAAAATTGACTGAAAATCTGTTAAAAAATTTTTCTTTTTTAATGATTGGAAAACACGGCTCAATATTTTTAGTTAATGCTAAAAGGATTAATTTGTTATTGTTAATGAAAATTATAATCGATAAATAACTAATACTACTATAGTTCTCCTTTTATGAATAGTAGTTCCCGTTAATAAGAGGAAGATGGTTTCTTTAAAGAAAATACAGAAAGCACGAAAAGTTTCACGAGACATTCAGAATTGACAAAAGGCTCCTGGATTCAAAGCTAAATTACTAAAAACCTGAAGCATGGTATGTTTTTAGGTTGCCACATGCGGGATCCGAAAGAAAGAACACATATGTGTTAATGTACTGAATTGCTTTCTATGAGATTGTATTACTCTGGAGGTGTAGTGTTTAGAAAATGGGAACAGTTATAAAGTTGTTTAAAATATCTCCCTCCTTTTTGATTTTATTTTAGGATAAGAACGAATTTCTAAGCGTAAACCTTCGAAGAAAAAGCATTTTCACATCAATATAGAAGACCAACTAGATAGACTGCCCAACGCTGAAAGAGTGCAGCCGTTGCCATCGATCCACTTAACTACCAACAACATAATAGCAAAAACATAATAACTACAAACAAGCGGACGCACAGCCAGCAGTGTCAGAATGCGTGCCCCGATCATATTGAATGTAGTGTCCGATCATAGAGCTGTTTTTGCAGCACATAACCCGTCCACTTTTTGTGATACCCGTACTGTTCCAATGCTCTTAATGATTTTCGCATGCGCTGAGCATTTTGCGACGGAAAAAATAGGCTTTGCCACTCGAAAATTTTGAGTTTCTGTGCATAGAATCTTAACCATGAGCGCCATTTTGTTGCTGGTGACAGAATCTCGAGTCATTACCTCTGAATACCTATCTCTGAAACTCATCTTGATCGGTTGAACAGACAGACCGTCCTGTAGGGATAGATATATATCGGCAAAGATTTTTTGGCCACCCTGTATTTTATTACTTCCGGGAAAAGTACGCAAGTTAAGCTATTAGTACTCATTTTTACGCTTAATTTATATGTACCAGGCGAAATTATTATTCATTGCTTTTGAAATCATATAATAATGAATATTTTTTTTTCTAAATAGCGGGCCTTAACAATGCCTTGGAGGCATTGGCCACCGCTAAGTCCGGAGTTGTTGGTCACTTTATTATGGGAGCACCTAGTGGGTGGAGCAACGTTGCCCCCTATGAAGGGACGGACACAATGACATCCACGCCCAGTCGGGGATCGAACCTAGACCGCCGGGAGTTGAACCCGAAACCGTAGTAGGGTGCTTTAACCCTTTGAGGCGCAACACTTTCCCAATGCTGAAAAAAGGGCAGCCGTTGCCATCGCTGCACAGCCAGCTGCGTCAAAAAGGGGTCTCTAGATCTGTGGCACGCGATGAACGTTTAGAACGTCCGCCATCTTGCTGGTAGTTAAGTCGAGCGATGGCAACGCCAGCCCTTTTTTCAGCATTGGGCAATCTATCCAGCTGTGTCTCTCATTCTTTCATTTTCCAGCAGATGTCAGTGCTGTTTAAAAATAATCGTGACAATTTTTTTACGGGAAATGACGTGCTAAAAAGTAAAGCATTCTCGTGGAGCTATATCACCCGTAGCAACTATTTTTATAGAAATCAAATCTATTCTTCGTGACTGGCAACAGTCAAAACGCCAGAGTTGGGCGTTCCCAGAGCGGGAACACTGCGCGTTAAAGAGTTAATAATGAACATACATCCTCAGTCTTTAAATAACCCAATAATTACAAAAAAAACAACGCAAAGCATTTCTTTAATTGACTATGTCATGGTGTAAGGAAGTACCTTTAGCTGCTTTACACTCACACTGAACCACAGCAAGCATATTTACTACATTTTTTTTCATTTAAATAGTAGAATTCACGCAATCTTCTATGGTAGAACAAACATGTTGAGGGTAATATTTCGGGGACCCTAAGTGGAAGACACTCCTATTGATTTATCCGGGAATTGGAAATCATGAGCAGGATCCACCCCTTTTTCTGATTTTTTTTTTCTTCTTTTCATTCTCCCCCATATTTAAAATGCGGGTGGGGTAGGCACGCAAGAAGCAGGAAAAGAATTTTTTTCAAAAAAATTCAACGCATTAATACTTAAGGTAGACGCCATTTCTAGATGGCTCTGAAAAATGCTTTTGGGAAACTGTACGCACAAATAATGCATTCAATAAAACAAACATAAACCTTGTGTAAAAAACGCACATAAAGTGATGCTTATGGGATGGAACGATCGTTCCAACCGAAAAATTTTCGGTCAGCCGTCACACTGTATCATGGAATAATGCGAATTGAAAGATAAACAAAAAACAAAAGACAACAGCATGTTGCCACTCGGGGATAAGAAAAAGCCAGAAACCACGGAGATTAAAGGAAGGGGAAGCGTAGCGTTGGGAGACCCTGATATACAGTGTGTCCCAAAAACCTAACCAAAAAATCACCAGAGAAGTAAAAACCGCCATTAATGGGAAATATCCCACCTGTTCCATAATAATACAATAGACTACCCCTATAGCACGGTTTCACATAAGACGGATTCGTATAACCCGGCGGAAAAATTGTGATTGTTTTCCTATAACACATTAAGACTCGTAAAACACCGTGAAAGAGTGTGTGTGTTGTGTTTTTAATGCAAACCTGCACGAGGGGTATCTGCCTAGGGGGGCGGGGTGTCCCATGGTAGGCGGACCTTCTAAGGGGCTCTAACGCGTATTCACGTTACATCTGGAGGAAACCTACGAAAACTCCAGACCGTTAGATCAACAGCCGCGCGATGGGAACCGAAACCGGCATCTTCACACTTCAGCCGTCTACCATTTTCAATGGTGTAACCACTGTGTTATGATGAGGCACCACAATGAAAGAATGAGACAGATGTTTCTGTATTACTTCTTGATACTGCTGATACTGATCATGTGTTTGTGACTCGTACAACAGGGAATCATACTGTAAGGAAAGTATGTACCGTCTTACAGGAGAGTCTACTGTACATAATAATCATGTACTCCTTCCAAAGACACTAACAAGTTTTAAAATAATCCAGCAAAAGTAGTACTATTCTGAAAGAGTTTTTTTTTTTTTTTACTGCAAACTATTCACCAAAAAAATAACGGCTGGAGCAAATTGAATATTTGGCAAAAATTGCCACTATTAATTTTTTTCGCGATTTGTATATGCACAAAATCTATAATCATTTCCCATTACGGTTGCCATTAGAACAGATCTCCTCATATTGTTACGCATAATTCTTGGCATATTGTCGTAATTACGAAAAATCACTAAACATTAAAAATTTAAGCTAGAGAATCAAAATTGATTTATTTCATTCTCTTTTTTAAGATTTAAAAGGACTTTCAGGTGAATACGATTCGATATGTGTGAAAAACACTATAATAATTTAACAAAAGAAAAAAAGAGCATTGAAAAATAAAAAAAAAGCAGTTCACTTATCGAAGTTACGAGTATGTGTGAAGTTTCAGCTCGATTTGATGGTAGGAAGTGGGTTAAAACTCGAATACAAATTTTGTACGGGTCCGACAAACACAGATCAAAAACTAATAAAACACTTGAAAAAAGATATATTCATAAAATTCTTGCTGTAAAAATACAAAACGCACGAATACCAAAAAATCTATTTCAGGACATTTTTTAATTCATCCAAAAGGGTAGACGTGAAAAGGGGAGGGGGGGCTAGGGTGGCCACCTTTTCTTGAAAGAAAAAAAATATCTATAAAACATTTAACTTTAATATGTAAAAAATTGAAACAAATTTAGTGTTTAAAAAAAAATCGACATATCTGGTCCCCCTAATAAATTCTAAAATGAGGAATTTATTGTATCGCTTTTTATTAAAGAAAATAATGACTTATAAAAATCATGAACATAATGCGTTTTTATTATTTTGTTTTCTTATTGCGAATTATAAAATCAGAAAAAATATTTAGAAATCTTGATTCTTTTCAGAAATCGGAAAAATATTTATAATTCTCGAAATTTTTTAGAATTAGTATGCTTTAAAAATCCCAAAAAGGATTTTTGGCTGCGTACCTGTGGAGTTTTGAAAATATCATAGCAGTCATAGTAAATATGAAATCTTAAGGGAATGTATGTTGAATTCTACTAATTTTCTCATTGTCAAATTCAGATTTCAACTATAATTTTAAGGTTGAGTAAGAATCAACTCAATTTTCAGGTTGAGTATGAATTGAATATATGATAGCCTCTAAAATATCAGACATTCTCTCAAGAACAGAATGTATGAAATCATGCATTTAATCTAAACAGCATTTTTTATAGTTAGAATTTACAGTATTGGTTAGTTTATTTAACCTAATCAGTGGTTTCAAAACCTTGTGACACTAAAAAATGGACTATTTTCTATCTATTAATTGTCTTTGCCCAAGTAGCACAATTAGTCCAAAAGACGTTTAAAACACGTTTTTTAACGCCAAAAAACGTGTTTCCAACGTAGTTTCAACGTTTTTTGAACTAGTTGTGTTACTAGGGTGGTAATGTATTAAATCCTTGCCACGATTTTTTAACTGAAAAAGTTGGCAAAAACTGTGTTCACAAGAAAGGTTATCGTATAAATTTATGTTAGTATAAAAAATAAAAGAAATTCAGAAAAACAAGAATGAAATTGTGTAGTAATGGGTGATATTTCTACAGAAATTTGAATTTTATTATTAATTTAGTTTTAAATGCATAGCGAACATTGCCACTATTTGTTAGTTGAAAAGCTCGCAAAACTTGTGTTCACAAACACGGTTATCGAAAAAATTATTGTAGTAAAAAAAAAAAAAAATTAGCAACAATTCGAGTCCTAAAATACAGGACGACAAGTCATATTTTTACGTAATTTAGAATTTTACTATTAAACAAGTCGAGAACTAAATTACAGGGCGGTGGGTCATATTTTTAAGTAATATAGAATTTCACTTTCAAACAAAAGTTTTGAATTCATAACGAAAGTTGCAACCTATGAGGAATGCCAGGAAAAAATTTCTGGAGGGTCCCCAAGACTGCAATTTCTCGACGAATTCGAAAAGCATTTTATCGTTTCCCATTTCTCTCCTTCGCGTTAGATCTGAATTTGCATCTTGCGAACGGTTTCTTGAAATGAAATTGAACCCTATTCGAAAAATGACAAAAGAGGAAAAAAAATAAAAAAGTGGAAAAATAAAAAATAAATAAATAAATCGGATAAGTATTCACATCATGTTCTTTTCTCCCCCGCTGCACTTAGAAGCCTTATAAAAGCGGGAATAGAGACCCAATAAAATTCAGTTCTTTTGCTGTTTTATTTCTTTTTCTCTTACTCAATCCCTTTGTAGTGTCTTTGTGAAATAGTTTATGGCGTTGAAAACGATCCTGTATATGTTAAAATCGTTTTTTCACACTCGAACGAAAAGCAGCGTAATAGCATTTTGTGGGTAGTGGTTATTTCTTTCTTTTTCCTTTTTTCGTCAGATATAATTTAAAACTCGAAAATACTTTTTTCTTTTAAGTGTTTAATTACACTCTCTATTTAACCCTTTAACGCGCAGTGTTCCGGCTCTGGGAACATCAAACTCTGACGTTTGACTGTTGCCAGTCACGAAGAATAAATTTGATTTCTATAAAAATAGTTGCAGGCGCCATAGCTCCACGAGAGTTCTTTACTTTTTAGCACATCATTTCCCGTTAAAAATTGTCACGACTATTTTTAACAGCACTGAGATCTGCTGAAAAATGGAAGAATGCGAGAAGAGCTAGTAGATTGCCCAATGCTGAAAAAAGGGCAGCTGTTGCCATCGCTCGACTTAACTACCAGCAAGATGGCGGACGATCGAAACGTTCATCGCGTGCCACAGATCTAGAGACCCTTTTTTGACGACCAGCTCTAGAGACCCGTTTTTGGCTGTGCGGCACTGCCAGCTGCGTCAAAAAAGGGTCTCTAGATCTGTGCAACGCGATGAACGTTTTACTCGTCCGCCATCTTGCTGGTAGTTAAGTCGAGCGATGGCAACGGCTGCCCTTTTTTTAAGCATTGGGAAAGGGCTGCGCCTCATAGGGTTAATGCTCATAGTATCTTACGGCATGAGGATTAAATTATTTGCTCTATTTTAGGTCGTACCTAAGAAATGGCGGACGATCGAAACGTTCATCGCGTGCCACAGATCTAGAGACCCTTTTTCGACGACAGCTGGCTGTGCCTGGCACAGCCAGCTGTCGTCAAAAAGGGGTCTCTACACATTAAAAAAATTCAGAAACGTTACATACTTATAGCACAAAGGTTTCCGAAAGTATAGCGTAACCTACCGATGAACTACTCGAACTCACGATTTCGGAAACATAACCCACATTTCGGCGTAAAATATTTACGGGGAAAGGAAATCTTTATTTGGGACTTCGCGCGCATGCGCCAAGTGCCAAGAGACAGAGGGATAAGAGTGAACGCGTCTTCCCTAATAGCACAGATGGTCACAAAAGAGTCGCTGTGACGTCACAGAGGGTCACAATTGTCACAGGACTGTCACATTGTAACTTGCAGGGCCCGATTATGACCAACAGGGGCCCCGGGCATT
Source organism: Cheiracanthium punctorium (assembly GCA_038373885.1). NCBI lineage: Eukaryota > Metazoa > Arthropoda > Arachnida > Araneae > Cheiracanthiidae > Cheiracanthium > Cheiracanthium punctorium. The sequence goes on along the minus strand of JAWZYV010000455.1, from coordinate 967,606 downwards.
GATGAATTTGGGGGTCCCCATCTATAAAATTTGTTTTCTTTTTCATAAAATTTTGACATATAAAAGAATATTTCAGAACAACATTTGAAACTGGGGGCCCTGGGCAAAGTCCCGATTTGCCCATGCGATAATAAGGGTCTGGTAACTTGTGAGTGATGTAACTCCACTGTGTGGTCACTGTGAAGTTTATTTGTGACCAGTCACCAGGTGACGTCGCCGGATGAATACTTAAATAAAACAGCACATTATCTCCTGAAAATAATTTATGTGGGAAAAAAAAAGATTTAAGATTTTTAATTTATATTTATTAATTATGGTATTTTCCCTCCATTTATAAAATACTCCAAAAAAATTTTAAGTTTCCAAAACAAGCCATACCACAACTAACTTTTGCAGCAGTCAGTTTACTTTTAAAGCAAATTACAGCAAGACAATCACAGCGTCGAGGTAACGTGCTGTCCTACGGACGCGTCCGTCCAGGGTTCGATTCTGATCGCTGGTCCTGAGCGCTCCTTCCGTTAGAGTTTGGTGCTGCCATATAGTGCATGTTACTCGAAACGCTTCATCTAGTGCATGTTACTTTTTCTGAAAAACTCAGAAAGGTTACTCGTTAATTTGGAAACCTTTGTGAAATACACGGAAAGGTTACTCAATATTTTACCAAAATATACAGAAACGTTACCCATCTTTTCCAGAAACCTTACCTAAAAAGCAGGAAAATATGTAAATATTTTTCCGAAATATGCAGAAACGTTTCTAAATACTTTACCCGCATGGTTCGGAAACGTTTCTGCAATTTTAAACTACAAGAGCTGCCCCATATTTTGGGGTAACGTTTCCGAATTTTTTTTACCGTGTAGATCTGTGGCATGCGATGAACGTTTCGGTCGTCCGCCATCTTGCTGGTAGTTAAGTCGAGCGATGGCAACAGTTGCCCTTTTTTCAGCTTAGGGAAAGGGTTGCGCCTCAAAGGGTTAATACATCATTCCACTTAAAAATGACTACTAAGCGGTATGACTTCTTAAGCTGAGTTTATACCACATTAAAAGCGAAATTCTAAATTTTATTTAGTAAATATGCCTATAATTAACTTACATTGTAATTTATATAAATTAGTTGAATAAGAATTTAATAAAATAGATGACAAAAGTGAAAGAAATTATGAGTAAAGACGATACGTAGTACTCATAATTTAACTGTACAATCTGTCATATTTTATATGCCATCGTACGGTAGTCAAAACGAAGAATAGTCCTGGATAAATTCTTAAAATTTGTTAATACGGCAACAATCTTTATAAGAAAAAATGCTTAGAGACGTGCTCAACAAAAACGAAGTGCTTTTGGTAAATAACCTTTACAAAGAAATGCAATATTGCAATCTTAAATTGACGTCTTAAGTGGAGTGGTTGAAAAAATAGCGACGCAATAAGCAGAGTGGTTTTAAAAGATGATATAAATAAAAAATTTACACACGTAAGAATGTAATTATCTGTCAGTACGATCGTTTCGGCCGAAAAAATCTTCAGCCTTCATCCTCTGTCATCACGCAGTCTCACAGAATAGTGAGGACTGGAAGATAAACAAATTGCTGCTGACTTTCGTTTTCTTTATATTTAAGTCCTCACTATATTCTGTGAGACTGTGTGATGACAGCTGATGAAGGTTGAAAATTTTTCTGTCGAAACGATCGTGCTGACAGATAATTACATTCTTACGTGTGTAAAATTTTTATTTATATCATCTTACCACCATTTTATGCCAAGAAGTCGTAAGAAAACAGGTGCTCCCATGCATTTGGGAAATGTTACTCGATGCACCGTGTTAGTCACGGCACGCGTCCACTACTGTGACTTATCTGCCAACATCATTCGGCAAATTAACAAAGACGGCATATTCAATGTAATTGAAGAGCTTTCAAGGATTGTAAGGAAATATTTCCAACAAAATAAACATGTACGTAACAAACAAAAATGTTCATTGCATTTTAAATGTCCCCGTATACAGGGTGTCCCCAAAACACTGACCTAGACCTTTATTCTTTAAATATTAATCATAGCCATACAATAAATTGCAAAGTTACGTAGAAAAAGGTACATAATTTTATGGCACTGATTAAAATTCTCAAGAGAAAATAAATTTAAATCAATACAAAATTTAAATTTTCATACGTGCCCGTACAAAAAAAAAAAAATTCCCAATTAGTAAAATGTGCCTCCATACATTAATTAGGTGGTGTACGAAATTTCAACTTTTTATCGTAAAAAACCTTACCGATTACAAAAGTTGGTGAAGGTTTTACATTACCAATAATAGCAAATGTATTATGTATGTATGCAATCATTACTTTCTTTCGTAATTTGTGTACAGCTCCTGAAACGTGATCGTCCAGTGTAATGTTTACTTTCCGAACATGTACAATGTAAGGAAAGTATTGTAACCATGAAAAAATTTGACTTCGAGATTTTGGTGTATTTACATGTTTTGAGGTCTTCTAAATTCATTTATGCTATTTTTACAAGATGTATCTATGTATGTGTGTGTGTATGTGAGTGAACACAAAAGCTCCTAAACGGGGCATTGGATTGAGCTCAAATTGGGTATGTATGTTATAAACCCCCATCGTAAGACCGGTATTAATTTTGGTGCGTATAGGACTTATAGTTTTTCTACAGGGCTACGAATAAGATTTCTTTAACATTATGGCCCATGGGGGGAAATTCTTCAAATTAGGTATACATGTTATAAACCACCGTCGCAAGACCGGTATTGATTTTGATGTGTATAGGACTTATAGTTTTTCTACAGGGTGCGACAAAGATTTCTTTTGCATTATGGTGTATGGGGGGGGGAATTCTTGAAAGTGCGCTAGCGTTTAAACGGCGCATTCGATTGAGCTTCAATTTGGCATATATGTTTGAATTATTGATCGATTAAAATTTATTTAAATGCTTGGTACGGATCTTAATCGTAAGTGTTCGAAAAGTCGGCTGGAGTCACTCCAGATTTTTTTGTCTTCGAAAGCCATTGAAAAGTGATTTAATTCAACACGTATTTATTTTCATGTCTTTGAGACTTTTTCATGAGGTGCGGAAAGAGAGTATGTAATCTCGACGAACTGTTCAGAGTCGCACAAACTGCGAATTTATTTACAAAAATGAGTTAAATTTTGTGGCAGTGTTCACTGTTAATAGAAGTAGTTCGACATTTCCTCATACAAGAGGTAATTTGACGCAACCTTTCAATGGAGAAACGCTGAATCATGATTTGGTGTTTAAACTGATCAGCGAACCAAATCATGTTTCAATAATTCTCCATAGAAAGGTTGCAGTTAATTTAGCTCTATTGTGTAGTGAAATGTTGAATTACTTGTATTAACCCTTTGAGGCGCAACCCTTTCCCAATGCTGAAAAAAGCGCAGCCGTTGCCATCCCTCGGCTTAACTACCAGCAAGATGAAACGATCGAAACGTTCATCGCGTGCCACAGATCGAGAGACCCTTTTTTGACGCAGCTGGCTATATGTGGCACGCGATGAACGTTTCAATGGTCCACCATCTCTCTGGTAGTTAAGTCGAGCGATGTCAATGGCTGCCCTTTTTTCAGCATTGGGCAATCTATACAGCTGTTCTCGCATTCTTCCATTTTTTAGCAGATGTCAATGCTGTTAAAAATAATTATTTTTATACAGGAAATGATGTGCTAAAAAGTAAAGGATTCTCGTGGAGCTATGTCACCCGCAACTATTTTTATAGAAATAAAATGCATTCTTCGTGACTGGAAACAGTCAAAGCGTCAGAGTATGGTGTTCCCAGAGAGGGAACACTGCACGTTAAAGGGTTAACAGTGTTTATGAATCTCAGTACTTGTATGAACAGTACTTACTTGTATGAATAGTGGTTATGAATTTATTACGGCACGTTTTCGACTGCCGTAAAATAAATCCTGGTTACTTCAGTTAGTTCATCCAATCAGTTTTCTCGCGGAGTAATACAACAACTTGCAACAGCGTTATTTTTTTTTCTTTACGTAGGACCGTTTTGGAGGAACGTAATGTTACGTTTAAAAGAGTTGTATACAGTAGATAACGTGGGGAATGATTAAGGTGTTGAGTTGAGCTGAGGCAAAGCTACGCGATGGCTATCAGCCAAGGATCGGGGTGCCTTGGTCGGAGAACTTTTTAACCTTTTCCCGCTCTGGGAACACCAAACTCTGACGTTTTGACTGTTGCCAGTCACGAAGAATAGATTAGATTTCTATAAAATTAGCTGCGGATGACAGAGCTCCACGTGAATCCTTTAATTTTTAAGCACGTCATTTCCCGTAAAAAATATTGTCACGATTCTTTTTAACAGCACTGACATCTGTTGAAAAATGGAAGAATGCGAGAACATCTGGATAGATTGCCCAATGCTGAAAACGCACAGCCAGCTGCGTCAAAAATGGTCTCTAGATCTGTGGCACGCGATGAACGTTTCGATCGTCCGCCATGTTGCTGGTAGTTAAGTCGAGCGATGGCAACGGTTGCCCTTTTTTCAGTATTGGGAAAGGGTTGCGCCTGAAAGGGTTAAAGGGTTCTAACGCGTATTCACGTTACATCTGGAGAAAACCGACGAAAACTCCAGACTGTTAGGTCGAAAGTCGCGCGATATGCCAGGGCAGAACGCTGGACCATCGCATTTCCGCCGTGTACCATAAAAGTCTTATCCAATTGACCATGGTGGGGCGCTGCAATGATAAAATAATGTATGTCTAGATTTTGATATTATAATGAAAACGCATCAATTTGAAAAAGTGAAAAAAAATCAACCCAAACTCACCTCAGTGCTATTACGTTAGCTAATGATAAGATTCCGATCGCAAAATATTTCCCACAAAATGATCCCGAACCAAAAAAAAGGAAAAAGAAATAAAACCTCGTGGCTGTTTTGATATCCCCTCAAAACTCACATTCTTAGCGTCCGAAGGAAGAAATATTCCTTCCATATTCCATGATGGAAATATTTCTTAGGTGAGGGGATTGCGAATAATTCGATTACGGTGTGTTTCTATATATTTTACCGAACCTTCCCATTTATCTTTAGATAGATAAACAGAGGAATCATTGATCGAAAATGTTTTCCTTTTCTGCTTTTTGGAAGCATAACATAATTTACGCGAATGCATTTCTTCCTGTAGTCTTTACTCTGGCAGTTGCCTGCATTTCATTTCCATGTTCGGTAGGCTTTTACTTTCAGAAGAAATTACATGTATATACAGGGTAGTTATCAGAAAATGTGAGTTGCTTTGGGCCGTCAAGCGAGTAAAGTATTGGGCGAAACATAACCAAATTGGATAGTCGTACATAATGGACCACGGGATTTTGATTTTTCAAGAAAAGAAATCATTAACAAAATTAGTCACCAGGGGGAAATTTTGCCGCTGCTTACCCAATAAAGTGCATTAATTTGCATAATCGCGTTCCTGGTTGCGGTTTAAGTTTAAAAGGAATTCTGTTCTTTCTGAGGCGAACTGGCTTGCAGTAGTTGCAACTGCTTCGCAGAATAACGACTTTGCACCCCCGGCCTAGTTGCTGTACTAGAATTTCTTAGTTTCAAGCCATTGCATCATGTGTTTCGAAAGTATGTGATGCTCATCAGTTATTTTATTAGCTACTTTAACCGCTGAAATTCTTGAAGTACAGCAAAGGCATTTTCATTCTGTATGTAACAGGGATTGACTAAGAAAGCGCAGTTCTTGAAGCTAAGAGACATTGAAAATCAATTGGCTTCAGAATGATGAGGATTCTCTCAACTTTTCTTTTTATAGTCATAATCGAAACAAGGAAAGCGATTATGCAAATTAATTCTTTTATTCTTAAAATACGCCAACATATCCCCTCTTGGCAATCCCGGTACTAATCCAGATTCCTTGAAAATCAAACTCTCATGTCCCCCATCTAATTTGGTTATGTTTTGTCCACCACTTTACTCGCTAGATTGCTCTGATGACCGCATGTTATTTTATAATTACCCATGTCTCTATGAGATTCTCTGTGACATTTGAGTGAGATTTTTAATAACCATGCAGCTCCAGGTTTAGATTTGTCACCTGTGAGTAATTATTGTTTGGCTGCTCCCCACATAAAAATAAAAAGTATAAATTTAGTACTAAAATAAAGTAGTTTTATAAAAAAGATAAATAATGACAAAAGCCTAGATTATCAAATATTTTCCAACAAAACAGTCTTTTTGTGTAAAATTAGGCAATGTATCGTCGAACTTAACAAAATTTTAACGACAACCTCAAAATAAATCTATAGACTATTAATGCAATTTCGCAAGAGCCTACAAAAGATTTTTGAATAGTATTTCCTTTTAAATGAAAAGTGAGCTGTTATAAACGTTGACATACTTATTCTACTGCCATGTAAATAGATGAATGTCTGCCATGTACCGTAATGTATTGGAATTCTTTTGTTTTGAGTGCTCCTGTAGAAGAACTATACATGCTACATACACTATTTTCGATACAGCTTGATCTTTCAAAATTGCATTTCCCTTTTTCGAATATTCTCACTTTCATTGTAATTCACCATTCAAATTGACGTTCATCATTTTGACAAATAAAACTCTTTTACAACGGGCGACGTTTAAAAGGGTTATGCATAAGAAAAATACTGTTTGATGCCGATACACAATATTAACTAATCTAGGAACTATGAATTGAGAGATAGTTCTTCGTTATTGGTAATAAATCGCATCTTTGGAGGAAATACATTGCCAAAAGGGTGGTCGACATCCTAAAAATCTTCTAATTTTACAATATTTCTTAGCTTTCACAGATTCATGTATTTTTTCCGTAGGTATATAAATTTTCAAAAAATTTAGTGTTTCAAAATCCAACTACGGAAAAAGTCGGGTAGTATTTTTTTTTAAGGAAAATATTTAAAATGTAATTTCCACATTTGTGTTTGATTGACATTATTTTAATTTCTTCATTGACTGGAGTAACTTTTCAATGTCAAGCTTAATGGCTAGTATGTTTCTGTTTCGTGATTCACACAATAATTACACTGACACGTATATGAAAAATATGCTGAATACACAGAAGAGAATTGAATTAAATGCCCAACACTTTAAAAAAATATATTAAATGAATAGACTACTACATTGTTCCACACGTTTTCAGACCAATCTAAAACAATTGATCACTCAAGTTACTGTAAAGCAAAGTGCTCTGCTACAAGGGTTGCTGAAAGCAACTCAACTCTGAGAATGACAGACTACGTGACAATGTACTAAAAACGTAACAAAAATATTAACTTGTCAGCAATTTTTTCCCTGCTCTTAGAGCATTTTTTCCGAAAAACTAAATCGAATCGCGAACAAAAAGAAAACAGAATAGGAAGGAAGAAAAAATTCTTTTCTTTGTTCCCGCAAGCGCCAAATTTTTATCTTGCCAACGACCGAGCCCCAGTAAATAGAATGCACCAGCTTCCAAAGGAAAAGGGATGGAAATTGAGAAAGAAGAGAATAAGAATAACTGAATAAAAGACCTGATATGTATTCATTGCATGTCTTATCGTGTGTGTTTTTGTATCCTTAAGTTAAATGTTGTGATATCGAAGAATTAATTTATTTTCTGATGTTACGTTTTCGTAATGAGTTACGAGTCACGAAATCATATGTAATATTTTCTTCATGCTAAATCTGTACATACTAGCTGCATACTCATTCTTCACACGAAATGAGATTTATTTTCACTACTAACACACAAAAGAGTAGAAAAATAAGAAATGTACTAAAAATCTTTGATTACATTTGCAAGCTTTTCTTATATAATTTTAGATTTGTTGCTCGATTGTTACTCAGAGTCTGACAAAGGCAGGGTCAAGCGGGGCATCTGCCTCGGTTCTCCAGTCAAAGGGGGGGCCGCCAAATCATGAAATGTTCCATCTGTATTTATAGAAATTTTTAGTTTTTAGAAAATGTTTCCTCTTTCTCTGCTTAAGAATTCTCTAAAAAAAAGTGATTAAATTAAACTATACTGACAAAAGTACTGAAAAAACACTCAAAATACTGGTGTTAAACGATAAAGTAATTAAAAAACTTTGTAAAAAACACACATAAGAAGTAAAAGGAAAAAGGATAAATGTCTGATCCGATCCCCATGTTGGCTTAGTCGGTCTTCGTTACTGCCTAGAAGTCTAGTAACTTTCTCGGGGTCCTAAACGATCGTTGTTGGCAAGGCTAAATTTTAAACATCTCGAAAAGAATTTATTTTTCAGCAAACTATTTGATTATTTGCTACATGGTGACTTTTCATTCTATAGTGATTCCTTTTTCCTTTTACTTCTTATGTGTGTTTTTTACAAAGTTTTTTAATTACTTTATACTGACAAAAGGTTTAATAAAACATTTTGAGTAAAATAATGAATGTCTGGTTAATGTAATCATGTAGTGTGGTACCGAATCCTGTCATTTTTTAGTTGCAAAATAGTTCCAAGGAACCACAAGAGCAGAAAGCCTGTAGTTGCAGCCTTTCTGATTTTTGTAAACTGAATGGGTATGTATGAAAGGGACCCCAATGATAAATGTCTGACCCGATCCCCATGTTGGCTTAGTCGGTCTTCGTTACTGCCTAGAAGTCTAGTAACTTTCTCGGGGTCCTAAACGATCGTTGTTGGCAAGGCTAAATTTTAAACATCTCGAAAAGAATTTATTTTTCAGCAAACTATTTGATTATTTGCTACATGGTGACTTTTCATTCTATAGTGATTCCTTTCGATTGACGCATGCGCATAATAGATAATCATTTCATATTATAGTTGCCATTAAAAAAGTTTTCCATATATTCTTATGCATAATCCTTTGCAGATTTGCATATTTAGCACCATGTTATATTTCAAGCCACCGTAATGGCAAATATCCAAGTTGTGACTAAATTATTTCACTATAAGAAAAACTATTCCCACTGTAAAACAGAAAGGTTTGGAATTTCTCGGCAAATATATAAAAAATATCGCCAAGTGGAGTTGAGTTTTAGTTTTAGAACCAAACTTCGTGACAAATTCCCAAAAGTGGACAACCGTGGCGAATTTTGGCATACCACCGCTGACTGCAAACCTGAAAAGTTTGTCCCAAACTTGCACCACGACTCCAAAGTTAGAGCAAGTAGAAGAAAAACTTATAAAAAGCAGTTTAATACGTAATTTAAGAAGATGTTTTAACATTAGTTCGTCCAAGTGAAACAGCAGTTTTTTACTTCCTTGTACGTAGTATAAGGAAGTAATGTGATCCCGAAAAATTTTGGGGGCCAAATTTCGACAAAAAAACCGATTTTGACTACCTCTAAATTTAATTTAAAAATTTTTTTCGATGCATCCTATCGTAGGCTAGCATGCACGATCATATTAACGCGTCTGCAACTCATTTTGACCAGTGGCGAGTCTGCTGTGGCCAGTTTTTCCATGCCGTCTGTACGTACGTACGTACGTACGTACGTACGTACGTATGTATGTAACTCGCATATCTCAAAAACTATTGGTCGTAGAATGTTGAGATTTGATATTTAGGATTGTTCTATGATCTAGTTGTGCACCTCCCTTTTTGGTGGCAATCGAATGGATAGTTTATGTACAGGACCGCCCAAAAGATTCGAAATACATTACGCTCTATGGGCCGAAATTCATTAAACTCGCCTAACTCAAAAGCTATTAGGCGTAGAATGTCGAAACTTCATATTTTGGATAGTTGTAACATCTAGTTGTGCACCTCTCCTTTTGGTTCCATTCGACTGGATAGTTTATCTACAGGACTGCCCAAAACATTCGAAATACATTACGCTCAATGGGCCGAAACTCATTAAACTTGCATATCTCAAAAACTATTAGGCGTAGAATGTTGAAACTTTATATTTAGGATTGCTGTAACATCTAGTTGTGCACCTCCCCTTTCGATTCCATTCGACTGGATAGTTTATCTACAGAACCGCCCAAAAGATTCGAAATACATTACGCTCTATGGGCCGAAATTCATTAAACTCGCCTAACTCAAAAGCTATTAGGCGTAGAATGTTGAAACTTTATATTTAGGATTGCTGTAACATCTAGTTGTGCACCTCCCCTTTCGATTCCATTCGACTGGATAGTTTATCTACAGAACCGCCCAAAAGATTCGAAATACATTACGCTCTATGGGCCGAAATTCATCAAAGCGTTTTTTAGAGGTATTGGGCTATTTCAAACGACTCAGAAGTGATGTATGCTGTAAAGAGTTAGAAAATGAATTTCTCCATTAAAAAAAGTGTCTTTATCATTTGTAGTTCTGCTACAGGAACACTCAAAAGATTTCCAATACATTACGGTCAATGGCAATTTTAGGGGCATTCATCCATTTCAAGCACAATACCGTCCTACCACATAAGTTAGGTAATGGTCCGACCACGGTCACGTGCCTCCCTCAAGAACTATGCCAAAAGTCGCCAAGCTTGGCGACTTTTAGTGTACGTGTGTGCATATTTAACTCTCAAATCTCAAAAACTATTATGAAATTTCATATATAAGAATGTTGTAACATCTAGTTGTGCATCTCGATTTTTGGTTCCAATCTACTGGAGAGTTTATATACAGGACCACCGAAAAGAATTTCAGTACTTTAATGTCTATGGACATCTTCAATATAATACAACTGTAGACAGTCATTGTTTGGTACATGCCCAAAAACTCGCCGTCTGTCCTCGACCTTGGCGAGTTTTGGCGAAATGTCGCCAAACTTGGCGATAGTCAGTCATTTGGTCCATGCCCAAAATATCGCCATTTGTCATCGTTCTTGGCGAGTTTTGGCGAAATATCGCCAAATTTGGCGATAATCTGTCATTGTTTGGTTCATGCTTAAAATCTCGCCAAATTTCGTCGACATTGACGAGTTTCGCCGAAATATCGCCAAATTTGGCGCCAAAAATTATTTCCTATTTTGTATAACTCTAAAACTTTAACCCGTAGATTTTTTATCTTTGTATTTAGAACTATTGTAATATCTAACTGTTTTCAATATCTTTTTTGACAGCAATCGACTGAGAATTTATTTACATGGTGAGCGAAATGACTTTGAATACATTGAGGTGTATAGATGCATTCAATTCATTGAAAGTCTGTGGTCAATGACTACTTTGGCTATCCCCAAAATCTCGCTGACTATCTCAAGTTTGTCGGCTTTTGGTGAAATATCGCCAAATAAAGTGTCAGAAGGAAATCTTTCAAATTGAACTCAGCTTGGCGATATCGAAATATTTGGCTAGAAATCGCTAAACCTTACTATTATTGATATTTTATCTCTTTCAAACAAAAAAATTTAGAGGAAGTGCGTCGAAAATATTTTTGATCTAATGGACGTGCAAGGAAGTCATGTGTTGGACACATCAGATTTTTTTTATAAAGATTTGTCACTAAAAGTTCGTGCGCATTGATGAAAAATTTCTAAGAATCAAAGATTGGATGAATGAGTTTTTCAAAGAGTGTACTGTATTCATACATAATCTGTGCATATGATGTTTCACGGGATGTAGTCGTACGGAGCGTAGGAAGGGAGGAGGCCGACTTTTATTATCTTTTTAGTGCACAGTTGCAGTCGGCAAAGTAGTAGAGAACCTGGGATTTATCGACTCTCTGCTAAAGTTTCGAAGATGGTTTGTCACGTTCATCATTCGGCAATTGGAAACCCCGTAGCTACAATTTCTGACAATTTATTCGTTCTGAATAGATTGTTTCTTATTTAAAGTTAAAGGAAATACATAACGATCCCTAATAGAATTACAATTGATTTTTAAATTTATTTAATATAATGAAAAGACTCATTATATCTCATTGTACGTATGAAAGGGTTCGCAACATAGATTTATGAATGCAAGCAGGCGGCATTAGCTATCTGATAGTGAAGCCAAAACTGTAACCGATCCTCCTTATTGCAATATGACTATTATTCTATGGTGACAGTCCCAGTTTTAAAGAAGTGTCGCCAAAGTTGGCGCCAAGAAAAATTACACATTTGGCATAATTGTAAAAATTTTAACTGCAGAATGCTCAGATTTTGTATTTAGAACTATTGTAATATATAATTGCGCATCTTTACTGTTTAATCCGTAAAATCGTGCATTTTTCATGTGTTGTTAAAAAGAAACCAACTAAATGTTCCGCTATACTTAGACCAACACAGTTACTTCATTTCGTCCAATGTTGAAGATAGCTAATGCCATCTCCTTGTATTCATATCGCTATGGTTCACAGCCATAGAAGACCAAGTCCGCATTTTTTTTTAAACTCGAGATTGTTCATGCTGGAGCGGGGCCTCCGCTATTTGTATCGGGCCTGCGCGTGTATTGGGATGTGTCATCCAAAGAGGCCTACGAATCATCGCGTCTTCACGTATACATCAAGCAATTCCATGTATTCCATGTAGTTCCGTGTTTTTTTCCTAAAGAAAAGTATTAAATTTTAGAAAACCATACTAGGAAATACCACTAATATTCTAACACCTCTTTTTAAGAGATTATTAACTGGTGCTTGAAACAATGTGTCCATCGTTTTAGCACGTCATTTCCCGTAAAAAAAATTGTCACGATTATTTTTAATGGCACTGACATCTGCTGAAAAATGGAAGAATGCGAGAACAGCTGGATAGATTGCCCAATGCTGAAAAAAGGGCAGCCGTTGCCATCGCTCGACTTAACTACCAGCAAGATGGCGTTCATCGCGTGCCACAGATCTAGAGACCCTTTTTTGACGCAGCTGGCTGTGCCGTACAAAGGATTAATCATCTGCCTTCATTTCAATCAAGGGCCTCCTTATTCTGCCTCACTGACCTACACCCACGATTTCAAATTTATCTACCTTCTGGAAAATGTTACCGATCCATAAACTGCTATTACCAAATGCATATATGACCCCTGTTCTCTTACAGGAGGCCAATTTAAACGAAATGCACTCTCTTCTTTCGTATTTTTCTTTGTCTTTCAGAGGCGCCAAATCTCTCTTTTCTCGACCTTAAACTAGTAATGAAATGCTATTCGATCGCAAAAAATAGAGTGAAAAAGGTTAAAGGGGAGAAAAAATAGGACGGGGAACAAAACAAAGTCAGGAATAAAAGTATAACAGACTGACTTTCATATCCAACGTTAGATCTTTTATTCATTGTAGCAGCTCTCTCAGCTTATTCTGAATTCTCAATTGAACTGAGTAGTGTTTTTATGGTTCATAATTATTTTAAAAAGTAAAATAATGTCGTTTCTTTTGTTTGTTTTATTCCTTCTTTACAAAAACAATGAGGCTTTTAAATTGGCCTTGATTGGGTACGGTCAACGTTTTGGTAATCGTCAAGATTAGCCAGGTTCAAATCTTTCGGTTAAAGACATTCTTACATTAAGAGGAATATTCCCATAATTTGTTGTTGTTTACCACTATGTTCCCGTATTGAACTTAGGGATAGCATCCATTGCAATTTCCGAAAAGCAAAACTTTTACAAGGACAGTACGTGATATTTCAGAAGTAATATCCAATGATATTGTTGCTCATCAATATAACTGGGTACGGGCTAGTACCAGTTAATTCGACTCCAGAAAACTTTTAGTACACTCTAGAAAATTAGAATTTCTATTACAGGGGTCAGAGAGTGAACCCTCCCTGAAATATCGAAAAAAGACTACTCAGTGTTGTCTTTTAGGAGCAGTAGTTTAACACATGATGTCCTTAACATGAACAGTTCAACAGCATATCATGCATAAGCGTAACTTACAAAGGGCAATGGTGGTAATTGGCCCTCAAAAAATTCAAGAAAGTTCAGATTATCACCTATTTGAAAATGTTTTCAACAATAGGAAATATTTTGCACCTCCCCCAATGATACACGCCAATTTACGCCAATGTATCATGTTGTGCAATGTAATTACATTGACCAAATGTTGCTGCGGATACTACAGCTATCCGATTTATGGTTGTTTAAAAATGATAAAAATATTCAATGCCAGCACAATTCTGTTGACTATATAGAATGAATGAAATTCTTTCTTTAATATCATCTTTAGGTTTTTGCAGACTTCGTTTGCGCCACTTCTACATGTAGTAAGGATGGGCATTTTGAAAAGTTTATGCTGTCACCAAGGATCTGTTGAAGGGGTAAGGCCAGGGGGTTCGGACCCCTCCGAAATTGTTTTCTGGGTACGTCCCTAGGTGTCACTGCTTGCAAAAACTGAATTTAGGCTTATGATCGTCAATCGATTTAAAGTGCAGCGCCATCTGTTAGCTGTGGTGTACTTAAGGCAGTATTTTGAGGCTATAATCTCCCTTATTGAAGATTTTTTATCATAAAATACATAAAATTTTTATTTTCAACATAAGGATTACGTCCATAATCCCCCTGACCTTAAAGGAAGTGTGTGTGTACTCCACTGTACGTTAATAGCTGTTGTAGTTACTATTACGGAACTTTTGCATAAAATTTCTACATGCTACATAATAAACATACCGTTTGCTGCATTCTTTTATTGATCTTTGTTTTTGATATTCTTAATTTTGATTTCAGTATATCCTTTGCTGGACACACAGTAGATGGGTATGGTTTGGTTTGGTTACGGCTAACTTTAGTTTTGCTACAGCTAACTGCAAATTATCCTCACAACGAGATAATAGCACTTGTTTTACAGTCACCTCTTTTAACCCGTAAGCACTTGGGCTTAATCACACCCCAGGAACATTTTTTTCTTCATAAAAAGGAAGAAATTTTTTTAGAACAACTCTGTCTTGTGTGTGTGTGTGTGTCTTCTACATTTCAAAGTCAAGGTCTAGTAGGGATGGGTGAAGGAATGTATGTCAGTTGGAGGCCCTGGGCAAAAGCTTCATCGAGGGCTCCCCCCCCCCTCCTTCATTCGAAAACTTTTTTAAACCCTGCAAACGCTCTGCGGCCCTCCAAGGGGCCGCAGAGCGTTTGCAGGGGGGGGGGTGAGTAAAACCAAAGAGCAAGTAGTGATGCATGTTTTTAAAAACTCATCTTATTTTTTCTAATTTTTACTCAACAATTTATCCATTTTTGCTTAAAATGTTCATTCAAACTTCACTGATAACATTATTTTGTAGAAAATTCAACTAAATGTTCATTATTAAAGATTAAAAAACTGAATGTATGCTGAAAATTGTGAGGGGGGGCGCTACCGTAACTTAGCCTTTGTTGGGGGGGCGCGACGTTAAAAGATTGAGAACTGCTGCTCTAAACAATAATGAAAAGTGCGATTTCCCCTATAAAACGTTGTATAATTGGTGCATTTTACGATATAAGTCCACAAATTTGTTTTTACAAACGTTTTTAGTCAAAAATATAATGGGATAGACAAAATGAGGGTAAGATTTACCTCACGCGAATGCTGAAGTTACATAAATAGGCGCGAGTGCTGACGGATTAAAGGGCAGCAACAGTGAACTCCCAAATCCCGTATTCAGTCACCAGCGTCTAGTACGAAAGAAATATGCGAAAGCACAGATCCCGTGTATTCTCAGGGACTCAAGCCATTCCGTTTTAATTTACGTGATAATTATGGAGTTTGCAGAAGAAAACTCGAAAGTTATCTAATTACAACTTTCTCCCACCGCAGATGACACGTTCAAGATAACCCGAAATGCAACTCCACTGATTTTCGAACTAATTAAAGTGTGGGCCCGCTCTTTCCTGGAATAAAATAGAAACGCGAAAGAATTCTTCCGCAATTGAGACCTGGCGTTGGGGCGATAAGCCTGGGGGGACCGAACAGAAATTGCAGATGTATGTCTGCGATGAGGAACTGATCATTGGAGAAATACGAAAAAACAAGATATTATAGTTCAAAGTTTTAAGAACCAAATTATATATACTGGAACCACAGTTAAAATCTTAAAAATTGAAAGCTTTTTAAGATACTTGTTCTCTTAGTAAGTAAAATTATTCAAAAATAGCTTCAAAGCTGTTTGGAAAATATTACGTATACAGAAAAATAATGCCGCGTTTTTCAACATAAAAATCAAACAAATGAATTTTCAACAAATATTGAATTACAAATAAGCTGTGCCTAAGCATAGGATAGTTGTTAAATTTGTTAAATTTTAAAGCGAAAATTTTATAGATAATATTTTTTTTTCTTCGAAGAAAAATGGTCACCCGCCCCCTGTTTTCACTTCTACCCTCCTAGAATGATTATCTTCGAAATGTTCTTAAATTGATTTTTAGGTATCCATACACGTTAACTTACAGCAAAAATTTTATGGATATCTCTTTTCTTTCTTTCGAGGAAATATAATCGAATAAATAATATTTTATTTCTTCCAAGAAAAATGGCCACCCTCCGCCTTTTTTTACGTCTGCCCTTCCTTGAAGGATTCTATTTGAAATGTTCTGAAATCGATTTTTAGGTATCGGTGAGTGTTATATTTTAAAGCAAGAATTTTATCAATATCTCTTTTCTTCTTTTCTTCTTGGATATGGGCCTCACCATGGCAAAGTGGTTATGCCACTGAAAATGGTAGACGGCCGAAGTGTGAAGGTCCCGGGTTCGGGTCCCATCGCGGCTGTCGATCTAACGGTCTGGAGTTTTGGTAGGTTTTCTCCAGATGTAACGTGATTACGAGTTAGAACCCCTTAGAAATGCCTCCTACCAAGGCACCCCCCATCCTAGGCAGATACCCCGTGTGCAGGTTTGCCTTAACACACACAACACAACTCTTTGGCAGAAAAAACACTCAAAAAACTGGTGTTAAGCGATAAAGTAATTAAAAAACTTTGTAAAAAACACACATAAGAAGTAAAATTAAAGAGGATACGCGTTTCGTTCAAAAATTGTTTTGAACTTCTTCAGTCCAAGCCCTTCGTCGTAAAGAACACAGGGAACTGAAAAGAGAAAAACAAACAAGGTATTGCCACAAGGGGCAAAGAAAAGTCGAACAAAACCACGGAGAGGGGAGAAAAAAAAATTAAAAAAGGGGGGATAAAAAGGAAAGGAAAGAAGCACAAAAAATACAGAAATAAAAAAAGGAATAAAGAAAAATAATAAAAAAGGGAACACACAAGTACAAACACACACAAAAAAGAGAAAACAGAACAAACAAACAAAAAACAAATAGCACACTTATTTTTTTTTTTAAACCACGAACAGGACAGCACAATAAATATATATATAAATATATATATATATTTTTTTTTAATTAAAAACGAAAAAGAAAGACAGTAACACACGTACATACACATTAAAGAAACAGGGAAAAAAAAGGGGGGGTAGACGAAGAAAGTGAAAAGAACCTTACAACAGCAACTTCCAAGCAGAATGAACGAAAGGAACGGAAGAACCATCGTTCACAAGACGATCTAAGTGCTGGGTAATGTAAAAACCTTCCAAAAAATCCAGATGGGACAAAGACTGAGGAGTGCACAAAATCTTAGCCTTAGAAAACTGAAATCGATGATTGGAATTCCAACAATGTGAGGCAATAGAAGATTTGGAAAGTTCGTGCTTAGAGACATATCTCTCATGCTCTTTGAGCCTAAATTTGAGAGCTCTTCTGGTCTGACCAATATAGCCCAAATCACAAGATTCACAAGGAATATAATAAACACCCCAACGGTTCTCAGTAGTAATAGGATCTTTAAGGGAAGAAAATTTAAGTTTATTAACAGGTTTAAAAATGACTTTGAAACCGAAATTTTTGAGAAGTTTAGAAATTTTGTAGCATAAAGGTGAAAAGAAAGGTAGTACAATTAATTCGTTGTGAAAATTAATAGTATTAGTAGAAGTATTAGGCTTATTAAATTTAGAAACAGCTTTATCAATAATAGAGGGGCTAAAACCACGAGAAACAGCTAAGGATTTTAAGTAACTAATTTCATTATTAAGAGAAGAAGAATCAGAGCAAATTTTGATAGCACGAAACACATAAGTGTAAAAAGCAGAAAGTTTTTGCTGGTAAGGATGATTAGATAGGGCATGAGGAGGTAAAGATATAGAAAAGGGCTTGCGGAAAACAGAAGTAGAGAAACCGTCAGGATTCCTAGAAACAAGAACATCCAAAAAAGGTAAAGAATTGTTGCACTCCTCTTCTAGAGTAAATTGGATACACGGATCAACAGAATTAACGATCAAAAGTAAATTAGAAATATCACAATTGGAATCCACTAGAACGAAAGTATCGTCAACATATCTGACCCAGCACGGAAAATTAAAGACCTTGAACCTTTCCGTGCTGGGTCAGATATGTTGACGATACTTTCGTTCTAGTGGATTCCAATTGTGATATTTCTAATTTACTTTTGATCGTTAATTCTGTTGATCCGTGTATCCAATTTACTCTAGAAGAGGAGTGCAACAATTCTTTACCTTTTTTGGATGTTCTTGTTTCTAGGAATCCTGACGGTTTCTCTACTTCTGTTTTCCGCAAGCCCTT
Organism: Cheiracanthium punctorium; assembly: GCA_038373885.1. NCBI lineage: Eukaryota > Metazoa > Arthropoda > Arachnida > Araneae > Cheiracanthiidae > Cheiracanthium > Cheiracanthium punctorium. Next base: position 949,177 of record JAWZYV010000455.1, on the reverse strand, counting down.
TTCTATATCTTTACCTCCTCATGCCCTATCTAATCATCCTTACCAGCAAAAACTTTCTGCTTTTTACACTTATGTGTTTCGTGCTATCAAAATTTGCTCTGATTCTTCTTCTCTTAATAATGAAATTAGTTACTTAAAATCCTTAGCTGTTTCTCGTGGTTTTAGCCCCTCTATTATTGATAAAGCTGTTTCTAAATTTAATAAGCCTAATACTTCTACTAATACTATTAATTTTCACAACGAATTAATTGTACTACCTTTCTTTTCACCTTTATGCTACAAAATTTCTAAACTTCTCAAAAATTTCGGTTTCAAAGTCATTTTTAAACCTGTTAATAAACTTAAATTTTCTTCCCTTAAAGATCCTATTACTACTGAGAACCGTTGGGGTGTTTATTATATTCCTTGTGAATCTTGTGATTTGGGCTATATTGGTCAGACCAGAAGAGCTCTCAAATTTAGGCTCAAAGAGCATGAGAGATATGTCTCTAAGCACGAACTTTCCAAATCTTCTATTGCCTCACATTGTTGGAATTCCAATCATCGATTTCAGTTTTCTAAGGCTAAGATTTTGTGCACTCCTCAGTCTTTGTCCCATCTGGATTTTTTGGAAGGTTTTTACATTACCCAGCACTTAGATCGTCTTGTGAACGATGGTTCTTCCGTTCCTTTCGTTCATTCTGCTTGGAAGTTGCTGTTGTAAGGTTCTTTTCACTTTCTTCGTCTACCCCCCCCCTTTTTTTTCCCTGTTTCTTTAATGTGTATGTACGTGTGTTACTGTCTTTCTTTTTCGTTTTTAATTAAAAAAAAATATATATATATTTATATATATATTTATTGTGCTGTCCTGTTCGTGGTTTAAAAAAAAAAAAAGTGTGCTATTTGTTTTTTGTTTGTTTGTTCTGTTTTCTCTTTTTTGTGTGTGTTTGTACTTGTGTGTTCCCTTTTTTATTATTTTTCTTTATTCCTTTTTTTATTTCTGTATTTTTGTGCTTCTTTCCTTTCCTTTTTATCCCCCTTTTTTAATTTTTTTTTCTCCCCTCTCCGTGGTTTTGTTCGACTTTTCTTTGCCCCTTGTGGCAATACCTTGTTTGTTTTTCTCTTTTCAGTTCCCTGTGTTCTTTACGACGAAGGGCTTGGACTGAAGAAGTTCAAAACAATTTTTGAACGAAACGCGTATCCTCTTTAATTTTACTTCTTATGTGTGTTTTTTACAAAGTTTTTTAATTACTTTAACACAACTCTTTGATATGACGCAGGACGAAACCAGAAAAGAACATTTTGGCCTCCCCCCCCCCCAAAAAAAAAGTTACGAATTTTGCAAAATGCGCTCCATTCTACCACCTACCCTAAAAAACTCACATACCTGCTAAATGTGCTACTATTAGCTTCCGTAGGCTTGGAAAAATATTGACATACCAAAAGAAAAGACATTATTTTCCAGTGCACCTAATTTATACTGAAATGACAACTAAAATTTTGAAATTTCAAAATCATTGAAATATATTTTTAAATACTTCTTCTCTAAGTAAAATTATTTAAATGTAGCTTCAAAGCTGTTTAGGAAAATAAATGGTTGTTCTTTTATCAAATATAAGCAGAATACTCATTTCATGAATTATGCAACCTATTTATGGTTAAGTAGTAGCATTCTTTGGAATTTTGGAAGAAATAAGGCAGTTCATTCGTAATTAAACTGAAATCGAGCGGTTCCCTAATTTATAGCTAGGTTTATTACAGGGTGAATCAAACTAGACTATGTCAAAAGCTGTCATATTTCAAACTTTAAGCACTGATTTTTGGACGAACATACACCCACAAAAAAAAAAAAAAAAAAAAAAAAAAAAATCTGAAACAGTTTCATTTTTTTTACGCTCTGCAATGTTATATATTAAAAGCGTATCATAATCCATGTGCCGTCACTACTTTTCTTCCTTATTCCATTAAATTGAAAAATTGTATTATCATTATTCATGAGTGAGCCGTATGTTTCTTCCTTGTTCCATAAAACCTTTGGAATCGAAATCTACATTAATATCGCCTACTAAAACTGTTTTACGATTTTCACCAAGCATAGACTAACTATACTTCTTTGGAATTGAAATCCATATTAAAATCGCCTACTAAAATTGATTTATAATCTTTGCATATCATAACTACTTTTTCTTTGTAAACACTTAGCGTTTGCCATTTTCTCACGAAATACGAAAGATATCGCCAAAATAGGTTCAGCTTTGGGATTATTTCTTGGCGACAAACTTGGTGGAAATCATCAAAAACAGCAAACGTGAGTGACTTTCAACATTTTATCCCCCCCCCCCCGTTCTGTCTGGGAACCCTATTGAAACGAAAACGTGTCGGTGCAAATCGATCCACAAAATATGTTCACAAAATTATGTCGACAGAAAAACCGGAATGAACGCAATAGTACTCTATTAATAAAGAACTTGTGGAAAATTTCGGTAGTGAAAAAGTACAGCTCTAGAGCATCAAATTCTTGAAACATGGACGAGTACCAAAGAAAGTCAAAGTATGTAAAAACATGTACCAGCTGAAAGCGTTTGTAAAAAAAAAAAAAAAAAAATCTATGTTTCAAAGATTACGATATTTTAATCAACAAGGCAATCAACATTCAATCTGGACACACTAGAAAAAAATTAACTAGTCAATCCTGCTGACGTCTAGCAACGCTCACACAGAATCTGTGACGTTATATAACTGCAAAATAATGATGTAGTTTTTGGCAACACTACTTAGAACTCAAAATATTAAGATCGACACTGTTCGATAGAGTTTCAACGTACGTCTCATTTTGGCGCGTATAAAATGGTAAAAATTTCATTAATAATTTTAATCGTTATATTAAAAGTTTTGTAATTTAATACAGTCCACACTTCGCCCACAATAATTCCCAAGAAGTAAAGCAGCAGCAAAAGCACACAACCTCTGCAGGTGTGAATTTATTCAATCTAGGGAGTAAACATTCACTTTATTATCGTATCAGTTCTGAAATCCGTATTCTGTAGAAAACTGCTTATTTAGACCGTTACAAATTGGATGCATACAACTTTTAAAGACCTTGGACATGAAAATAGTGCCACTTCGCTGCAGCGTGCGTTATAAACTTTTAAAATCATTAATGATAAACATCGACAACAATTGATGCATATGAGTATAGAAAAAAAAAAAAGGTTCATGACAAACGTACAGTCACAGCAGTTCAAAAACTATTTAAAAATGCTTTGAGTTGGTTTTACAGAACCCGCTACATTTTCCACACATTTTTCTTTTTGATTGCCACTTGATTTAATAGGTGACTCATGGTAGGTTATTCCCAGCAATTCGTGTATTTCCTATGCGAAGAGATTCCACAAACGCACTCCCCAGACAGCACAGCAAACTTGCAGCAAGCTTGATTTATCAAGTCAATAAGCTTGAATTAAGCTTGAAAATTCCAAGCGTGTAAGCTTGATGCAAGCTTGAATCAAGTGTTCTAGTTTACACTTGCCCAGCTTGCATTAAGCTTCACATTTCAAGCTTAAAAAATTTTCCAAATACACGGGGCGCCCGCTGGCTAACGCGCCCCACATAATTTATTTTTCCGCGCAATTTCCCCCCTCTACGCTGAAATTTCAATTTAGTCTGTTTCCATCGAGTGTTCGTGCCTGGAATAGAACCCGGGCCCTTTGGCTTAGCAGTCGAGCACGCTATCCATTCAGCCACCGGAGCCTCGTGCAGCCATGACTAAAGTTTGAAGTGACTTACCATGCTGTTTTCTCGCCAGATTTATAAGTGGGCGATGTGTTATTTGTTTCTTTTATTTTTCCATGGGATGCATCAAAATTAAAATAATGTTATGTGTGATTTAGAGACTCTACTAATAGGGAAATAAACATAATATAAACTTAAGAGCAGCATACGTTTTAAAACTTTCAGTACCGCAACACTCATGAGCAATACTGCTGGCCAAAATCGAGACAAACGACTGATTTTGAAATCAATTTCGTAGTATAATTGTATTTTATTTTCAAGAATTTCCATATTTGGAAATACAGAATGGGTTTACTTAACACAAATTTTGTGTTAAGTAATCTGAAATGAAAGAAACAGATAGTTAAACGTTACTTCGAAATGCTATATCACAGTTGCTAACATGTATGGAATACAAACACTTTAGTCATTTTTGTAAAAATTTCTTAAAATAACAAATAATTGAAAAATTTTGCAATTTTTTAACGCTAAAAATTCGCTTTACAAATGTGGTTATTTTCCTACATATTGGTATGCTATATCGATATAGAGCATTTCGAAGAATTAAAAATAAGTTTAAATTAATTTATACAAATGTAAACTTGAGTTATTTTCATTGTTCATACTTTATAATTAAAAAAATTATTTAACTTCTGAATTTTTTTATCCTTTGTAGTTTTATTTTAAAATTACAAAGTGTAAGAAGTAAGATTTTTGGGCCCTAAAATCTGTAGGCCCTGGGCAGTTGCCCCGTTTGTCCTGCCGGTAATATGGCACTGGTAATAAAATAAAACACATCTTTTACGAACTTTCAGCAAATTTGAGGACGCTAGACAATTAATGTCCATTCTCTTTCAGAGATGGCGCCATCACTGCGCACTTATGGCTTAAGCTAAAATCCAGCTTAAGCCAACCTTGCATTGCCAAGCCAAATGTCAAGCTTGATTTAAGCTTATGTGCTGTCTGGGTCGCTAGGAGATATCACACTTTCTCAAAAAGCGCATACATCCCATCATTCTTGCTTATGATGGAAATATGCTTTTTAGAAGTGTACAGGATACTTTTTGCAAGTACATTTCCCGAAACGCGAGGTATTTTCCACGTCAAGGCGTTCTGGCAGGAGAAAAGGGGTTCTATTTTGCCACGTTTCTACTAAGCGAACGTTCTGATACGTGTGGCATCAAAATGACGTCATTCGCAATCTGCTAACGTATGTTGGTATGCAACAAGGTGCGATAGAGCTACAGGTACAGATTCTCCCTATCGAATATTTACATTCCAGCACGCATTTCTAATGTTTTCGTTTCGAATTACGCCACAAATCCGATCGTTAGTTTAAACGAACGTGGCAGAATATAGCCGAAGGTCCGAGTAAACTTGTAACTTCTTTTTTTCGTGCGTGCGTGCTTTTGTTTCTTATAACAATATCACCTTCGGCGCTCTCTAGTGTCTTTACATTTTAATTCCGACTTTGCCTTCTTTGATGAAAGTTGTTTGTTTGGATGTGATCTATCACTCTTAAAGTCACATGGGTTTACTGTAATTTGGCTAGTTTTATTTCAATAGTTGGGTGCCCATCTATTAACTAAGATTATCCTGCGGTTTTTCGCCGTCATTTATAATGAAGGCTTTCATTTCGGTGTTTCTTCGATAGGCTAAGTTCAACTTTTCTCCAACCGCCTGATCATTGTTCGATTGAATTTCACTTCTGGTTTGAGAGACTCATCTTCTGACCATCCTAGCAAAAATGTCTCTCAGCCCCCACTGTCCTGTAAGAATTTATCGTTTAAGACAGGCATGGGCAACATTTGGAAAGTTGAGAACCAAACTTCTATGGGATGTTAGCGAAGTCGTGGGCCGTATAAAAGGGATTTAATGAAATTTTGAATAGTTTATATGGGTTTTCTATGGGAATATGAAATGTGCCGCGGGCCGGATAAAAAGCTGCTGTGGGCCACATCCGGGCCCCTATCCTGGGGTTACCCATATGTGATTTAAGACGTACAAAAAGTTAAGTGTATTTATCTCTACATGGTGTCTATAATTGTGTCTCAAAGTGACTTATACCTGAACTATTGTTCTACATTACCACGGTCTGCCACTATACTATACCTTCTACCTTCAAATTATTTAAATCACCTTAAAGAAAATTAATATCTATTTCCTATCCTGTGTACTTCGCTTACTTCAAATTGTTATAGTGATGTAAGTAACGCTCCAAAATATTTCATCGCGTCAGTGAGTGTTAAGTACCTATGCGTAGGCCAAAAAACACTACTACTACAGTCATTTTGTTCACTGATATTGGACATATATTCATAAATTCCATTTCATGCTCCATTCATTGGTATGGTGGTCTACTAGATAATTCACACAAGCCTTCATTGTGCCCACTTCATCTGTCTTCGCTCTACGAAATTATTTCACCAACCCACTAATCAAATAAAAGGCACTACATCCGTTAAAGCGCCCCTTTTAATTACCGGCCCACCAGGTAACGGTAATCGGCCCATCCAAGCGGCGCGCCCCAGCTGCCGTAAGTGGATCCCAATCTTCGGTGACGTCACGCATTCGTCAGGATTGCATCAATTAATTATAATCGCCGAGGGTCCGGAAGTACCCGGGCAGAGAAAAGAGCCGCACTTGATTCGACAATGTTCCGTCATCTGGATAATATCTTTAACTTACCAGAAAAAAAAATTTGAAAGAAGCGCAGAAGGGGTTTGCTATAAATTGTAAGAGCAAAATTTTTGTTGACGAGAAGGTTGAATGTTTTGATTGAATTGAAAATATTCATCATTCTTATGCTTTGTATTTTTTCCTGGGCACACGGCAATCAGGTTGTTGTCAGAAAAAGTCCTCTGATTTCTGAACATATTCTGAAAGAAATTACGTTACTGAATTCAAACCTAGGAGAATATCTCTTCAATAACTAAGCTAAATACTGTGAGGAAGAATGACTGTCAGTTATAAAACTTACCTAAAAATTCTGAAATCAACAAAATGTGCCATTTTACAACGCATCTGCTTTTTCTACCTGAAACCAATATTTTGAGGAAAAATATAATTGTTGGATTATAACATTGTAGGTGTTGTTTAAATTTATCCCTTACGTTGTTAAACAATGAACACGAATTCAGTTTTTTGTCTAAGTTTTACAGTTTGTTTCAGTTCAAAATTTTACTGAGCAGTTGAATAGACGACAGAAAAAAAATATATGAAATGCATCGATGGTGTTACCCACTAATTGATAAAAATTCCATTTCTTATTTTCGAAATAATACCATTTTCTTTGTGCAGCTCGGATATTTGTCTCCAAGGCAAGATGGAATACTTCGCTGTGCTATATACGCCGTTATATACCAAAAATTACGCTTGAGAATAAATGGAGAACTGCTTTAATGGCAACCTTAAAGGGAAATGATTTTACCTATTATCCGAATGCGTAAATCACCAAAGAATTATAGTCGCCACTGATGACAAATATTTAAGCTGTTCCATATTTTCTGCGGTATTTATTCATAGGAAGTTATTGCTAATCCACGCCTTGGCTTCTGAAAAACTTCCTGACTTGTCCACAAAAAGCTATTGTCGTTCTATGCCTAGTTCGCCTTCATCATCGTTTGAGGGTGCAAGCCTTCCAGAATTTTGCATTCTATTTCACGCGCAGAGGTAATTCTCTCCCGTAGATTTGCGTTGAATGGTTAGATCTGTATATAACAAGGGGAGATTCTTTTCTACTATATACTAATTTTAAAAATACTTCCAGTGCTGCCATCTACGAGGGCTGTAAATTAAGTATTGGCAACATAGGTATAAATCAATTTTTAATGAACTTCCAAGTACAATTGCGTCACATTCTTTCTGTGTAACACCAGCATAGTTTACAACCTTTTGCCAAATATCGCGAAGGCGTCGGAGACCTCTGGCAAGGTGTTCATCGTTGATGCCAGCGACGGAGGACCCTACTCCTCGGTCAGTGTAGGCTCGTGGTTTATTTAAATGGAGGTTCACAAAACAAATTTCGAAAATTAAATATGCAGATACGACGCACCTTACAAATTAAAATAGATTTGCTTTTCCAGCGGTTAAAGGAAAACAATGCACGCAGTTGAAAGAAAACAAGTCCTCTTTGGTCTTACATTTTGTCACCAAGATAAGTTTTAGCAAAGGTGCTGTCTTGATTCATTTTATTTCAATTTTTTTTCAAAGGATAATATTGAAAAATGCCATTGCTTTATCTCCAAAACACGTCTTTTACTCCCATCTTAATTAATTACACTTGCCAGTAAAAAATGATAAAAATAAAGAAAATAGCAAGAAAATGAAATAAAAATCAATTAACTAACCGAACGTAACACACCAAGGGAAAATCCGAAAGCGATACCGTAAAATAGACCCTGTGTGCACAGTGAAAATGTGCGAACGAGAAGATTTCATCAGTGCCGTACTTCTTCGCAGCTGTCTCGGCTTCTGATCCCAGAGAGCGGTTCAGAGGGAAAATTTTCCCTTCGCAAGTGCGATTGATTAAAGACTGTGCTGTAGTAACCTACACTACAGTGCGTTAGCTATAATAAGCCTATTTAATAATAGTGGGGGGAGGGGGGGGGAGTAAAACTCACATTTTAAATTCACATAAATCTAGAAGTGTGCTTAATATTTGTTTTAAATTTAATTTGCTAATGTGTTTATTCTTTAGTTTTTCCTTTGGGGGTTCACGTGTTCATATGCTCTAATGGAGGAGAGGAGCCGCCACTGTGCGGAGTACAGATGCAACGTCATGAAATCGGCGGCCTCGGAGGGGTTCTTTCGAAACAGATCGAAGTCGCATGGACTCATGTCAGGTGAGTAGGGAGGGTGCTCCGAGATTTCCCACCGCCACCGTTGCAAATAGGAGAGTGACATTGTTTGCCACATGAAAAAAGAGCGTTATCATGCATCACGAATAGGGAGATTGTTTTGCAATATAAGTGGACGTTTGCGCAGCGTAATTGGACTCAGATGGTGCTATGGAAATCGGCAATAAAAATCTGCGTTCACACTTTGTCCTGCAGGCACAGCATGCGTAAGAATCACACCCTCCCACAACTGATCGTGCAACCGTTCTGTACGGTCATGCACCTTCGTCAGAGGCTTCCAGTAATTCTGGATAACATTCTGTTGCATTTTTGCTACGGGTGACCTCTATTTTAAGCCATGCCCGCTGATCAAATTTTGAAAACATGCCTCAGAGCGATGGAAACGAAACTCTTCACTTGAACGCCACACTACAACTACCCTTCAAACTAGATAGACTGTTTCTTGCACTCTACACATCGACAACAGCGCCAACTCCCGCTGTCATATCCTATTTTCACATGCCCGCTCTTCTGCGAGTTTCTAGGTTGCCACTTTTTAATTTACAACTCTCGTATAATATCGTTTGGTAAATTCAAACAAATATTTAATACTTATTTAAAATGCATGAATTGAATAGTTCTTTTTTAATAGAATTTGAGTACGCTTAAAAAGAACGTGAATAGGCAATTTCGTCTTTCTACACAACTGTATAAAAGCCACGCGGGTGAAAATACCTAGTTTAGACCTGGGAGTGATACTAGAAGGAGATGAACAAGCAATTACAGTAGCTCTATATATTAGCGTCAGTAATGTTTTGCAGCTATAGGCAAGGTTGCAATCAATCCGACGCCTTGTTGTCTGTTCCAAAAGTCTATTATATCAACTAGGTCCGCACGGCATATCGCACATGCAATGGTGAGCAGAGAGAATATCGTGCATTTATCTCTACCTCAAGTTGAATTTTTTTCAATGATTATTCCTCGATGCTATGCCCAATTTCGGATTTTCTTTTTTTTTTTTTAAGTGATCGTCATCGTGACCTTGACTAATAGGTTGAATAAGCGCGAGGAGCGAGTAACTCTGAGAAATAGAATAATTCTTCTAACATGTCCATTGAAAGTTAATAACAGCAGGTTTTTCAGTGATTATTCCTCCGTGGTCAACCCGATTGGTTTAATTTCAGATTTATACCTTGACATCATTGGCACCTATAACCATGCCAAATTTGAACTAAATCGGTCAAGTGGTTTAGAAGGAGAAGCGTCACATTGAAATACCTGAGTGTAGTGTAAGAACTTCGGTCACATCGCCCAGTGCAATAAATAACACAGAGTAATGTTACCGTTCTGGAAATGTACCCTTAATGACTGTTAGATAAAAGCTAAATTCGTAGGTATCTCATTATGTTAATGTGCGTACCCATTACCGTTCGAAAGGCTCGAGAACCTTTCAAACGTTCATACATATGTAGGACTTCAGCATGATGTCATATTTGGCATAATTCGTTACGAGAGTTGGTAAGTGTTGTGTGTTTTCGGTAGTTCGATCCTGGGAGGCTCCCATATCTTCCTATTTTATCCATCGAATTTTTACGAAGTCGCATTACAGTCGCATTTTGACTACACACAGGGATCGCACTGTATTGTCACCGAGGCCGGACATAGGGGCTATATCGTGACCAAGCTGCGGCGTCCTTGCGACTGTTTGTAGCTCTGTTGTGACTGCTTTGCGTGGTCGCATTTCAGTCACAGGGGCCGGTCGTGCTATTAGGGTATACGTGGATCACTTGAATATAAGTACTCTGCTCCAGCAGATGCTTGTGTAAAGCCATGCCATTGTAGATTGTAATAACGTTTGTTTAAAGTAAGATACTCAATGGATATCTTTCTACTGTACAGCATTTTCTGTGGTACATTCTGTATAAACTTAGTATTTAGTTATTTCTGAACATTTTTAAGAACAGCTTTTGTAACAGCATAATGTCCGAATTTTACTGGCCTCCTTAACCCTTTAACGCGCAGTGTTCCCGCTCTGGGAACACCAAACTCTGATGCTTTGACTGTTGCCAGTCACGAAGAGTAGATTTGATTTCTATAAAAATAGTTGCGGGTAACATAGCTCCACGAAAAACCTTTACATTTTAGCACGTCATATCCCGTAAAAAAAATGGTCACCATTCTTTTTAACAGCACTGACATCTGCTGAAAAATGGAAGAACGCAAGAACAGCTGGATAGATTGCCCAATGCTGAAAAATGGGCAGCCGATGCCATCGCTCGACTTAACTACCAGCAAGATGGCGGACGATCGAAACATTCATCGCGTGCCACAGATCTAGACACCCCTTTTCTGACGACAGCTGGCTGTGCCTGTGCACAGCCAGCTGTCGTCAAAAAAGGGGTCTCTCGATCGGTGGCACGCGATGAACGTTTCGATCGTCCGCCATCTTGCTGGTAGTTAAGTCGAGCGATGGCAACGGCTGCCCTTTTTTCAGCATTGGGAAAGGGTTGCGCCTCAAAGGGTTAAACTGTGCTGCTCCGAACAGATATTGCCTGTCAACCGCACTGAAAGGCTTTTCTGGTCAGTATCAAAAATCTGAGCGTCACTCTCAGCAGAAGCAGTGTGCTGCATTCCTTTCCTCTTCCCTGACAAGTTCCAAAAATGACATTCTTCAAAATATCCTGGAAGGCGGATTCACGGCTTCTGACAGAAACCGTTATTTAAAAGAGAAGCACTTAAAAGACTGATCTCGTCTCGTACGATTATCCACGCCATTCTTCAGATAATAAACCGAGCATGCGAGGAACAGCGTTTAGAAGTTTTAATCATTATTTATAGCTTCACGCATCACAGGACTTCCTCGGAGACAAAAGCTCTCCCGCCCCCCCTCTACTTCCTTTAAATTATTTAACTCTTATTAAACTTGGAACCCCAGATATCTTGCGCGTAATGATCTTCAAGGAACTTCTCCCTCCTCCAGAAATTCGGAAGACAAATCATTATGCAAATTAGAAGTGATATTACCTGTCACCTAAATGACAGATGAGTGAGGAGGAGAAGATATTCAAATGCGTTAAGTATTAAATATGCCCCCTTTTTTTGAAACATTGGGGTAATTATATTTGGATCAGAAGCAGTGAGTCTGAACACTGTACTGAGAAGAGAAAATTCGTAAATTCATCACCTTTATAAATTTTTCAATTATTTTAAAATTTGTTTTTCTATAAATCTTAGATTTAAGTCTACAGCAGAACTCTTATTATTCGTATTAATTGGGTCCAGACCCCATTCGGATAATCGAAAATTCGGATACTTGGACTATTTCTGGAAAAGGGTCTAGTATGTATTTTAATTAACCCTTTAACGCGCAGTGTTCCCGCTCTGGCAACACCAAACTCTGATGTTTTGACTGTCACCAGTCACGAAGAATAGATTTGATTTCTATAAAAATAGTTGCGGGTGACATAGCTACAAGAGAATCCTTTACTTTTTAGCACGTCATTTCCCGTAAACAAATTGTCACGATTATTTTTAACAGCACTGTCATCTGCTGAAAAATGGAAGAATCCGAGAACAGCTGGATACATTGCCCAATGCTGAAAAAGGGCAGCCGATGCCATCGCTCGACTCAACTACCAGCAAGATGGCTTACCACGACTCAACTACCAGCAAGATGGCTTTTTTTTACGACAGCCAGCTGTCGTAAAAAAAAAAGGGTCTCTAGATCTGTGGCATGCGATGAACGTTTCGATCGTTCGCCATCTTGCTGGTAGTTGAGTCGAGCGATGGCAACGGCTGCCCTTTTTTCTGCATTGGGAAAGGGTTGCGCCTCAAAGGGTTAAATAATGTATGTATGTATGTTGGAAATGGGACAAAAAACTATTTTTACAGAAAAAGAGTATGTACTTAACGTACTGTAAATGAAAGTTATTGTTTGCTGAACATCTCAGCCACAGTAAGCTGGCTGACTATCTTCATCCGTTTTTGGGCAGCTACTCCAGCATCCGCTCGGCATTGAGAAGTTGCATGTGGCCATAGTGGGACTGACGCTCCATCCACTTCAAAGCAGTTTCAAGGCCGACAACTGCTTCATTAGGCCATAGTCCCGTGTCCGCTTCAACTTCGACATTAAGGTCATCTTCCTCTCTCCCACTTTCGACACTTTCTTTCCCACTTTCAATAAGTTCATCATCATTTAGAATTTGAAGTGGAGGATCTGACGAATCACACACCATCCACTCTAACTTCTGAACATCTAGGAATTTTCAAAATAATGTTTCTGAATTCTTCAAGTGACACGTCATCCTCATCTTCTCTTGTGTCTTCCTTTTCCGTTTCTGTCTTAATTTCTTTTTTTCTGAAATTCTGAAAGCGATTTGAATAGTCGGAGTTCGGATAACCTGAGTTCGGATGATTGGAGTTCTACTGTACTTATTTCCAACTTCACTTGTTTTTAATTTTCGATGTTTGATTTGAAAAAGAAATTCCAGATTTTCTTATTAACAAATAGCGAGAAAGCTTCAATGCACTATCAAGTATCGTAAATTAATGTGTAGTTGTTAATAAGTGCACACTAGTTATACACAGGTTAAGGAAAGTCATAGATAAATATTTAGATTTATTCGTTGAAAATCCTCATGGTATTCTGAAACCGATAATCACTATTAAAAAGTGAAAGCAGTCTTTAAATTATTCAACCTTTTATAATTATTAAAACATTTGTGCGAAATCAGAGGGAATTTACACCTTGATAATTTAAACCTTCTCAAGGCAGTATATTCTCTCAAGGTTGGTCTCAAAATAATTCAAATAAAAAGAATAACTTTTTACTCTCGCAAGAACTGAATGCATCCACATCGCTAGAAATTGACTACTTTTTCTGCATTTCATTCAGGAGTGGCTAGCCACTCTTGTAATTTCAGAATTTAAGAAAACGTACGAAAAAAAAAAAGAAAAAAGGCTTTCATTTCACTAAAACTGATTTTTATTCCAACTTAAAAATTCCACTCATAAACTAAACATTTTTTTAACCGAAGTTTTGCGTGTATAAAATAACCCTTTGAGACGCAACTCTTTCACAATTCTTAAAAGGGCAGCCGTTGCCATCGTTCGACTTAACTACCAGCAAGATGGCCAACGATCGAAACGTTCATCGCGTGCCACAGATCTAGAGACCTTTTTTTGACGCAGCTGGCTGAGCAGCCGGCACAGCCAGCTGCGTCAAAAAAGGGTCTCTAGATCTGTGGCACGCGATGAACGTTTCGATCGTTGGCCATCTTGCTGGTAGTTAAGTCGAGCGATGGCAACGGCTACCCTTTTTTTCAGCATTGGGCAATCTGTCCAGCTGTTTTCGCGTTCTTCCATTTTTCAGCAGATGCCAGTGCTGTTAAAAATAATAGTGACCATTTTTTTACGGGAAATGACGTGCTAAAAAGTAAAGGATTCTAGTAGAGCTATGTCACCCGCAACTATTTTTATAGAAATCAAATCTATTCTTCGTGACTGGCAACAGTCAAACCGTCAGAGTTTGGTGTTCCCAGAGCGGGAACACTGCGTGTTAAAGGGATAAACAAAATAATTTAATTCTTACACAGCAACAATAAACTTAAAATACTCCAGAAACATGGATTCAAAGTTACGTTCTCTTCTGTTCCCACAAGAACACCGAAAGTAAGCATGGTCGGTGTTTGGGAGGTTGATAGCCTCTCTCGGCTGGACTGCTGTGGGACCGTGCACGTAAAATGAGCTGGTGCATGTAAAATCTGCTGTGGCTACAATGATCTCCATGTCGAAACGATGCCTGTGGGCGTGCCAATTCAAGTGCTAGATCTCTTATCTGGAGTTAGCTCAATATTAGGAGAATACTTACAGGGGGGCCTGCCAAGGCGTCCCCATAATGAAATGACCAACATCTCACATATCAGTCACTTTTGTAGTTTGTAGCTGATCCAACCATTGTAAAAATGGTTGCATTCAATGCAACTTGTTTTCAGTCTATTTTGACAGTAAAAAGGACAAATGCCATGAAACACGATAGCGTTTATATTAAAATAATCTATGTTGCAAATAAAATACAAAATAGAACGAGTTAAGAAGGGATATAAAGGTACATGTTTACTTATCTTATGAAGTCTGATATTAGTAATTTTATGGTTTGCAACCAAAGCACAGCCAACTCACTGGTAAAGAATTTTCCTTTTTCATTCAAGATACGTATTCATTTAATGAAAGGTCTACAAAAGATGGAATTGCTTGTATTTCTATAAAGATGTTGGAACAGCCTGCCAAAAACATCAGTTACACACATGCATGAGATTGTTAGATGAACAGCAGCATTTTAAACTAAAATTCGATAAATTGGAACGTATTGCTAATGTAAATAATTTTATCCTAAAAATGCCACTTAGATGCTAGATAATAGCAATGAAATTTTTATTAGCTTTTGAAGTTCAGCAGCTTCTAAAGCTAACCAAGCAGAAAACAAACCACTCTTTATCAATCGACAAAAAATGCAATTACAAATCTAAGGTTTACGAATTCACCCACTATTTCTATACGATCTTTAAAGCAAGACTGAGAAAATGGTGATACAGTATTTTCTGGATTCGCAGTGTTTTCTGACTATCTAATATCTTATATTTAAAATGTTAAACTAGAATTTAAGAATTTTTTAGACCTATATGCTTGCGCGATTACTCTCGAGCCATGCTAGCACAGGTTGGTGATTTTAAAATTGCGGTGATTATTTTTTAAACATCATTTTAATGTAACGTCTTTAATTTTAATGTAACGTAAAAGTGCATTTGTAACTAAACGTTGCACAAATTTGTTAATTATAACAATGGTAAAAGCTCTTAAAATAATGTGAAACTTACTGGACACTGTAGTTCTGTTAAATAAGGAAACGCAACAATTAACGTTCATTGTTAAAAATAAGTGGAAGAGATTTGATAAATGACTCGTTTCTAACAATGAACATAAGTAATAATACAACTCACTTTCTACGATGTACATCCAAAAGTACGGGAAAATATAACAGCTGACCCACCATAGTTTTATAAAATAATTATTTTTTCAATCATTTTTTTCTCAAATAACGATTTATTTATACCAAAACCATGGATAACAGTGAAATAGCATTTGTGGACATCTTCAGAGAAGGAATTTATGAAAATCTCTCTTCCTTAGCTGATGGTAAGTTGATCACTGAAGATGGATGGACATTCGATATACACAGAATAATTCTAGCTAGAGATAATAGGTATTTCCGAGCACTCTTTTGTAGTATTGGAAAAGACAGAACCGTGATTTCGATTCCTGGAATCAGAGGAGAGATTCTGAATCAAATATTGCGTTACATTTACACTGGGAATATTCACATAAATAACAGAAATATTTGCGAGCTCTTGCTTGCTTCGGATTACCTGTTGGTGGACAGTTTAGTGCAGCGGGTTAAAAAGTATTTGGAAATAAACCTGTCAATGGAAAATTGCTTTCAAATTTATATGACTGCTGTTGAGATCAGTCATGAAGAAATAGCGACATCAACCTACAGGTTTATTCAAAGCAATTTTGAGAAACTGATGTATGAGGATCCTGCTGAGTTTACGGAGCTACCTCTTGAGTTGTTGAAGCGCATTCTCCAGGACAATAATTTGTGCGTCAGGGGAGAACATGTGATATGGCATTCTATCGTTAAATGGGTTAACAAAGATTCTCCTAATCGCCTTTCTGATGTCCGCAGTCTTTTGCAGTGTCTGAAGTTAGGACAGGTAGATGAAGAACTTGCTAAAGATATACTGAGTAATGATATCGTCACCAAAAGCCCTTTCTACAAGGAACTGAAAAGCTTCGATTTGCATAGAGATTCTTCTAATGAACTTGATGTCCTCTGTAGATATTTAACTGAAAACGAGTTATATCCACCAGTTGATTTAGACGGAAATAGATATCCTAAATATTTGAATATAATAACCCGTTATCATATCCACAATTTAAACGACGGCATCCAACTATACATCACGTACGATGAAAATGTGGATATCTGGAGAAAGCTCGGCGAAAGCGAGTTTTGCCCTACGTTCATAACTGTAGTCGGCCACAGCGTGTACATGTTTGACGCTTTCGACAACAAGGTCACGTTCGATTTGCTAGAAAAGCAGTGGGGAACACTGAGGAACTTCCGTGTGCCTCGTGCGTCTTACTGCTTGGCGACTCTCAGAAACAACATTTTCGTGATTGGAGGAGAGCATCTCATGTCTGGTGATGACGTTCTGCTGGTTGATTTTTACGTGCCCGAGATGGATGCCTGGTTAGAAGCGGCACCTATGCTACCCGTTGCATCCTATGCAGCGGTAACTTATCAAGATAGGATCTATGTGGTGGGTAAGCGTAAAGGGGAGATGACTTTCGCGATGATGGCTCAGGTCTACGATGTTGAAGCCGACGAATGGTTAGAATTTACGCCACCCAGTATCTTCCGAGTGGATTTCGCTTTTTTTGAATACCACAGCAAACTTTATATCCTTGGTGGATCAAATGGAAAAGAGCTTTGCAATAAAGTGGAAGTGTTTGACTTTGCTACAAATATCTGGGAACTCACAACTGACTTACCTCATTCATACTACTTACCAAAGGCTCTTGTCATGAATGACCAGCTTATTGTTTTTGATTGCCTGTTAGAGGACCCGAGCTATTTGAGGAAAAGTCCTCCGATTCTGTGGAATGAGAAAGAAGAGACATGGGAGCCACTTGATGAATCATTGCCTCTCAAAGATTTAGCCCTGTACTTGTTCAGCACAATTAACGATAAAGAGAGAATAAGCATGTTTGTTAGGGACAACAGGGATCTGGGCGTTCAGTTTGAGAAGAGTCCTTTCAATTGAACTGTCAAATACGCCATTGTGTTACACCCAAATTTCAACTACAAAAGTATTAAAATTATTCACCTCAATGTAGCATGATCAACAAAACGAATAAAACCGATTTCTATTAAAATGTAGTGATTTTATTAACTTTGAACCCTACAGTTCTATATTAAAATGTAATAACAAATATATTTTTAATTTTACAGTAAAGCATTTCAAAGCGAATAACCCAAGATTTGTATGCAGTTTATCTAATTTTCAAACTGCAGGCTGATTAACTCTTTGATAAGAATTATAAAAGTTGAATACCACAGTAGGGTAGTCACAAGTTATAAAGGGGAAATTTTTAAATGTTATTTTTGGGGGCACCCCCCTAAAAGTTGCCAATTGACTAGAAAATGAGATTGGCAAAGTTTTAGCTCAATTGCATAATATTAACCCGTGCCGCATCGAGGTTAAATTCTTGGAAAATTACGATTTTTGCCAAAAATATCTAGTTTTTCCTTCATTTAGTATAAACGATTTGCTCTACAGACCTGGTTCTTGTTTTATTTCTTAAAAAATGTTGTTGCTTTGAACTTTTACTCTCAAGAAAACCAATATTTAATGATATTCAGTGTTTTTTAGGTTAGTTTGTGAATCGTACCACCAAAATCTGCATTTTTGAAAAATTAGTGAAAAAATGACAAATTAGGAGTTTTAAGTAATTTTGACCGTCTTTTGTATTATTTGCATCAAAAAACAAAAAATAAATCAAGAATTTTCATAATTTAAACTACAATTCGTGAAATATTTTTATTTATTTGATATGCATTTCTGTGCTTCAGAAGAAAGATCTTGATTTGTATTTCACTGGAAGCACATCTAAGACAAACCTCTCAAATTTTCTTTATTACAATGCTATTTTTGTTGTCTGTTATTTGATACCACTGGTTGCGTTAGGAGAACGTACATTTTTTGCTGCAGCAATTACTGGATCGAAATCTTCTATATTTACCTTGTCACCATGATATTTTAGAAATGATCATAAAATCTGTTTTGATTGCAAAGTGGGCAAAGCTACTTCTCATCCAGATATTTTTTTTAAATTTCAGATTGGGTGGTCTAAATTGGACAAGACAAAGTACAAAACTGATATTGAATATTAAACTATTACATGAAGAACGCAAAATTTGGAAGAAATTTCAAATTTTTTTTAAGAACATTTAAGAAATCAACAGCTTATGGATAACTATAAAGAAATAACCCAACATTGTTTAATTTTTATAGGAGTCTCTGCAAATAAACATTTCTTTCAGAGTACCTGGTGCTGTTCATTATGCCAGGTGGATGTCTAAGGCAATTTATTGTCTCAAAATACTTCTTTTCAGACATCAGGTCTCATTAACGGATTTAGAAAAAGGCGGTATTACTGACATTTGTTTATTTATAATAAATATTTATGTAAAGGCATGGTTCAACACTCCCACTCAGACTTTAGCCCCAATCAAGACTTTAAATTATTACAATACTGAAAATTTGATAAAGAGGCTGCAAACAAAGATTTATAAAATGATAAGCTATGTTTGGTATCTTAACTTGGAGCAATTTGCATTTCATTTTTTGATGACACTTGGGTAAAAAAAGTCAAAATAAGCATGGCTGTAAAATTAATTGCATTTTTTTAAAAATTATGATGATGAAGATGTAAGAGCAACAATGTTTCAACGAAGTGGACCATTTATTGAACATTTTTTCTTGTTTCATCTCGAACAGTAATTTTTTTAAAGAGATTTAATTTTAATATACAATTTTTGAATCCTGATCCCGATGTATGGTGTGAAAATCAGTATTATTTGAAAGAAACATTATCTAAGTCTTGCCACTTTAACATAAGATTGTAAACGATAATAATTTATTTTCGTTATAATGTGCTACCTCTTAGATACATAACTTTAATAATCAAATCTATCTAAACGTTAGTCGTTCTCAAATTTATGCCTTCTTTGACCTTATTTTCTGTTAATTATTTTACTTAAATTTCATTTTTTTCAGACAGATTTTTAAAAAATTACAACCTTTATTTTGTACACAAAAAAGAAAGAAAAACGAAGAAAAACAAAAGGAGGAAAGACGAAATATAATTTTTTGAACTCTCATAAAAAAGCCAACTTTTAGGATTCGGATCGCATCTAGTCCTGAAAAAAGCATAGATATATGCATTTTTTAGGGCTAGATATGATCCGAATGTTACCCTCTGAGCGTTTTGGAAATGGGCAAATAATCTAAAAGTTGTTTTCACGGTAAAATTTTCATGCAATTTTTAAATTATTAAAAAAAATAAAATTTTTAACAGGAAGATTTGCAATTATTTAAAAAAATCTTCTAAATTACATACAAGCTTTAATATCAAACATATTTTATCATAGCTCAGTGTTACAAATGATTATTATTATAAATGTATTGCAGTGAAAACTGGTATAAAGTGACGGGATTTGACATCACGACCGCTTGGAGGGTTAAATCTGTAAGTTTTTACATAAATGTGATGCGTGACTCATCAAGGCAGGAAGTTTTCTTCTGAAAAGAGAACAACATCATTTTTCTAGACTCGATTTTATCCATTTTATAATGGAAAGACTGCTTTTTTTAATGGAAAGACTGCTTCTAAACTTTAACCTCAATGCGGCACGGGTTAATATTATGCAAATGAGCTGAAACTTTACCAATCTCATTTTTGAGCCTATTGGCAATTTTTTGGGGGGTGCCGCCCCAAAAATTCGAAAGTTGATTTCTTGTGACCACCCTAATACCACAGCATAGAAAGATCAAGGACATAAATTATGATATCATTGAGTACCATTAAAAATTGCATAAATTTTGTTCAACAGATCCTGATAATAAAGAATGCTTTACACAAGATTGCTAATGAAAATTAAAGCATTGATAACATATTATAAAACGCATATAGTGATAACTTATGTTTGTTTCAAGTACCTCAAAAAGTTCATCAACATTTTTTCTTTTCGAAATGGTAACAAAAAATGTTTTCATTATATTTTCATTTATTTTTATAATTAGTTTGTCTACATCTGCATAGATTTGGCTTATGAGTTGGAAGCTTTGAGAGATAGCTTTTACATCTTTCGAAACATACAAGAAGTTCTTTAAAAAATATTATTGCGCTTTATACAAAGTGATAAATATGTGAATGGCCTTTAAGTAAAAACTTATGTAAGAGGCAAGTGGAAGAAGAAGAGGAGTATGTGCGAAAGTTTGCGAACGAGTGATGACGATTACGCTAGATGATCAGGTCAGGTCATGGTCCCTTGTCGAAAGAATTTAAAAAAATCGCGTTAAGTATTACACGCTGAAATTTCTTCTCTCATATAAGCTTCGTCTAATCATCATGCATCAAATTTTTCATCTTCAAATAAATTTAGAAATAGAAATGCTTTTCTGTGACCACAGTTATTATTATTATTTTTATTATTACCATCATCATCACTATCATCATCATTATTTATTATTGCTAATGATCGAAACTTCATTGATTTTAGAGAAGCTGGTCGATGGGGGCGTTAATTCTCATTTTTTATCTTTAGGGTTGTTATCTAAGGCAAGCTAACATTTTTGTGAAAAATTCATGCGGTGCAACTTTTTTAAACCTCAGAGTACCAGTGTGATAATACGTCCCGCTATACAGAACATGAACGCCAGTGGGCTTTTACCATTTCGGAAACCGATTGAATGTCGTATTAGTTTCTTCAGAACTCAATAGAGGTTCTGCTAGTTCCTGTAATTGTGTACAGAAAGTGCTACGAGGAGAAAGTGCTCAAGATGTTCCCAGCATAAAGTAGGAAAATAAATTAAATTTTATATCCGATGTGCTGAATTCCACTTTTCATAGGCCTTGAACTTAGTAGATTGAAGTGACCCCTGCGCAAAATTTTCTTGGATAATACTGTTAAGCAGATACTCATGAATTACACTGCTGGCCACCCAAATTGCAACACCAAGAAAAACAAGAGATATCACAACAAAATTTATTGTGTAGATAACATGTTGACCAAGTAACAAATGATTAAATTTACAGCATTCTATGAAGCGTGGTTCCTGCCAAAATCAGTACCCAGAGTAGCCGCCGTTGTTGGAGATCACAGCTGCCACACGCCTCGGCATTGATTCAAAGAGACTTTGAATGTGTTCTTGGGGTACAGCAGACCAAGCAGCTTCCACACGTTGCCAAAGTTGATCTGGTGTGACAGCTGGGGATGAACTCTGGGTCAGTCGTTGAGCAACCATGGACCACATGTTTTCTATCGGCGAAAGATCCGGAGAGCGCGCCGGCCAGGGAAGCAATTCAATCTGGTGATTGACGAAGAACCCTTGGACAATGCGTGCCACGTGTGGCCGTGCATTATCCTGCTGAAATATGGCTGTTGGCAAGCCCTGAAGGTAAGAAAGGACAACTGGCTCCAACACCTCGGAGATGTAGCGCTGGCTGGTTAAAGTACCGGCAATGCGTACTAGAGGAGTGCGAGAGAGATGTCCGATACCGCCCCATACCATAATACCCGGTGCAGGACCAGTGTGACGGTGCATAATGCAGCTGTTCAGCATCCTCTCTCCACGGTGTCTCCAGACTCGAATCCGACCGTCGTGGTGTTGCATACAGAAGCGTGACTCGTCAGTAAAGAGAATTTCATTCCATTCTGTCGTCCACATCCTTCTTTCATCGCACCATTGGCGGCGGAGACGTCTGTGGTTCCGCGTCAGAGGTAGACAAAGCAACGGACGTCTTGCGGACAGACCATTCTGCTGTAAACGACGTCGAATGGTACGCGCAGACACTGGATGATGCGTTACAGACTGAATCTGCTGTGATATGGTTCGTGATGTGACTGAGCGGTCCGTCACTGCCATGCGTACAATCTGCCTGTCATCACGTGACGTGGTGCACTGAGGTCGATGCGGTCGATCACGTCTGTCCGTCGTACCCTCCTGCACCCAACGATCACATATCCGCATCACAGTTGTTTGGTTTCGTCCAATACGACGACCGATTTCCCTGAAAGATAACCCACAATCTCGGTATGCCACTATCCTTCCTCTGTCAAACTCGGATACTTGATCAAAAGATGATCGTTGTTTCCTACGAGGCATAATTTATCGTTTTTTTGAAAAAAAAGCAAGAAAAACACAATTGCTGTACTTGAAACCGTCGAAATCTCCAAGCCTTAAATAGCGCTTTGAGGTGGCGCCACAGGCGCGCTTGATGTGCGTCTGCGCTGAAATTCTAATCATTTGCATATCTCACCTCAGCTAATGCATGTTGTAAATTTCATATTATTTGCATGCTTCCTTCAGGGTGTTGCATTTACGATGGCCAGCAGTGTATTTCGAAACCATACTAGTATAAGTCATTATTGCACGGGGAAAATATGTTTTAGATGATTCCACAAAATTTTTTGATGCAACGAAGTCTTGGTTGACAGTATTGCCAAGTGGCTTTTGATATTCTATTTTTATTACTTGAAAACCATATTAATAATTTATTGTGGTACTAAATATCCAGGTTCTTTATTTTGCAAAGAAACCTAATCGACAAAATATGAACACTATTACTACGAAATAATTCGTCGCATTTTTAAATATGAACATTTATTTTAAGCATTAAAATACACAATACATGACAAATATTTACTATAAAGTTAATTGAATTTAATAATTTAATCTTTAAGACTAATGATTTAAAATAGGGATGCACCGAATACCATATTTTGCCGAATTACGAATACCGAATATTCGGCCGAACACCGAACACTTGGTTAAAATTTATTAAACTTATTAAACCGTTATTAAACTTTGATTGCAATGATTAATTTGATTAGTTTGTTTTTAAAGAATATTTCATATTTCATATGGTGTAAAACTTCATAAATTAAAATAGTGCAAAATTTAATATCCAAGTGTTTCCTTTATACATTATTAATAACTTTTTTAAATATTAGTGAAATGCTGGTAATTTTTTTACCTGCATATTTTATTTAAAAAATTAGCAGTTAATTGACTTTACATATTTATGAACACTTAATGTTATGAGGTTTTTTTTTCCTGGTTACTGTTTCAAATTTAAATGAGTTAATAATAACAAGGTTAATGTAATGTGTCATAAGATTTAAGAAAAATTGAAAAGCAACAAAATTTAAATTTAGCATCTGAGTGCTTTCTCTTGCATTAAAACTAATTTCATTGTGATATTAGTTTTTTGGGGATTGTGGCAACGCTACGCTAGGACGATCTGCCAAAAATGGGGGGTGCCTTGGTAGGTGGACTTTCTAAGGATTTCTAACGCGTATTCACAGGTGATATTAGTAGCAACTTGAATTAATTAAATACTATGGTACTATACTATATCTTTCATTCATGCCATAAAAAATATGTATTTGTTTACCAATTGGTGAATACTAAAATTTGTTTACTATTCGGTTGCCAAATATTTAAGTATTCAGCCGAACCAAATATTCGGTTTGTCTGCCAAATAGGCAGTATACCGAATACCAACCGAATATTCGGTGCATCCCTAATTTAAAACTTTAAGGATATTGTCACTTAAAAAAAAGAAGGTAGTAAATGTCGCACTCGCTATACAGGGTGTCCCAAAAAGGTTGTAACGGGCTTTAACCCTTTAACGCGCAGTGTTACCGCTCTGGGAACACCAAACTCTGACGTTTTGACTGTTGCCAGTCACGAAGGATAGATTTGATTTCTATAAAAATAGTTGCGGGTGACATAGCTCCACGAGAATCCTTTACTTTTTAGCACGTCATTTCGAGTAGAAAAATTGTCAGGATTATTTTTAACAGCACTGACATCTGCTGAAAAATGGAAGAATGCGAGAACAGCTAGATAGATTGCTCAATGCTGAAAAAAGGGCAGTCGTTGCCATCGCTCTACTTAACTACCAGCAAGATGGCGGACGATCGAAACGTTCATCGCCTGCCACAGATCTAGAGACCCCTTTTTGACGCAGCTGGCTGTGCGCGAGCACAGCCAGCTGTCGTCAAAAAGGGTCTCTAGATCTGTGGCACGCGATGAACGTTTCGATCGTCCGCCATCTTGGTGGCAGTTCAGTCGAGCTATGGCAACGGCTGCCCTTTTTTCAACATTGGGAAAGGGTTGCGCCTCAAAGGGTTAATGCTTTATCTAGTAGAGATCAGTGCGGGCAGTGTAAATTGAAAAAAGAAAAATGTTCAAAATAAGGTCGGAAATAAGACTCCGTTAAGAAAAAATTCCTCTCGTTAATTTTCAAAACTTTACACTTTTTAAATAAGTATACTACCCCCGTACAAAAACATTCCCAGTTAGTAAAGTAAAGACAGTTCCATAGACAGTTGACCTACAAAATTTGAGCCTTTTATCATACAAAACGTCGCAGAGATTTCTTTAGAGAAACATGATCGGGGACTATCCATGATTTTGAATGTAAATGTTTTTTGCTGGAGTTGAAAAAAAGATTTTCTTTCGAAATTTCTGTACGACTCCTGAAATGCGATCATTCAACGTCATATTTATCTTTATATATCTGACACTTTTTAAGGTATAATTCACAAATTTTGTATGTCACCTCTAGCGATGAATTTTTTCTTAACAATTTCCGTACTTATTTTTAACATTTTTTCAATTTACACTGCCCGCACTTATCTCTAATCGATAAACAATTAAAGACCGTTACCATCTTTTTTGAGACACCCTGGATAAAGTCCAGCTCATCATCCCTTTATTGGTCCCCACAAAATTTTAAGAACTTTTAACACTAAAGCGGAAAATCGGTGACTTTTGCACTCGGTTAAAATCTCCCTTTTCCTCTCCGTCCTCAACTTAAATAACCTCTCTTTTCCATTCATAAATCCCTTTCTACAAATCCAGTTCAACTTCTAAACATCATCTCTACTCGAGTGGCTAGATTTTCACTTATGGCACCTCCTTCCAATCTTATTGGCCTAGGGAGCACCCCTTCTTAGAAAAATATTTAAAATTCAAATCTCCACCTTCGAGGCTAACACCTGCTAAGCGCAGATGTTGTTTTCGTAAGCAGTATGTTTTTTGAAATCTGGAATCTGCAACTTTTACGGAAACTTTCTCACAAAAGCAACTGACCACTGATCCAAAAGATATTGTGAGCATTTGTACGTGAGAGTACACTTTCTTATTTCAAAACTCATAAACATATCGGTGCATCTCACCTGCTTCATATTTAATAAAATCGCCCGCCTTTCGCTCCAAAACCCATCCTCGCCTCTTCGTATGACCTGAAGACTTTTACTCCCCTATTCTATCTTTGAATGCTGAAATAGGGGACACTGAATGAGAGCATTATATGTGCGCCTTGCATTATTCCTTAGTTAGGATAAATGCACCCGCAAAAGATATTTCTTTCGCCTACCTTTTTGAGTTTTCCAATCTTATATTTAGTGGGACAAATTTATGAATTTGATAATCTGCATTTTTCGTATGTTTGAAGCAAAACAACATCTGGTACACGTCAGAGCTGGTTTTCATACTTTAGAGTGGAAAGTCTTCTTTATCAAACTAATTTTATGTGATTTCCTTACATATTGCCCTCAAAAGTTCAAAACGAATCTTGAAATTCGTACTTTTCCTTCTTTAGTTAAAGGTACATATTCGTATCTACAATTTCGTTAAAAGCGGAATGTTTGCTTTTAACCCTTTAAGGCGCAACCCTTTCCCAATGCTGAAAAAAAGGGCAGCCGTTGCCATCGCTCGACTTAACTACCAGCAAGATGGCGGATGATCGAAACGTTCATCGCGTGCCACAGATCTAGAGACCCTTTTTTGACGACAGCTATCTTGCTGGTAGTTAAGTCGAGCGATGGCAACGGCTGCCCTTTTTTCAGCATTGGGCAATCTGTCCAGCTGTTCTTCGCATTCTTCCATTTTTCAGCAGATTTTAGTGATGTTAAAAAGAATCGCGACAATTCCTTTACGGGAAATGGCGTGCTAAAAAGTAAAAGATTCTCGTGGAGCTATGTCACCCGCAACTATTTTTATAGAAATACAATCTATTCTTCGTGACTGGCAACAGTCAAAACGCCAGAGTTTGGTGTTCCCAGAGCGGGAACACTGCGCATTAAAGGGTTAACAGTATTTTAAACGGATAACTTCTATATAGTTAAAGTAAACTGAATTCAATGGCTCAGTGGTCCAATACCTGCGATGTCCTGCCAAGCCTTCTCAATTTATGGTCTCTGGTTGCATAAGTACATGATGGCAAGATGGTTACTCTGATGTGTGGCCCACAATGTTGGGGTTCCGAGCATGCTTAATTCTTAATTTATCTATCCACTTAAAAACTGATAGTTTGAGTCAAACTTGACATGGTCGAGGATCAAACCATGGACTTTTTCAAGGGCATAACAATGCACTAACCATTAGCCGACAATCTTATTCTGTCAAATTAGTGCACTAAAAAACTATCGCTGAATTCAGCGAATCATTTTGTTTAGCCTATATACTACTACAGTAAAAATAGTGAAACTAATCATTAATATTATTAAGAACTGACACAAAATTTATTTATTTGAATTAACCGGATGAAGCAAGAGATCTTCTGCATTACATATTAATTTCTTGATAGGTTAAGTCATGCTCAATAAACATATGAAGTACATAGTTCATGAATGTCCAACCTGTAGCTCGCGAGCAATTTTTGATGTGGCTCATTTTGTGACTCGGGCATGAATTGTCCAAAAAGTTGTTTGCTCTATAAAATACGATTCCGCAATAAAATGAAATGTTATTCATGAATTAATAATGAAATGAAATTATGTAGCTCCCCCAAAAATCTTAAATAAACAATTGGCTCAAGCCATTATAAAGATTGGTTATTTGATTATAAACTATGTCAACACTATAACTAAAAAAAAATTCACCTCGTTGCAAATGTAACTAATTCAATTGATAATAACTATTCAGTCTGTGCTATTTCTAGGACACGCTAATAGTTAGGGGGGTCCAGGGTATGTATTGAGAATGCCCTGTCATAAATCAGTTCCTTATTATTTAAATTTCGCATAGTTCATTTCGAAAACCTTATAAATTTCCTGCAAGCAGCCCAGAGTTTCATCGTTCAGATATAATTCATAAAAACAGTTCTTCGTCAGTTAAAATTTCTTAAATTAGCATATTTTTCATTTTTCTTCCATCAAATCTACCTTCCTATCGTAGCTTCCTCGCTTTCCTTATCGCTTCTGAAACAAAAGCATCACCCAAGATCTGACTCAACACTCTGCGCCCCCCCCCCACACACACACACACATTTTGATATAATGATCTTCAAGAAACCTTTCCCTTCTAACGTCCTCCCCCCCTTCTTACTCTCCCCTTCAAACTTTGGAATTCAAATCATTATGCAAATGACTCCTGATACGACCTGTCATAAAAGTGATTGATTAGCTGGGGTTGAGGTGTTTTCGTAAGTTCAGGCTTGCGAGCACGTGTTTTTATTTTTCACATAAATTGCCCCCACGAAATACTTCGAACATATTTTCTGGATCAAAAAGCAACGCGCTGGAGAGTGTATGATGCCGCTCTGCGTGAGTTAACTCCAAGCGGACTCTGATAATTGCCTTGCATGAGAAGATTTCTCTTTCGAGTTGAATATTATTACTAGATGGCTAATTTGGAATTTAGAAGACCTTTCAGACGGATTCGAAACATGCGCTTTTGCAGAATTACGTATAATTTTATCATTTTAAAATGTATTATAGGATTGGGTAGTTCAAAATTATGTCACGCATGCCGTGAAAAAGGTCACGATATGTTTTTACTAATTTAGGAATAGCCTAATTGATCGTGATAAACAATTTAAGAAGAGCTCTAAGAATACCTACTATGTAAGTTTAAAAGAAAAGTTCCTGTTAGTTCGCCAAACAATATTTTACATTTGCCTTAGTTATTTATGAGTGTTTTATACTCTGAGCAAGACTCACATTTCTCGGATGAGAGCAGCGCTTTATAAAATTTAAAAAATTATGGAAAGGTCAGAATAGTGTTTGGAATAATGGATTACAATATCGGTATTCGGTATCTTAAAATTTTACAAAAATACCGTTATTAATAAGAGCAACATAATACTAATTTATAGTACGGTCAGTTGGTGTAAATGGAAGCATGGTGTACTATAATGTGTCGTTCATGGACTAGGGGGCTAGGACAGACCAACACCCTGTAAGTGTAGAAAGCCTTAATACTGAAGCTTTGACGTCATCACTCGATCTTATATGACGTCATCACAGTTTTACTTTCACAAAGTATATCACTTTTAAATTTGTTGTGAAATTTTTCACTCATAAAACTTTTTAATGATTTAAGATTTAAAAAAAATAATTTAATGACAAATTACAATTTTTGACTATCACTAATTGTATAATATGATACAGAAGTAGATCATAATGAACTATTTTGTATCAGAAAGGTATTCTAATTTTCATCGTTAATTTAAGATATATTCTAATATTTGCAGCATCCACCAGAAATTTTAAATAGTTTTACTTTTGGAAGATATAACTGCGATGACATCATTTAAGAAGATCTAGTGATGACTCAAAGCTTCAGGTTAGGCCTCCAGCATCTAGAAGGCGTTGGACAGACCCTCTTTTTCTACATATAAGGCACTACATCTCTGCCTGTTACTCTGCATATATAATAATGTTACTATTATTCTTTAACAACAAAAATAAATTAAACTTTGCTAATAATTATCCAGCTTGGTCTGCCTGTGTTATTTGAACACCCATTTGCTTCTACTAATGATTATTGATTTGAAACTTCTCCCATTACTTTATGAAAATCCAATCTGCAACACAGATGTTTGAAGTATGAAGGTACAGGGTTCTGGCTTACTGTGCGGATGACAATTATAATTGTCTAGAGTTTCAACTTCAATAATAAATATTGATTTGAAACTTTTACCACTTCTTTATGAAAACAGCCAGCCAATCTGCTTACAGATAGCTAAAGTGGGAGGTCTAGGATTCTGGTTTACCGTGCGGATGACGAAATAACGTCTGGATTTCCGCCGATTTTTTCCAGATGTAACGTGAATGCACGGTAGAAACCGTTAAAAGGGTCTTTCGCCTAAGGAATCCCCCTTCAGGTAGGTTAGCCCTCATGTAGCTTTGCCTTAATCACTAAACTAAAATATCGACAGATTTAAGTACAATATGCCAATTCGGAGCAAAAATAATGTTATATTGGAAAGTGTTTTATAATCTATTTCGTTTGGCATGATTTATTTTTCTTGTTTTCCATTTCCAATTAATCTGAAACTTTGAAAGTTATCATTGTGGTGGGTTTCTTTACTTTAATCTCTGACTCTTGTAAAGAGTGATTTTTCAAATCCTCCTCTTGGCAGCATCACTTTTACTTTTGAATTAATTTTCATAAAATACAGGTTGTGCAAAAACTATGGCTACACTTTCAAAAATGAATCAAAAATAAACAAATACTTTTCACTTGTCGTTATTTTTTTATGTTCCATAATTAAAACTTCAAAGTTTCTTTCAATGAAAAGTTTTTTGTCCCCAATGGGCGGCCAGCGTTGGCCACAAGCCTCTTTGCCACAACTAAGGGGCAAACTACTGGCCATTTTATTCCGGGGGCACCCAATGGGCGGCCAGTTTTACACCCTCTGAAAGAACGGACAATCTAACACCCAAGCCCATGCAGAGAATCGAGCCTGGGCCCATGGTGTGATAGAATGGTAAGCCACTACATCATCTGAGCAGCTTTTACTGAAAAGTAAACTAGATGAAAAGACACAGGATTCACAGGAATAAGAAGATAAACAGGGCAACAAAAACTAAAATCTTTTTATTCGGAAACAGGCATTTAAATCAACACAACTGCTAGAGGATACAAACTTCTTTAAATGAGGAGGCAGGTTGGGAACAACAGAGCTCTTCTCCAGAAACTGGAGCTGAATTCTCCCGCGCCGTCAATGAAATTCCGTCGGTCTTTAAGTCTACCCCGCCTTGTGGTCACTTGTGGTCGAGTCTAGAGGAGGAGCGTCGAGGGGTTCTTTTGATTGGCTAAACGACTTCCCGATGACGTCGGAAGCTGTTAAGAGCAGTCGATAACAGAACAACTGGTTCTGTGCACTCGACAGCTATCCACCGACGATTTCGTAAACAACAGGAGGAGAATTCATATGCAGGTGCTCAACCATCATAGTATCGGAAAGCTTTTGGTAGCGAATAAATCAAGCCTTCTCTTCTCATGACTTCACAATCCGAGAAATATCCGATGTGCCCTAGCACGTTCCTATCGTAATTGTTTCACTGTCGTATTCACGATCGGATATAATGCTGTTTTTTCCCGAGACGTTGGATGAAGGCGAAAACTTGCATTCAGGTACCGGAGAGTACAAGATGGGTGGTTTTTGCTGTATGTATCACGGAGTTACATGTACTTCCACAAAATGACCCCTCTCTCTGGCATGGTGGGTCAGTCAAAAACCGGCTTCCACTCCTGATGGATGTCTCCGGAGTCTTCGAAAATTCTGAAGACAATACCTTCGTTTAAGAAAAAGGGGAGAAAGCCGTGTGTTTTGATTGATTGATCTGTCTGAGTGTTGGATAGGAGTGTCACAAAAATACTCGCTTGTTTTATTCGACTCTCATCGTGCTAGCACCAAAAGGAGAGTTGCGGCTATTTATCCGAGGTATTTGACTATACGAGAGCGAGAAATATCCATCTCGGATATTCTACGATACCATGGTGCTAGAGCCCCTGGCTACAGGCTTGTGGATGGCAAAGCACGGCAGGAGTGACCCGGCGACAAACAGCATGACCACTTGACGAACATGTTCCCTTTCCTCCAAGTAGCTATCTCTTCTCAAGCACTCTACCGGATGGTAACCCTCGTCGATCGGACAGAGAAGCAACTAAGAACCGGCCAACTTTTACTTCATTGCCCTACTAGGCGATCTGAAATACTAAATGAATAAACTAGATCTAATACCATAGGCACCTTAATATCTTCATCCATACATAACACCTTTGGACTTTTCGTGGGGATACGTAAAAAGCATTGTTTACCTTTTTTCCAATCCGTAAACACTGGTGATCTGAAAAGTTTAATTACATCGATATTGAGTGGTTCATACAACGTGGCTAGAAATTTGGAATAGACTCGATGTTTGCGCGATACTGATGATGCTCACATTGAAATCTGCTATAAAATATTTTTTAAAAAAGCGATATTTTCGTTTCGGAAAATAAAAATCTGATTGTTTATTTGTAATGAATTTTTGATATTGCAGCCATACTTTTCGGACACCCTATTTAAATGCGTGCTTACACTAAAAAATATATTGAGTGTACTGGAATTGTAAGGTCCTTCATTTGCATAAAAAAAGTTCAAACAAATACATTTTCCACAAGTATTGAATTACAAACAAGCTGTGCCTAAGCATAAGACTCATATTTGTTCAATTTCAAAGCTAAAATTTTGCAGATAATACTTTCTTTTCTTACAAAAAAAATGGCCGCCCTCCCATTCTTTTTACATCTGTACTCCTTATTTGAAATGCTCTGAAATCGATTTTTGAGCTATTTGTGAGTGCTGTATGTTACAGCAAGAATTTTATAGATATCTCTTTTCTCCTTTGAGATAACGCTGGATACGCGGGAAAAGCGTTTAGGCCCCCTTTCTCCCACGAGTTACGAATTTTGGAAAATACTCTCTTTATCAGCCCCTATGCTTGAAAATTCACATACGTGCCAAATTTCGTATTTTTGGCTTCAGTAGTTTTGGCTAAGCAAAATATTGACATACGAAAAAATGGCATTACATTCTAGTACACCTAATCTTACATACAACTTATTCTCTACGCCATTTTATGGTATTTTCTAAGGAATGATATATGTCTAAGGAATATATGTTCTAAGGAATACATCTTTAATACACAGAGAGATTCTCTCTCTCTCTCTCTCCTCTGATTCTGCAGACACTGTAAGAAATACCTGTAATTGTGCCACACATATTGCTGTAAAAAAAATGCAGCACAGTGTGTTGTAAGTCCATTCTCAAAATGATGTAATGACGTTGATAAGCCAATCACGAAGAACCTATGGCAATGATAGTATGGCAACTAGCACAGTCTACATCACAACGTGTTGGCGTTACGTTTATCCACACGTTGTGCTGTAAAATAATACAGCACTGTGTGTTGTAAATTCTTTTACAAAATGACGTAATGACGTTGATAAGCCAATTGCGAAGAACATTGGCACAGTCTACAGCACGACGTGTGGATAAACGCAACGCCAACATCACAACGTGTTGGTGTTACGTTTACCCACACGTTATGCTGTTAATCATTTTTTTCGCAAGAAAAACTTTTTTCATCGCCAGAAAATCTATGTATCTTTCTGAAAGAATATCCTGTATAATTCTTTGACTTCCAGCTAGTATTACGATCATTTCCCTATTCATTATGTGTATATTTTTTGCATATAACATTTATAAAATATCAGATGCTTCTCCATTTTGTTGTATGTTCCTCATTAGAATGTGCTAGCCGCAACGAAAGAATTGTTCATTCATGTTGTGAGTAGTGTAGCACGCCCCTTGACTGCTAATAGCTTCAAAGTGACGGATATAAGTCCAGTAATGAGTATGAAGCATTAAACAGCAACACAATCTGAAGGTGAACAAACAAAAAATCCACATGCTACTTTCAAGCTTGTGCATAAGTATTTTGTGATATGTTTATTTTGAAAACAAATATCTTTATTTACTCATTTAATATAAAAATAAAAAGTGAAAAAATCTGTGGTGGACACCACATGACTTCCTTGCACATCTATAAAATCATACATATTTTCTGATCACTTCATCTAAACTTATTTCGTTTGAAAGAAATACGATACTCCAATTTTCTAAAGTTGAGCGATTTCTAGCAAAATATTTGAGTTATCGCCAAGCTGGGTTAAGTTTGAAAGAATAATCTTTGGCACTTAATTTGGCGATATTTCGCCAAAAGACGACCACCATGAGATAGTTTGCGCATAGACGTAATATTGATTAACCGCAGAATTTTAATGAATTGAAGGTTTCCAGACTTAATTTAGTCTTTTTTATGACCTCGTAAATAAATTATCCATTCAATTGGAACCCAAAAAGAGCTGCACAAGTTAGATTTTGCAATAGTTATAAATACAAAATCTCAACATTCTACGGTTAAAAGCTTTGCAGTTATTCAAAATGCATAAACATTTTTCGCACCAAAATTGGTGATATATCAGCAAAACTCACTGAGGTCAATGACAGTTGGCGAGAATTGTGCATGACCCAAATAATGAGAGTACAAACATAATACATATTCAACATGTCCAAAGATCTTCATGTTTCGAAATTCTTTTGGGTGGTCTTGCAAATAAGTAGATTGGATCCAAAAGGGAGGTGCACATCTAGATGTTGCAACAATCTTAAATATAAAATGTCAACATTCTACGACTAATAGTTTTTAAGATATACGTGTTACGTACCTACACACGTGTGCCATGGCGCAATTGTTTAAGGACGCACACGAGCGTCGTTGGACCATTAGCTAACAATGGTAGGATGGTACTGTGCTAAGTGGATGAATGCCTTTAAAACTTCTACTGACCTTAATGTATTGGAATTCTTTGAGTTCTCCTGCAGAGTAACTATAAATGATAAAGACACTGTTTTCGATGGACAGCTTCATTTTGTAATCTTCAACAGCATATATCAATTTTGTTTCGTTTGAAATAGCTAAATATCTCTGTAAACTCTAAAGAATTATTGCCCTTACTGGATAAAGTATTGAAATTCTTTTGGATGGCCTTGTAAATAAACTACGACTAGATTAGAACCAAAAAAGGAGATGCAAAATTTGTTATGTTACAACAGTCTTGAATATAAATTTTCAACATTCTACTCCTGACAGTTTTTGAGATATACGTATTACGTAAATACTTAAATGCATACATACGTAAGTACAGACGTCTTATCAAAAAGGACTTGCAGTCAGTCAAAATAGATTGTACATGCATATATTCGAACATACACACATGCGTACTATGAGACGTCTCAAAAAATCTCTTCGAAGTTAATTTAGAGATAGTCAAAATCGATTATTTTTATTAACATCGGCGTACCGTTAATATCTGCGGTCATTATACTCCCTTTCACATCGTACAAGGAAGCAAAAAAGAAATCAATTAACGTGTTCGTCGCTTAGTTGGTCAATTACCAACAAAATGAATGTTTTCAAACTTTGTCTGGGTAAAAAATTAGTGAATGAGTGATCAGACCTAGAAACTTATATATAGCAGCTTACGATGGAGCTAAACTATGATCCTATGATATGCGATGAGATCTGCATTCTTTTAACATTACTGAAAAACATCATAAGAAAGTTCTTTGAAATTGACATTAATGATCTGCTGAACGATTTTGTTTGAAAAAAAAAAATCTAATCAATTCTAAAGCTTCCTCTACGATTATATCTGTAAATGAGCGAGCCTGTATATTTAGTCTATCCACTGAAGGCAAAAAAATGCACCATTATCAGGAAAATCTTTTTTTTTTTTTATGAATGCCAGGACGCCAGTAAGGGGTTATAATTAAAACAAATGAATGTTTTCATCTCCGTTAGAACAAAAACGCGATAGCAGATCTATGCACAGAGCCAGATAAGTCTTACTGGGGAACTTTTTTTTCAATGCGCCTGCATTTATATGCATAAAAGAGAGGGGAGGGGAATGGATAACTGAACATTGTGGAGCTAATTGCAATGTAATTACTTTGTTCTAAACAGAACATGTGTACATATGCTTCTTTGTATGTTTTCCTGCATGTGAGTTTTGTTCAATTAAGAAAGATAGAGAAAGTATAACCGATTACGCTTCTTTATGAACATATATCATAATGGAAGTTGTGGTCAAAATGCGAAACACCCAATGATGTGAAAGATACCTAGGCGTATCTTTCAAATATTTAAAGTGTTTTATTGTCCAAATATTAATTATACATAGCATTTTTTGCGAGTTTTAAAAAGTCACAATATTGTAGTTCATGTGATAAATTTCCATTTTAATTCGAAAACCTAATCCAAAACTTTACATAGTAACTAACGTACTATTTCTAAAGAACGCATACAAGCATTATAATTGAAGTTTAAATCCTCTGAATTGCTAAATCTCCCCGACATGCATCAAGAAACTAAAATTTTAAAAGTAACTGTTGTGTAAACGACATTAGATTGGCGGCAGTTGGATCAGAACTCAAGTTACCAACATGATAGTTTGTAGTTAAGGCAAACCTACATGAGGACATCTGCGTAAGTAGATTATGTCTTCGGCGGTGGACTTTTTAAGGGTTTCTAACATGCATTCACGTTCCATCCATACAAAGCCACGTTTAACTCCAGATCGTTTCATTAAAAACTGCAAAAAGAGGCCATATTCATGGATCTTCGCATTTCAGCTATCTACCAATGTTCAGTGTCTCATGCATTCGATTATCAATCGGCAGCGACAGCATGGATGGAAGACGTGTACTTATTAGGTTGTACCACTTTGATCTATCAGAAGGATTTTAATAAAGAACGTGGTACACTTATTGATTGCCGAACGAAGCAGTTTTGTGCCCTAGGTGTACTTTAATTTGGTTTACATGTTTCGCAAATATGTTTGGAATACATGGCTTTCTTCAGAGAAGAACACGTGGTTACCACTAAAGGAAAAACGCGAATCCTCAAATTTGGTGATTTTTAGCTAAATTCATTATTGGTGTCTCCAGATGCTGTATGGTATGCCAAAGCTCCCCAAATCTTAATTGTACCACGTAAATTGGTCACTGTGTTTGGCTATCTGCATAAGCTACTGAAGAAACGATACTTTGACGATGTTTTTCTTGAAACCAGAATAAAGCAGATTCGCTCTTATGGCGTGCTGGTAGCGATGTTGTACTAGTGAACGGCACTGCCTGGTAAACCGGAGTGTGTGATAGAACATCCCATTTAAACTTTCTTAAGTGGATTTAGATTACTTTTACACAGTGTGACTGAACGTTGTCCTGCTACAAAATCAGTTTTTGTCGGGTTGCGCATTAATACTGGTCGATTTTTCTTTATGGTGAGCTCAAACGCATTCTCGATATAGATCTTCCGTGAAGGTCTTGTACGATTCGGCCTATCTGTTTCAAAAGAACGAGAAATTTTTCTTTCTCTTAAGTTCGTTTCGTTCATGAGACCTATCTCAGTAAGACACCTAAACATAAGACAGCAGGGACACATGCATGGGGACCTGGACATTAGGGTAGAGCGAAAAAAACTTACAACTCTTCAAATTTCTCACTGCCTGAGTCATTAAATGGTTTGAAAGTGATAAGAACAAATTGTTTCCAAATATCAGCTCAAAATGGGGTCATCTTCAGGTTCCACAACTCAAGCGAATATATTTCTAGCTTATTTTTATTAAAATAATAATGTTTAATTAATTAATTCAATAATTAGTTATGTTTTCATTATTAAATTGCTTTATTAATACGTTCTTATCACATGTCAGTGCTGAAAATCGTGGATTTAGAAACAAATGTCGACTTAGGATCTGATTCAGAAATGGAATACATCTCAGAAAATGATAACGATTTCGTTTGTCAGGAAGCCAAATGTAGGAAAACGACTGAGGATGAGATTCCCTAAATCTCCAAGACAGACCCAATGCCCGAACTAGCTGTTGTTCTTGATAGAGCAGGCTAATTATTCGATTAGAGCAGGTAATTAAGTATTAATTATTCAATTAATTAATTAAACGTAATTACTTAATAGAAATTCATAAAAGACTAAAAAAGAGACTGGGAATATATTTGCTTGAGGTGTGGAACCTGAAGATGGCAATATTTTGAGCTGAAAATGAGACAATTTGTTCTTATCAGTTTCGCACCATTTAATGACTCAGGCAATGTGAATTTCGAGCAAAAGTGTTTTTCACTCCAACCTGCTGGATATGTCCCAAAATTTTGGTTTTGGTTAATTGCACGGAAAAAAGTGTTTTGTTGAGTGCAACAAAATTCTATTGATTCAACAAAAATTTAGTTAGTTCTAACAAAATTTTTGTTATATTAACAAATTCGTTAAATTAGCAAAAATTTTGTTGATTAAAAAAACTTTCTCTTTAAAATAGAGCCAATCGGAATTTTGCTCAATCAACAAAACACTTTTTGAAGTATGGATGTCAATAAATCGAGCATTTTTGTAAGAAATTCGGCCTTTTTCACCTTTTGGACACCCCCCTACCTCCCAAATTGTTTTCTCTTCGCATCCTTGTCAGACAGCAAACTTTTATAATTCAAACCCATTCAATAAATTTCTCGATTCTAAAATAAAGTAACTCCAGCAGTAATTAAAATATGTCACAATCGCAAATTTAATTGTCTCCCGACCAAATACCCGAACAAGAAATCACCGATATAATGCTATTTAAAATCCGTCCAACTGAAGTTGAAAATAAAAGCTCCCGCTCGAAATACTTTAATCATTTTTCATTTCTTGATGTTGCGAAACGCATCTGCTTTCTATCAACACTCTTAACTTGGAGCAAAATCTACAGTCTGAACCGCTCTGTAGTCTTATCCCTAAGAATGCAGCTGCGCCGCAGTCATCTTGAAAGACGATGTGCAACCCCCTCGCGATGCAGTTGAGATTAGAGAGAATGATTTTCTCATTTTAATTAGTATGGATGACTGTTCCCCCCCCCCTCTTAGGTAAAACGAAATTATCAAGAGGCGAAATCGCTTCCTCTCAGCGTTCATTAGCTAAATTATATGTGTGAGCTTAAATAATATTTGAATTGTTCTTGCATTTAAAAAAATGTTTTCAGTGAACTCTCGTTAACACGGGCACGTTTAACCCTTTAACGAGCTGTGTTCTCGCTCTGGGAACACCGAACTCTGACGTTTTGACTATTGCCAGTCACGAAGAATAGATTTGATTTCTATAAAAAATAGTTGCGGGTGACATAGCTCCACGAGAATCCTTTACTTTTTTAGCACGTCATTTCCCGTAAAAAAATGGTCACGATTATTTTTAACAGCACTGACATCTGCTGAAAAATGGAAGAATGCGAGTACAGCTGGATAGATTGTCTAATGCTGAAAAAAGGGCAGCCGTTGCCATCGATCGACTTAACTACCGGCAAAATAGCGGGAGATCGAAACGTTCATCGCGTGCCATAGATCCAGATACCCTGTGCCACACATCCAGCTGCGTCAAAAAAGGGTCTCTGGGTCTATGGCACGCGATGAACGTTTCGATCTCCCGCCATCTTGCTGGTAGTTAAGTCGAGCGATGGCAACGGCTGCCCTTTTTTCAGCATTGGGAAAGGGTTGCGCCTCAAAGGGTTAAGGTATATTTTTCGTTATTAGCCGCCCCATACACCTTACTGTTCTTTATATTCAGTATAGTACTGACTAAATTTCTGGACTCATTTCAATGGAAATCGTGTTTCTTTGCTTTAACCAACGACTTCTTATCCTATTGTATCTCGTTGATTTTTACAGTATTTGCCATTAAATTTACACTGGTTATCATTAATTAAGGAATAATAAGAAAAATGATGATTACTCAAAAAGTTATATATAGAATTTAATGAAACTCACCCGCAGTGTATAACAGATAGTAAGCTATAAAATAACATGAAAAGAAATTACCAGATACTTGTAGCATTACAGAAATTAGCATACGTATAAAATCAACATTTGGATGTGTCAGTTTGGTATAGGAAAAGTACCTTCAATATGGAATATGACCCCCACCCCTCCCTCCTAGAAGCAATACAGCACCAACAGCGATGTGTGATGCTGTCAATTATGCGGTCGATGAGTTCTGTTGGAAGGAGAGCCATTGCTCTTGCAAGGCAGTTGCAGTCGTAGCAAGGGTCGCAGGAGGAGGACTGAGAGCAGATATCCGCCTTCCAAAAGTATCCCATACATGCTCGATAGAATTCAGATCCGGTGATTTAGCACGTCATTTCCCGTAAAAAGATTATTTTTAAAAGCACTGACATCTGCTGAAAAATGGAAGAATGCGAGAACAACTGAATAGATTGCCCATTGCCCAATGCTGAAAAAAGGGCAGCCGTTGCCATCGCTCTACTTAACTACCAGCAAGATGGCGGACGATCGAAACGTTCATCGCGTGCCACAGATCTAGAGACCCTTTTTTGACGACAGCTGGCTGTGCCGCACAGCCATCTTGCTGGTAGTTAAGTCGAGCGATGGCAACGGCTGCCCTTTTTACAGCATTGGCAAAGGTTTGCACCTCAAAGGGTTAAACATCTTGGAGAGTTTTTCGAAATACCTCCAAATTCGCTGCCAAAAATGAGTCTACAAAAGTGAGGTCAGCGAAGCCCTAGCGCCAATGTTTCTCGAGATTTCTGAAAAACCAATTAACCAATGGGCCCAAAACTGCGTATCTCCCGTACTAGTTGGTAAATTTTGATGCAACAAAATGCAAGAGTTAATTATTTGAAGAATACGAATTTTGAACTGGTTTAATTCCCAAAACAGCGCGTTACCCTAAAAATTCATAACAGTATTCTTACCACGACCTTAGAAAGGGTTAATTTGAAATATGTTGTTTTATTCTAGTCAAAAAAAATTATACCCATAATTCGATTGACAAAAAATTTAAAACTCCACTATCTCCCAGAGTATTTCTAGTATCGTGAACAGCTATAAGAAAACAACGCATATCCACAAATGTACATACAAAAGCATCGAGATGAAGCACTGGTAAAGCTATTTTTCGTATTTGTGGTTTGGGGACTCCTGGAGGAAAGAGGGAATTTTTTACATACCTTGGGGAGAACTGCGGCTAAATCATATTGGGATTTTTCTTTTTTCATAGATCTTGACATCCCCAAGGGATGGTAAATGAAATTTTTGAAGTCGACTTGTTTATGCAATTTCATAGGACTTCATGAAAAGAAAACATGTATATTTGAATTTAAATTGCTTTGCTCTTTGCGAGTGGGTTCCGCAATGGATGGATTCTGGAATTTTGTGGAGTATTGTACAATTATTGTTTTTACTTGATTTTTGTTTTGTCTTATTGAAAAAAAATTGATGGGCTTAGGAGAGAAATAAGTTGAGTCAGAGATCGAAATTCTGCATTTCTTATTAGTGCTTGGTTAAATAGTTCCATTTATTTAACATCCTACTCATTAAAAGAATTTATTTATTATAACATTATAAAATAAATCACCCATTCCATCATCTAAAAGTTTTTTGTCCAATTTTAAGTATTAAAGTATGATTAAATTAAAATTAAATTGTAGATAACTTCAAGAACAAGTTGCCAATATACGATATAGAGTTTTGGACGGTTTTATCCCAGACAGCACACCAAATTTGCATCAAACTTTCAGTAAGCTTGATTTATCAAGTCATTAAACTTGAATTAAGCTTGAAAATTTTAAGCGTGTAAGCTTAATGCAAGCTTGAATCAAGTGTTTAAGTTTACACTTCCCCAACTTGCATTAAGCTTGACATAGCAAGCTTAATTTCAAGCTTAAAAAATTTAAAAAAAAAAATCCTAAATACACGGAGCGCCCGTCGGCAAACTCGCCCCACATATTTTATTTTTCCACGCATTTTCCCCTCTACGCTGAAATTTTAAGCCAATTTAATCTGTTTCCATCAAGTGTCCGCGGCTGGGATCGATCTCGGGACCTCAGGTTTGGGAAGCCAGCGTCCTAATCACTCCGCCAGCCTGACTCGCGCTCATATGACTAAAGTTTGAAGTGACTGTTATGGTTATCACGCCGTTTTCTGGCGAGATTGATCAATGGCCGATGCCAATCTGTTTCTTTTATTTTTCCATGGGATGAATCAAAATTAAAATAATGTTATGTGTGATTTATAGACTCTAATAATAGGGAAATAAGCATATTATAAACTTAAAAGCAGCACACGTTTTAAAACTTTCAATATCGCGACACTCATGTTGCGCAATATTGGCCAAAGTCGAGACAAACGAGTGATTTTGAAATCAATTTCGTAGTAAAATTGTATTTTATTTTGAAGAATTTCAATATTTGGAAATATAGAATCTTTTTTTTTTAATTTTATGGTCAAGTACATGTATGACTTATGATAAATTATTTGTTATGTGGATGTGGCTTTCCAAATCAAGCAGTAATCAAGTTGTATTCAAGCTTGACAGTTCAAATAACTTCTCCAAGCTTGCTGCAAGCTTAAAATGAATTGAACTGTCAAGCTTGTATTAATACGTCAAATTCAAAGAAATGCCAAGCTTGATTTAAGCTTGTGCTGTCTGGGATCTAGATGCAACGTGAATACGCGTTGGAGCCCCTTATGGCCTTATCACACTAAAGGGAAAATCCGAGCAACTTCGCGCTGGAGCAACTTTTCCGACGGACTTGAAGGCGGGTTATCTTTAAGGGTTGCAAAAGTAAACAAACTCTCTCCGACGCCAAATAGTCATCGCGTCGCTAATTTGGCGTGCAGGTTCTTATTTTACTTATCGTGCGTTGGTATATTTACATCGGATCGGCAGCAATTTCAGCAGCATCGGATAGGCAGCAATCTCTAATTCCAAAGTCCACTTGAACGCGGCCGTAATTTTATTTACATGTGATTCTGACATCGAGCCAAGCTGCCAAGTTTCGAACATAGTCGCCATTGTTCGAAATTGCTTATGACGTAGCAGGAAGAAGTACTCTGATTGGCCGAAATTTCACGCGACTCGGATTTTTTCCTTCGGAAAGGAAAAAGTTGGAGTTCGCGGTCATCAAGGTAACGGCGGAGAAAATCGGCCGGAAACTTGATTTGCAAGGAAAGTTGGTCGGATTTTTCTCAGTGTGATATCCCTTTTACAAAGTATTCCGACCAAGGCATTCCCATCCTAGGCAGATCGCCCGTTGCCGTAATTACATAAACAGACTTCAACAACAAAGTTTGTTGTGCTTCTAGTTGTGGGTCGTTCTAAGTAACTATTCCATTATTTCTTTATTTATTGTTTTTTGAATTAAACAGGTGATTTTTTATTTATATGCCTTAGAGGCTACGTACCGCTAAGTTATACTGGTGCATTTAAGGTGTTAAGGCACATAACTTGCCCGGAGAAATTGTCAATTAATATCCTGTCAAAAAAATATTCGAGTAAGAGATGTAATTCCTACGTTGGTTTTGTATATTAAAAATCATTTATCATAGAATAATGAATTGGGCTATGTATGATCATAACTTCCCATATTTCAGTCGATATATGCGTTTGTTTAAACACAATAATTATTCGCAACGCTTAGAAGGAAGACGCGTTTGTTCCGTTTAGTAGTACACCTCAACTAGATTTCTCCATTATCCGTGCGTTAAAGTCAGTAAACCAAAAGGTGATTAAACGATTGGATGTTATACAGACATATTGATTCGAAGACTATGACTCAATATCTAAATGCGAAGCGTTAGTAACAAACAAATAATCCAATTCAATGCAGTGGAAAATGCCAGGTAATGTAAATAGATGAATATGCCATCAAAATCACATATACACTCCGAAATCAGATATTTTTTATGCGTAAAACATGACATCTATAGTTTAATTCTATAAATCGGAGGGGCTCAAAGACTAGGCTATAGGGCTACTCACCCCCCCCCCACAGGCATGCACCAGCTGTTCATATATGTGTAATCTACGCTCTTATATTTACTGTGCATTTTAACGTTATACATAACAAAAGCCACCTACAAGACAAGTGATGGCACATCCTAAAACGCAGATTATTCCGTTGTATCCCTATTGTATTGTTGCAGAACACTCTGTTTAATTTCTAAATTCGTCGTTCTAAAGTGCAGTGTATGTAAAGAGTTCTAGTAAAAAGTCCACTTGTCAGAATGAAACACGCATTTTATTGCTTCTAGAACTTCGTCAAACAATTTTTTATACAAAATTTCCAAGAACAATCTGCCAGTAACTTGCTTATAACAGTCAGCTCAGAACAGAACAGAAGATTTCACAGATGCTCTAATTTCATACACAAAATAAAACACTTCCACGAGCTAAAATTCAACGGAAATACTCGAGAAAAATTATAAACAGTTCCTCAATGCAGAATTCACACACAGTATTAACCCTTTAACGCGCAGTGATCCCGCTCTGGGAACACCAATCTCTGACGTTTTGACTGTTGCCAGTCACGAAGAATAGGTTTGATTTCTATAAAAATAGTTGCGGGTGACATAGCTCCACGGGAATCCTTTACTTTTCAGCACGTCGTTTCCCGCAAAAAAATTGTCACGATTATTTTTAACAGCACTGACATCTGCTGAAAAATAGAAGAATGCGATAACAGCAGACTAGATTGCCCAACGCTGAAAAAAGAGCAGCCGTTGTCATCGCTCGGCTTAACTACCAGCAAGATGGCAGACGATCGAAACGTTCATCACGTGCCACAGATCTAGAGACCCTTTTTTTGACGACAGCTGGCTGTGCCGCACAGACAGCTGTCGTCAAAAAAAGGGTCTCTAGATCTGGGGCACGCGATGGACGTTTCGATCTTCTGCCATCTTGCTGGTAGTTAAGTCGAGCGATAACAACGGCTGCCCTTTTTCCAGCATTGTGAAAGGGTTGCGCCTCAAAGGTTTAAGAAACAAGCAAAATATTGCTTCTATAATCGTCAATACAGAGCCTTTACGCCTTGTCACGAACGTCTGGTCTCTGCAGCAGACAGAAGCAAAACTGACTCAACTGGGCAATGCGCTGTCCGTTTTATACGAGGGCGAGTCAAATGAAAGTGAGCCAATGCGAATATATGACAAACAGAGTACTTTATTTAAAAGTAGTCTCCACGAACATTGAGACATTTGTCCCATTGACAAACGAGCCGCATGATTCCCGTCTCATAAAACTCCGTAGGCTGCTGATTCAAAAAGTCTGTAACTGACTCCTTCACGGCGGCGTCCAACATGAATCTGGTATCTTTGAGATGTTTTTTTCAGTTTCCCGAAAATGTGCAAGTCGCATGGCGACAAGTCGGGGCTGTGTGGCTGCTTGTCGAATCAGCTCATCAACCTGTGCAATTGTGTCAGGGGGTGATTGCGAGGTGGCTTTGGCCCAGTCTTGGATCGCCTTTGCAACTTTCATGTTCTTCTCTGAACCGTTTGCTCCAACGCTTCACAGTGGCCAATGAGATGCAATGTTGACACGGCAGTCATACGGCGACTAATTTCTTGTTGGGAAACACCATCAGCTGTCAAAAACCTGACCACCCCACGCTGTTCTTTGGAGCGTCCATTATGTCATGCTACCGTCTTCAACCCAATCAGCACAGCGCCTTACAGAACTTTAACTTCACACTTTCGCGTCACTCATAAATGAAGGATGTCTCTGTGCTATGCGTATGCGTAGCATATGATGGACCGAACCATTCTTGTGCAGGAGGGGTTGGCTCACTTTCATTTGA
The DNA here is from genome assembly GCA_038373885.1 of Cheiracanthium punctorium. Lineage (NCBI taxonomy): Eukaryota > Metazoa > Arthropoda > Arachnida > Araneae > Cheiracanthiidae > Cheiracanthium > Cheiracanthium punctorium. The sequence goes on along the minus strand of JAWZYV010000455.1, from coordinate 904,200 downwards.
CTCGCCCTTGTAGTTTACACCAAACACCGGAAAATGCTCTAGAGAAAACTAACCCGGAATGTTATAGAACATACTCGATTTTGATTGCGCTATAGAAGAGTCATAGAGTAATATTAGGCTATATTGCGTGATGCTAATACAGGAAATCGAAATTTACAAGCCCCACTGGAAAAATCACTCCAAATGTCTAAAATTTCGCCAAGCTTGGAGAATTTTTCGAAAAATCGCCAAATTTGGCACCAAAAATAAATCCCCAAAAGTGATGTCTCAGCTAAACCCTAGTACCAATATTTCTCGGGATTTCTAGAAAATAATATGTTAAACCAACGGGGAAACCCGAAATTCCGTATCGCAAGTTTTAGTTACACGATTTTGATGCAACAAAATGCAAAATCTAATTATTTGACGCGTAGAATACGAATTTTAAACTAGTTTAAGCCCCAGAACAACGGGTTACCCTGAAAATTCGTAACAATATTAAACCCTAGAAAAGTTGTTTAAAATATGAATTTTACGTGCGCAGTTCCATAAGTCTGTGCAAAGTCTAAATGATGGCTCCACTCAGGACCGCACACCAAAAAAAAATTTCGCGGAGGGTCCAAAATTTTCGTAGGGGGTCCAAACGGTGAAATGGGCAGAATGTTTCACAAAATACTTCATCGTTATCATTTTGTTAAAAAAATTCTAAATTTCCAGGGGACGGGGCAGACTCCCTGGTCCCCTGAGATTCGTTGACGAAGTTTCTTTTGGATGTAAAAATGTTTTGGATAAAAATTTCCCAATTGATCACGCCCCACCATGGCACAGTGGTTATGTTACTGAAAATGGTAGACGGCCGAAGTGTGAAGGTCTCGGGTACGGGTCCCATCGCGCGACTGTCGATCTAACAGTCTGGAGTTATGGTAGGTTCTCTCCAGATGTAACATGAATGCGTGCTAGAGCCCGTTAGAAAGTTCTCCTACCAAGGCATTCCCCATCCTTAGCAGATCACCCTAGCGCAGTGTTGCCATAATCACACAAACAAATAAACCCCTTCCTTCCCCACTACCCCCCCACCACCCCTCACAATGGAGACACAGAAGAAGAAATTTCATTCCTGCGTCTTTGTAACGTAGAAAGGCAAGTGCGCATGGACGTAACCACTTGCCCTTCTACCATAACCACTTGCCTCTCTACGTTGCAAAAACGCAGGGATAAAAATTATTCCTCTGTGTCTCCACTGTACAGTGTGGAGGGGAGGGAATGTGTTCATTTTGAAAATTTTTAACTAAAACATTTTTCCATCCGGAAAAATCTTCGTCAACGAATCTCCAAAGATGGCTAGAAAAGGGATATAGCCGTGGGACGGTACAGTGAAGATATCGTTTAGACTGTTCATGGACTTATCGAACTGCCTTCGTAATTATCTTAAATTACTTGAAAACGGAACGTATTTTTGCTCGAAGGGAAAAATTTGACGCGTTGCCGTATAAAGTAAACTAGAAGATATTAGAAATTAGATAAATCAAAGATTAATACTACTATTAGAAATAATATTTCCCATGTATTTCATATAAGATAGCATTCCTAAAAAAGAAACTTAAATGTGATTTTGTGAACAAAAAGCTTTTAAGAATGAAATGTTCTTGTAGAAACTCATTTGAATGCCCCACCAGTGGCGTAGCGCTGTAGCGCTTTGGAGGAAGGTGCCTGGTTCGAAACCAGATCGCGTCCGCCGACCTAACCGTTCGCAGTTTTCTGTGGTTTTCTCTGAAACTTCCCGTTAATACGGGTTAGGACTCCCCTACTAGCAATTTTGCTCGGGCCATCATCGGCCGGCTACGTGGCCAATGGTAGCCTGAGCAAAATAGCTAGTAGGGTCCTTAGAAAGTCCCCCTCGGAGGGCATTCCCACTCCCGGCCTAATTAATCACTAGTGTAGATAAAGTAAATAAAAAACTTTGTAAAAAACACATATTAAGATGTAACAGGTAAGTAGATACGTACGTTTCGACGTACGTATCTACTTACCTGTTACATCTTATGTGTGTTTTTTACAAAATTTTTTATTTACTTTATCGTTTAACACCCGTATTTTGAGTGTTTTTTCCACTAGTGTAGATAATTGGCCTTAACCCCCATTTCATTTCCATTTCACATCTAAACTGACCGGTGTTCGTTTGAGTGCAAGTGCTTAGATGCTCATATTATCTAGAAAGTTCCAGGTACAAGTCAAGTTTTTATGACGAAACCAAAACCTTTATTATTTCTAGAAGCTTGACGAAGCATCTTGAATACACAATTCACAGAAATTCATTAATAACAATCAGTCGAGCAGAACGGCAGTTCGCGCAGTAACAAGATGGAATATACTTCGAATTACTGAAAACTTTACAAGTGAAACAAAATTTAAAGGTAGGGAAAAAAAAGATTGCAAGTAGAAATGAAACATAAATTATTATGATAAACTTATTTATTAAGCAATGGAATTTTAAATCAAATGTATTTTAAAACCACAGGTTTTGTTTGCCATACCGAATAAATTTGATTGTCTACCCCATATTTGTCTGTGTCTTTGAAAAGGTTGATAAATTTTTTTATGGTAAAAATGTGCATGCATGTTTCTCAATATATGCAGAAGAATGAAAAATACAATGTTTTACTATCGTAAACTATTTGAAAATTAAGTGCCACTTTCAAGAGCTGCAAAAAGGGGGGGGGGGGTTAAATCCTGTATTCCATCAAGTCCTTTTTTCTGAAACACTAAAAGCTATTTCGTTTCTTCATACAGTATCTCGAAAAAAAAAAAAAGATTGCAGATCAAAACGAAAGAAAGAAAACTTTTTTCCGAAAAGCATTTTCTGCTATATTTCAGTGAAAAGCTATTATTTTCCCATTTCACCGACGGAACGAAAAAAAGAACAAAAAAAAAAATGGCAGTACCTAACTGGGCATAGAAGAAAGATATGAAAATTGCTCAATTTTATATAAATCTTCAACATTTCATTCTTCGGAATTACTTTTATTCCTTTCTTTTAAAGGAATCTTTAGCATGATCTTGACTTCGCTTTTGTGCCATTTCGGGTACGTCTCAAGCAAAATTTGCTGCCTGACAAGTGCCATTTTTCAAAACCGAAGTATCATTTATTGCTTCTGCTCTTCTTTCTGGAAACGTACCCCGATAGCGCAATTCCGTTTCCCCATCCCTTTCGGGGATATGAGAAAGAACGCATTTTCTTAGTTTTATTATGGAATGTTGAATTAAAAAGTCTTGTTCGGTTTTATTTATTTATTTGGAATATAAAAGGGAGAATGTGAAATTTGAATTCCAAAGTTTTGCATTCCCAAATAAAATGTACAAACTGTTTCAATAAAAAATCAAAAAAACTTCCCTCAAATTAACATTTTAACGCGCAGTGATCTAGCTCTTGGAACACCAAACTCTGACGTTTTGACTGTTGCCAGTCACGAAGAATAGATTTGATTTCTATAAAAATAGTTGCGGGTGACATAGCTCCACGAGAATCCTTTACTTTTTAGCACGTCATTTCCCGTAAAAAAATGGTCACGATTATTTTTAACAGCACAGACATCTGCTGAAAAATGGAAGAATGCAAGAACAGCTGGATGGATTGCCCATTACTGAAAAAAGGGCAGCCGTTGCCATCGCTCGACTTAACTACCAGCAAGATGGCGGACGATCGAAACGTTCATCGCGTGCCACAGATCTAGAGACCCTTTTTTGACGACAGCTGTGTCAAAAAAGGGGTCTCTAGATCTGTGGCTTGCGATGAACGTTTCGATCGTCCGCCATCTTGCTGATAGTTAAGTCGAGTGATGGCAACGGCTGCCCTTTTTTCAGCATTGGGAAAGGGTTGCGCCTCAAAGGGTTAACTAACCTCATCAAACATTGCATACAGAAAAAAAAATTCGTTCATCTCTTTTAGTTAGTATAATGACTCTACTATCAGTATGTTTCATTTAAAAGTGCCCCCGAAGACATTTAAAATAATAACACTATTTGAACATCACAACATTTTGTTCCAGGCGTTACAAGGCGAGGTAAAAAACAGCAGAACGCACACAATTTTTACAATCTTTCTCCGAGCTTCAAGTTTTTTGTTCGTTTATACTCGAGTTCAAATTGCTCGAGCGCAATTGTTGGAAATGTTTTTATAATCAATGCTTTTGCCACGATTACTCTTTTTGGTTCAAATTTCATAACAGTAAATTTTTAAGGGCTCTCTAAGATTGGTGTGGATTTAAAATAGTTCTGACATAAAGCAACAATTTTTTTTTCAGAGAAAAAAACCACAATAAAATTCCTTGATTTTTATTTTTTTTTTCTTTCCCGTATTAGCGCCTGTTTCCTTTTTTCCTTGGAGAAAAAGAGGTATAAAGCTTTGACTTGGTTATATTGTTCCTCCGCACGCAAAGAGAAACAAACAAATGGGGTTGTCAAATTTTGTTCTTTTGGGATGTTTGGAAAATCAGTTTCTTATTTTGAGTGAGAACGAAAAATAAAACAGCTCGTGTAAATTCAAATAAAAATTAAAAATTTTGCATAATAAAACATTACAACAGAAGTAAATTTCTGTGCGCGCATAACAAAATATAGAGTAGTTCCTTTTTTCATTTATAGCAAAAAATCTGCTGCACATAAGCAGGGTAAAAAGTTCGTTCCAGAAAAGTTAAAGCCCAAAACGTTCTTGCCAGAATGACCTCAACTTGCCAGTTTAAAAATATTTTCTTATTATAAAATACACGACTTTTTGTACCTTTTGAAACGTACGTATAGTTATTATTCACAATTTGTGAGTTTTAAATCAAGCTGTTATTTTTCCATTTTTATTGCTGAGGTCTTAAACAATTATATTACTTTTCCAACAATAGTCCAGCAATACATCCTACAAATGAACAATGATTCTCACTCACAGTTTTGTAGATATTGTTTCTAAACAATGATATTTTAAGAGATTTATAGAATAATTTACAATTACATTCTTCGTAATAATGAATCTTCCTGTAAAACTAACGAATGATTAGGCAGCTAAAATATTGACGAACTTAACGGATAGCTTCAAGTTCTTGGGCCTCGCTGCCGTCGCGACTTATGGCGTGTACGTGCTCTCTAAGAAACTGGGTTTGTTTTCAACAGATACGTCTGCTGAGGGATATTTTCCCCTCAGCCGTAGCTATTCAACTTTCATAGGTAATCTAAATGATTTCTACAACTTAATTCCTTATGCGTTTTTGGAAACAGAGCAAACTGTACAGCCATCTCGAAGAACTCCAATTGAAGAACCATTCGAGGAGGATTTTAGTGATGGAGGCAGGATCTCAGTAACAGTTATATCGAATAAACATTTCCTAAATTACTTGCATTATCATACATGGATGAATTGCAGACACTCCCTTTTATCGGTGAAAATGTTCCACTAACAAATAATGAAACAGTTGACATCGTTGATGAGACAAGTAATGTCCGTGTAAAAAGAAAAACTGGTAAAAGGCTCAAGAAGATTTTTCGAAAATTCTGTTGCTGTGGATGCGCCAAAAATGTGCGTGATTAAGAAACACTGATGATGAGAATGTAGCACCAATGCCTGAACTACAACCAAGTAAACGATGATAGTCACATTCGAGTACCTCCCGATTAATTCGCCTATGACAAGATGAACGAACTGTTTCTGAACTTATAAGGCATATCAGTGCTGAAATATCAAACAATTTCGAACGTTTATCTGAGCCTTGCTGAGTCAGAAATAAACTTGACTGATTTCTCTTTAAAGTGAGCTTGAACAACTAAGTTCGGACTATAGGCTCATAGTGAGAGCGAGTCAAGCAAGAAAATTTAAGCCTGACATATTGCAAATTTTCTTACTTTGAGCATTGATTGTCTGATTTTGAACTCTTTTTCAGTAATTGGACGAGTTGTTGATGAATTTAAACAACCTTAACCCTTTGAGACGCAACCCTTTCCCAACTCTGAAAAAAGAGCATCCGTTGCCATCGCTCGACTTAACTACCAGCAAGATGGCGAACGATCGAAACGTTCATTTCAACAATCGATCGAAATCCATTTCAACGACGATCGAAACGTTCAGTTCAACAAACGTTCAATGACGACAGCTGGCTGTGCTCGGCACAGCCAGCTGTTGTCAAAAAAGAGGTCTCTAGATCTGTGGCACACGATGAACGTTTCGATCGTCAGCCATCTTGCTGGTCGTTAAGTCGAGCGATGGCAACGGGTGCCCTTTTTTCAGAGTTGGGCAATCTATTCAGCTGTTCTCGCGTTCTTCCATTTTTCAGCAGATGCCAGTGCTGTTAAAAATAATCCTGACAATGTTTTGACGGGAAATGACGTGCTAAAAAGTAAAGGATTCACGTGGAGCTATGTCACCCGCAACTATTTTTATAGAAATCCAACCTATTCTTCGTGACTGGCAACATTCAAAACGTCAGAATGGGTGTTCCCAGAGCGGGATCACTGCGCGTTAAAAGGTTAAAGCTGGAAAACGAGACTGTTTCGAAATGCCAGCTGAAGTTCGACCAATAACAAACCAACTCAACTGTTCCTTTTTGAACCGAGACTGGACTACCGAGATCGAAGACGTACTTAAAAACTTTCTCACAAAACCAAAGGGATGAGTCACTAAAGAATTTTTACAACTTCAGGGCTCAACAGACTGAACTAAGGAAGAGTGAAGCAAGAAGTGCCTTCAAAACTAAGCCTGAAACAAAACATTGTTTCGGACTTCCGGATTAGGTTGCGTTAGAGACAAACTTTGAACTCTTTTTTTCGTGCTCCTACTGCAAATTATGAATCATTCGGATTTTTAAATCAAATGAATATGTCGTTTGTGAACTTTAAAAACTCCCAAGCTGAGACACATGATTGTTTCGAACTTCCTAGCTGAGATGTACCGAGTCATAAACGAATTCAAATATTTCTTCTTCAATTGGGCTTGAACTGCATTGTTCGGACTATAGCCGTATACCGATTACGAGTCAAGCAAGAACTCTCTGTGGTTTCAAAAAGACTAAACCTGAAATATTAATATGTTTCGGACTATTTAGATTGAATATGAGTCTTCTTTGAACTCTATGATTGCGTTTTACTATAAAAATTGGAAAATCTTCTCGGAATAAAACAACATTTTTAACAGATAAAATGATTCATCGTGTATTCATTTATTTATTTAGATGTATTTTTTGAATATCTGGTTTAATTGTACCAATATTAGATTTTTAAGCAAGAAATGGGAAAATAGTAGATGTCATATTACCATATCAAACATAAATTATCCAACGATTACCAACTCAAATATCTGTTTCTATAAATATTAAAAGAATGCTGTTTGCAACTTATATGGGAACTGCTTATTTAAGAAACCCATGATTCACTGTTTGACTCTTAAGACTCTTCAATTTAGGCCACTTATAGAGGGTTGTCCAAATTAAACTTCCCCAACTCAGAGGCCTGTGCAGGATGCTGTATGGGTCATAATGTGATGAAATTTTGAAAAGAGACACTTCAGATCACGCGCTCGTGATTTATTAAAAAATAACTATTAGTACAAGAAGTTGCCGATAGGTGGCACTGTAACACTAGTAATTTGCATATTGCACCAACGTGATTTTCAGAAATAAAGCTTCTGCGTCACGTATCCAAAAGACGAGCCCTACAAAAGTGGAAGACAGTCGCTGCACAGGCAGTTGTTTCCAGCTCGCTGATGCACAATGACGACTTTGAAAGACAAAGCTCTGTTAGTGAAACTTTTCTACCAGAATGACGAGAACTCCTGTGCTGTGATCAGAGCATTCCATCGGCTGAAGAACTTACGCTGAGGACCAATGACACCACGCGCTTTACGAGACATGATGAAGAGGTTCAAAAGAACTGGACAGCTGGGAATTTCACCAGGTAGAGGACGACATGCTGTTTATTCTGCACGCGTACAAGAGGTTGCTTTGGCGGTCGTGGACGCCACTAGCCAATCGCCACATGGTGTTGTCAGTGTCTCAACTGTTTCTCGTGCTGTTGATATGCCCTATTCGATCACAGCACACATATAGAACATCTGTAGAACGTCTTGTTGATCTGCAGCGCCACCTATCGGTAACTTCTTGTACTAATATATTTTTTTTAATAAATCACGAGCGCGTGATCTGAAATGTCTGTTTTAAAAATTTCATCACATTATGACTCATACAACATCTTGCACAGGCCTCTGAGTTGGGGAAGTTTAATTTGGACAACCCTGTACATCTCCACATAGTCTGAAGTTATTGTTTTGCTGAGAAGCTCTGAGTTTTTAAAAACACAAATAGCTACCAACTGTTTCACAAATAATTCATCTTGTTTCTGCCCTGATAAAAACTTTCATAAGATTCAATCCATTAATTTCTATACTCCAACGCCAGAAAAATAATTAAATTTTTAGGAAATTATACACACACATCTAAAATTACACCGACTGTTTGTGAATATATCTTTTTCTGACTTTTCTCCTATTTGTTTAAGTTATCAAAATAGGCCCTTGAGAAGAATAGGTACTTCAGCCAGTATTATTGAAATGCTACATACAATAGTATTGAAATGCTACATACAACAATGCTACATGTAACAGTAAAATAATATTTTGTTCCTGTATTTAGCATTTATTCAAAACACACGCACTTCTGTAGATTTTACTTAGCAAAATATTTTCAATATATCATTTCTATTCGTTAATTCATCATTAATTTTTTTTCATTGCATTAAAAAATTAACGCCTTACCCTTTCTCTAAGTTATAGCCAAACAATGCGAGATAATGTTATTAACTCACATAACATTATACAGGGCGATTATAATTAAATTTTAAGTTTCAAAGCGCTATAAAAAATGAAACACTGATCAGGATAAACTCAAATTTTAAGGGAATATTATTGAAGAAGGGGAAAGCGCATGGCATAAGAAAAAAAATAGCTTCGAATTTTAGCCGAAAGCCGTTTTAGTTACCGAAAGCAAATTTTGAAACCAATCTTTAACCCTTTAACGCACAGTGTTCACGCTCTGGGATCACCCAACTCTGACGTTTTGACTGTTGCCAGACACGAAGAATAGATTTGATTTCTATAAAAATAGTTGCGGGTGACATAGCTCCACGAGAATCCTTTACTTTATAGCACGTCATTTCCCGTAAATAAAAAGGCACGATTCTTTTCAACAGCACTGGCATCTGCTGGAAAATGGAAGAATGCGAAAACAGCTGGATCGATTGCCCAATGCTGAAAAAAGGGCAGCCGTTGCCATCGCTCGACTTAACTACCAGCAAGATGGCGGACGATCGAAACGTTCATCGCGTGCCACAGATCTAGAGGCCCTTTTTCAGTATTGGGAAAGGGTTGCGCCTTAAACGGTTAATGTACAACTATGTTGAAAATATTACTTTTCTTTAAGTAGGACCGCTATGAAGGAATGTAAGCCCATGATAAAAAAAAGGAATACAATTATCCAATTTATCGCAAAATTTGCACTGATGTACAAGCTTTAAGGTTAAAATGACGGTAAAAAAAATGCACCTTAAAAGACTTCTTTCTGGATTAAATGGCAGAAAATATCGGCTATAGAGACATTTATTTCCGTTTGCGTGCTTCACGATAAGAATACTGCGCAAAATTGGAGGTTGGCCAATGCCTCCTGCGCCCTTGTAAGGGGCAAAATAAATGGTTCCATTCCTCAATTTTCTAGTCTGAAGTAATTCTCAAGCAGTATCACGCTTGCTTTGAAGAATGATTTAGGAGCTTTCTGTACGATATGCCAGCTATAACTTTAAGCGCTTGAGTCAAAATATTGAATTATTTATGCTTCCTTAATAGGTGCAAATAATTATTAAAAATTAAACCTGGATTAAAAGATTCAGGAGTAAATGAGAAAATTTAGTTATTTTCCGCGCATTATTTTCGTTGGTAATAGTGTATTTACCTTTTGGGATTCCATTCCCAATATGAGTTTTACTGATCAGCAAGAGTTAAAGAAAATGAAAAGACCTCCTCCTCTTAAGTCTGGGCTGGGCTTAACCCTTTATATCACCGTGTTGCGTATTTGTAACACACCGATTAAACTAAATAAATGAATCCCAGTGTATTAAAAATATTTGAGAAACTGTTTTTTTCTAGAGTAGCGTTAGGATAAAATAATTTTTAAAGAAAATCAGAAACGTTTGTGATATTTAATTAATATTGTAAAACGAAATTATATTTTGTCCTTCAGGAGTAAAGCTATTGGTTAGTATAGCACTTATAGTATTATTACTTTGTAGATCAACCTCACAAGAACATTACGGATTCTTTAAAAATGTCTCCACTTAAGCTGTTCTCAAACCCTTCAGTAACATTTTAATGCACTACAGACATATTTTCAAGTAATGCAAAAGTAAAATTGACCCTGTTTTGAACTCTACAACAAACACATTTTTGGTCAGTAAATTTTACACGAATTACAAAACTGGAAAGTATAAACTTTCAGTATGTTTATATAATAATCTGTTTCTACACATTATATTAAGAAAAGTTTTTAAATATAAGTTGTTGAGATGTAAAGCGTTAACCCTTTAACCTGCAGTATTCCCGCTCTGGGAACACCCAACTCTGACGTTTTGACTGTTGCCAGTCACGAAGAATAAATTTCATTTCTATAAAAGTAGTTGCGGTGAGATAGGTCCACGAGAATCCTTTTCTTTTTAGCACGTCACATCCCATAAAAAAATGGTCACGATTCTTTTTGACAGCACTGACATCTGCTGAAAAATAGAAGAATGCGAGAACAGCTGGATAGATTGCCCAATGTTGGAAAAAGGGCAGCCGTTGCCATCGCTCGACTTAACTACCAGCAAGATGGCGGACGATCGGAACGTTCATCGCGTGCCACAGATCTAGAGACCCTTTTTTCACGACAGCTGGCTGTGCGCGGGCACAGCCTGCGATGGCAACGGCTGCCCTTTTTCCAGCACTGGGACAGGGTTGCACCTCAAAGGGTTAAGCTCGGATTAAAAATTATAATCAAGTGAGCATACATTAAAACTTCACTTTTTCGTGATGTATATTGTTTTATAGCAACTGTTAAGATAAGTATATGCAGTCATCTGAAAATTTCATCATGTGACCTGCTGTCTTCAGCATATATGTTAAACAATACTTCTTGAAAGGCGATAAACTCACTTGATGTACACGAAATGAGATACGGCAGAATTCCATAAAATATTCTCATGAGACCATTGGTCCAAAATAGCAATTTCACAAAAGCATGTATGAAGCATATTCACGCAAGCTAACTAGACACAAAATAAATCAAATTCGTCCAGTTTAAATATGTATATTTTTTAAAAAAAAAACTATATCCTTAAAATTTATGACTTTCCAATAAGCGGATTTTATCGGTAATTTTAAAAATTGGATGTGTGGAAAGAAGGTTTTTATTTTGCAAAACGAATGAAATATTTGAATAATATCGTACTGGAAATGTATAATTTTGGCTCCAATCGCCAAAAATTTCCCCAGCGGTATTCTTATGGAATCGTTTTTTTGAACATCGCTTTTTCTTTCTAATAACTCAGAAGTTTTATGCATAAAGTTGAAAGAAGTGCTTTTAAAGCAATTCAAATTTATCTCCGTCCGAAAAGCAAGAATAAAAATGAAGTTTCTCTACAACGAAGTTTGTTTTCTTTAAAATTGAGATTGATTTCATCTTTATATTATTTATTTTCGAGAACGCAGAAGAAAGATCGAAAGATAAAATTGAATGAAACTTCCGATATGAAATAGAATTTTGGAAGCTTTTAGCAAGAAAATGTTGAATCCTTTTTAGCTTAAAAAGAAAGATGTATAAAAATGTGAAGCAAATTAGATTTATAGAACATTTTGCAACTAAACTTCGAATTTCGTCTGTCCGATTCTTAGGAATTCGAAATGAATCCGTGATGTGCCCGATTTTTGAAAACCCAGGTAACAGAGTTACAAACGTGGATATATATGAGTTTAATTATTGAACACCCATGGAAAACCACTTTAGTCCTTGTCAGTAAATAGCAAAAAAACGAACAAACAAAAAATGACGGAATTAGAACTACATGTAAATCCCGAGAAAAGATATAATATGCCAAGCAGAGAAGCTTCTTCAGAGGGAAATTGGTGCAAATATACTACAGGTTGCTAGTTTGGTGCCAGAAGATTCAGATATGTTCTATTGCATACATTCTGAATATGAATGAAAAGTTATCATATTAAAAATACTGTTTTTTATGACAGATTAAAATGTTTTGAGTACCTATATATACAGTGACCACACCCCCCATTTATGTGCCTCTCAGTTCCAAAGAACACGTCCCTCTTTTATACGCGAAATTTGGAAGATCTCGTTTTGAGAAATAGCAAAATAATGATACTGGTCTCTCACTTATAAGCGCCACTTTGAACTGTCTGTCTCAGTCATACGCGAAAATGAACTGCGCGATTCATAAATTCTGTCTCACAGATGTACTTTTCTCCGTCGTCCTGGAAACATTGTGTTTAGAAAACGTGAATGTTGCTGAAAATATAATATCAAGTAAATTAAGGCATGTTGTAACTGTTTTTGAGGAGTTACTGCTGTTGATGATAAATAAGATGATAATGATGCAACTGATCTTTCTGTCCCATCGAGTGCTGCTGCTTTAGGAGTCTAAGAAAAATTGAGATGTTCTCTGTGACTTAACCCTTTAACGCGCAGTGGTTCCCGCTCCGGGAACACCAAACTCTGGAGTTTTGACTGTTGCCAGTCACTAAGAATAGATTTGATTTCTATAAAAATAGCTGCGGGTGACATAGCTCCACGAAAATCCTTTACATTTTAGCCCGTAATTTCCCGCAAAAAAATTGTCAGGATTATTTTTAATAGCACTGACATCTGCTGAAAAACGGAAGAAGGTGAGAACAGCTGGATAGATTGCCCAATGTGAAAAAAGGGCAGCCGTTGCCATCGCTCGACTTAACTACCAGCAAGATGGCGGACAATCGAAACGTTCATCGTGTGCCACAAATCTAGAATTTTTTTTACAACAGCTGGCTGTGCCGGACACAGCCAGCTGTTGTAAAAATTCGATTTCGAATCGATTCGCTGCTGTAAAAAATCGGTTTCGATTGTCCGCCATCTTGCTAGTAGTAAAGTCGAGCAATGGCAACGGTTGTCCTTTTTTTCAGCATTGGGAAAGGGTTGCGCCTCAAAGGGTTAACTACAAATACAATGACACATATTTTCATGAGTTAAGAAGTGTTACAAATGCTGCCTAAACAAGCACAAACTCCAGTATTGATGACATTTTAATTTTGATAAAGAAATGTTAGTTCAATAAAAGTTTCTCTTATGTGAAATGAAATTATATGAAAAATGTAAAATGATCCTATGTAAAATGAAATTCTATTTTTGAATTAATTGTAACGTTAATTGTACTGTTAAATATTTTGAAATATGATATTACACTTTTTAATTGAAAAAAAATATTGCTAAGCATATATTTTTTTCAATGTTTTGTGTCTCATAATTTAGATGAGTTATGAAATAAGACCCTTTCAGCTATGCGCGGCACTCAGTTATACGCGATTTTAAGTCGGCCCCTTAAAAACGCGTGTAAGTGAGAGATCACTGTAATTGAATAGACTGATTACTAATTCTCTCTGACCTACTGTGGCAAAGAACATAATTAAAAATGAATAAAAACAATTAATAAACGAAAAATCACCTTCCAGCTCCCAACTCGAAAGCCATTGAAAAGCGGTGCTGTGTCAGCATGTACTTATCTTCATATCTCCGACACATTTTAGATTTTCAATCGCAAATTTTGCACATCCCCTCATTGGTGCACATTTTACTGATTGGTAGTCTTTTGCACGGGGTCGTATATAAATTTAAAAAGATGCAACTTATTTAAAATTAACGAGAGGAGTTTTTTGCAGCGTAATCTTTTCTCCTAACGTTATTGTAAACATTTTTTCAATTTGCACTGCCCACTTATTTCTGACAGATAAAGAATTAAATGGCGTTGCCAACTTTTAGGGGCACCCTGTATAATACTGAATCCATGCCAGCACATTCGGTTGCCTTTTACAACGTCACATATTTTCAAAAGTCGTTTTTCTGCTAGATATCTCGCTTCTTAAAAGCCGTAAGAGTGACATCAATTTCGCTCAAATAAATATTCATATCGTCCAAAATTTATCTTTCAACGCGCTTTCCATGCGTTAAGAGATTGAAAATTCTAACTTCTGGAGAAACTTCTGACAGAGGATATTTTTTTCTCTCTTCATCTTTTTCGTAAAAAAATATATATAAAAAAAAATTCTTTTTCTTCCAATTTTTATGTCACTGTCACTGGTATCTCGACTTTGACATGAGACCATTTTGTTTTTCTGCCATTGTGAAATTGCCATTTGTCAATTTCAAAGCAAGTTATATTCTTCGAAGTGCCATGTTTTTAGTTTACGATAGTTTTTTGTTTCGTTTTTTTTTTTTCCATTACTCTACGATAAAATCTAATTCTTTTTTTCTTTCTCTTTTAGCTATGTATGAATTTCTTAAGTTGAAAGAAAGAGCTTTTATCGAAGACTAAAGCTTTATTTTTCTTTTTTTTTGTGAGTATTTTTGAACAGTAAAACTGTCGCTTTCGTTTATTTAACTCTGTTGCTCGGAAATTTTGTTTGATTTTTCTTTTTTAATTATTTATTTAAGAAAATGTTTTAAAAAATAAAATCATTTAATTATAATACTTATATAATATTGATTTGTTGTTATCGTCCGACCAGTTTCGCGGTACCATTGGCGTACATTTAAAATTGTAATTTATACATTTATCTTTCTAATGCTTTGGTTTAACCCTTTAACGCGCAGTGTTCCCTCTCTGGGAACACCCAACTCTGACGTTTTGACTGTTGACAGTCACGAAGAATAGATTGGATTTCTATAAAAATAGTTGCGGGTGACACAGCTCCACAAGAATCCTTTACTTTTTAGCACGTCATTTCCCGTAAAAAAATGGTCACGATTCTTTTTAACAGCACTGACATCTGCTGAAATAGGGAAGAATGCGAGAACAGGTGGATAGATTGCCCAATGCTGAAAAAAGGGAAGCCGTTGCCATCGCTCGACTTAACTACCAGCAAGATGGCGTACGATCGAAACGTTCATCGCGTGCCACCGATCTAGAGACCCATTTTTGACGACAGCTGGCTGTGCCGGCACAGCAAAAAAAAATAATTGAAAAAGGTTGTAAAAATAACTGAAAAAGATACACACCCATCTTTTTCAGTTCCCAGTGTTTAGCGAGACGAAGGAATATGTCTGATGAAGACTGAATAAATTTTCAGTCGAAACGATCGTATCTTGTTATAAGTATCATTTTATGTGTGCTTTTAACACAAGGTTTTTATTTATTTTATCTTTTAACAGCAGTTTTTTGAGTGTTTTTTCTGCTATCAGATAAGTTGAATCTCTGATTGTCCTCGAAAAAGACCGCGAGTAACATGATTTCATTACAAGTTAAGGTATGACATACGCTATAGTTAAGGGGCTTTAATTCCTTCTCCCAATGAAATTAGGTTTACCCTGTTCAATTCCATCATTGTAAAATGCTCTTCGTAATAATGGCAGATAATAGTTGAAGTTTTTGGTGGTACATGGTACCAGTTCAAGGTTTTGGTGGTATGGATTCAAATTAAAATCAAAGGGAAAGAAGCACAAATCCATAATGCATAACTTTTCTCCTCTAGGAAAATTTATGTATTGGGGATGTGTTATGTAACTTGGGGATGTGTGTAATAATGTATCAGGAAATTTTAACAATAGAAAAAATATGAACAAACTCAATTAGAAAAAGAAAAGTAAATTTGGTTTCCAATATTTTAAGTACAGTCCAATCTCGTTAGTAAATCACCTGTATAAGATGTCAATCCGCATATTACGCCATATTTCAGTAGTTACGACCTATTTTTATACATTTTTTTTTCACCTATTGTACTTTGCTTATTGCAATACTATTTTTTTAATCACTAGACGTCACTTTTAAGAGGGCCATATACAAAGTCGGTTCAGATTCTTTGTCAAGGTTACTTCCAAAAACGCTTAATTTTTGTTGAGCACGACTGCCAGCACTTTTTCCTTACAAAGATTGTTCGTTTTATCACAAATTTTAGGAATTCTTCTGGGACTATTTTTCGTTTTGGCTATCGTTCGATGGCAGATTAAATATGACAGATTGTACAGTTAACCCTTTAACCTGCAGTGTTCCCGCTCCGAACACCCAACTCTGACGTTTTGACTGTTGCCAGTCACGAAGAGTAGATTTAATTTCTATAAAAATAGTTGCGGGTGACATAGCTCCACGACAATCCTTTACTTTGTAGCACGCCATTTCCCGTAAAAAGATTATATTTAACAGCACTGACATCTGCTGAAAAATGGGAGAATGCGAGAACAGCTGCATAGATTGCCCAATGCTGAAAAAAGGGCAGCCGTTGCCATCGCTCGATTTAACTACCAGCAGCACAGTCAGCTGTCGTCAAGAAAGGGTCTCTAGATCTGTGGCACGCGATGAACGTTTCGATCGTCCACCCTCTTGCTGGTAGTTAAGTCGAGCGATGGCAACGGCTGCCCTTTCTTCAGAATTCGGAAAGGGCTGCGCCTCAAAGGGTTAAATAATAAGTACTACGTACCGTGTTTACTTATTATGCTTTCCAAGGACTACCCAAGGGGGTGGTCCAGGGGGTCCAGACTCCTCCCGAAATTTCAATTTTTGTTAGCAAAATAATAATGAAGAAGTTTTTTTGTGGAAAATTCTCCCTTTTTCACCGTTTGGACCCCCTCCGAAATTTTTGGACCCTCCCCGAAATTTTTTCCTGGGCACGTCCCTGATACTTTCTTCAATTTGTCGCCCATTTTGTGAACAGATTCTTATTTCGCTAATTTACATAATTTATAATGTACAGTAATTACACGCATACTTTTTATATAAACATTTGGAATTTCATTTTACATTTAATATAAACTTCGCTTAAGAAGTCACTCTGCTTAGTAAGATATTTTCTATTGGCCCTGAGAGTGACGTATTAAGGAGGTTTGACTGCATAAAATAGCATCGTTGAAAGGTATAATTAAGACGTTTGAGATATATTTGATGCAGCAAAACAATTCAAACGTGAAATAAAAAATGATAAATTATGTCTACAATCTCTGGGTACTTTTTTTCGTCTCATCTCATTACCATATGCATAAAACGAAGATAGTAGCAGTTAACTGGCACATAAAACTCTTAAATTTTAGAGCAATCTGCTGAGTACGAAACAAATGTGAAATGAAATAAAATCTATCGTTCTGCAGAAACAGAAAAATAAGCATATTTTTCAGAAAACCAGCTTTCTGTTTCCGCTTTCAAGTTTAATCAAGACCGAATCTGTTTGTCGCAAAATGTGAAGTGCTTTTTTAAAGAAAAATGTTCGAAACGATGTCAAGAAGCCATTTTTCTGAGGCCATTCTTCCAAACGAACCAAAGAGTATAAACACATAAAAGATTTCTCCAAACGAAGGAATAAAGTACTTTGTATTGCAGAATTTCGTTCTGGAAGTGGATTTTTTTTTGGTTCTGTAAGCAGTGGTGTATTTGAAGGAGTACCCGGAAATACCGTGTCCCCCTACTTTTTTATTTGAGCTTATGTCTCCCGCCCTCACACATTTCCGTTTTCAAGTTGGACGCTGAATCTTTGCAAAGTACTAGCTGAAGTACCCGTTCTTCGCACGGGAATGAATGAACTTTTTGATATTACGATTTGTTGTGATTACTATTTATTGTAATAAAGAGATATAGCAAAATAGATATCACGTTATACTGTGTTCAATAATCATGCATACCGAATTTTAAGGCAATCGTTTGTACGGTGCAGAAGGCCATGCGGCGTAGCGCAATCTAGTGGCGAGTTTTAGCAAAACGGATACGGCGAAAATATCCTTCGCATTCAGATACCGATGTATACGAATTTTCATGACGATCGACTGGACAGTCCTGAAGTTCATGTGTTGACGCGACATCTAGTGGCAAGTTATAGGAAAATGGATAGCGCCAAACTCTTCCCCGTGTTCAAATATCTATGTATACCTATTTTCATAGCGATCATTTGCACAGTCAAGAAGTGATACACTGCAGGGCCATCTAGTGGTTAATTAAAGTAATGATTTGCTACAGCGCCGTCAAGTAGCGAGTTATAGCAAAATGATAACGCCAAAATATTCTCATTTTTCAAATAGCTATGTATACTGATTTTCATAGCGACCGTTTGAATGGTTTAGAATTTGGCCTGCTGCAGCGTCATCTAGTGGCGAGTTAAAATAACAATGCATTGCAGTAACATCAAAAGGAATGTAGTTAGAATGTATTCTTCGTGCTCAAATGTGTAAGTATAAAAAATTTTATGCCGATCAGTTGAACGGTATAGAAGTTGATGCGTTGCAGCGCCATTTAGCGGCAATTTATAGCAAAATGGATAGTGAAAAATATTCTCTGTGCTCTAATATTCGCGTGTTCCAAATTTCATCGAAATCGGTTGGACGATATTCGCATAGCAAACGGCTAAATGGAATAGAATTCGACGTTGTGCTGCGGCACCAAGTGGCAAGTTAGAGGAAAACCGATAGCATAAAAACCTTCTCCAAGATAAAAGACTTGGGTGAATCAAATTTCATGGTGCAACGGTACTCAACGGTGCTGGAGTTTTTCAACCTCATACACATGTACCAACATTCATTTTTATCTATAACCAGTGTCATCATATATACCAGTCTCAAATAAAATCCAGTTTCAAATCTAAGCCTCGCCAAAGTGCCAACATACGCCATTTTGCAAGAGTTTTTTCAGGGAATCATTCGAAGCATTGACTTAGCAGCAATCAATATGGGAAATGGTTCGACCGCCAAAAAGTAAAGCACACATTTATTTGAAAAGTGGAATCCCTTAATACAGCCGAATTTTTTAAAATGATCAACTATAACGTATTTTATTCATCGTTACTCCAATGTACTAAATGAGAAGATTTCAATTTTCTGAAATTAGGCGGAATTCCCCCAACTTAAATCAATGTATTCAATTGGCGAGAATTCTGAAGATATATCACTTGAAATCCCTTAATAACTGCATTATTTCTTCATTAAAATTATCATTAAAATTTAACGCTGTATTCTAATAAAATCTTTGCACTTGTTTTCAAAAATCTATTTCCTTAACCTCTCAGTAAATTGCGCCAAGCCGAGAAGTGTGCAAACCGCTAGAACTCACTTTCTCAAAATCGGCATTTGAGCTATTTTATTTTTTCGCCAAACTAAAAAATTTTATATATTAGCCTCAGAAATCTTCAATTCTTATTGTTTTGCGTATAAAACATTTCATTCCTGCTCTGATTTCCTATATAATAAAAAAAAATCTTACAAATATAAACTAACAAAAAAAATCATTATTATTTTTTTATTTTTACTTTGAGAATTTAAAACATTTTATTCGGCAAAATTGCCACACATGGCAACCACGATGCTTATTTCACACTTTTCTCACTACAGGGGTTACAATTACGGAAAGCTTTTTGCGTGGAGAACACAAAAAATCTCTTAAATTCCGGGAACGGGTGGACTTTCAAAGTTTTAAAGTGGACTATGATTTATTCTATATGATTTTACATATCTGTGCAAAATTTCAGGCTGATAGGTCCATTTTTGTGGATTTGTATACAAATCAAATCCACAAACAAACAAACAAACAGAATTTCATTTTTATTTATAAGATTAAAATTTTCATTTTGTAATTATGCGTTCTAAAAGCAACCAAAGCGAGCTTTTCGGACCAACTATAAGTAGACTTGCAAAATGTAAAATTTTACAAAATGTGCCACTCTTTGAAACAATTTGCTATGCAGGTCCATAATTAAGAATTTAAGAATTGTTTCTGAAAATTTCATAGAAAGCACCTCACTATAGCATCTTATATAAAAGCACATAACTTTCATAGAAAGCACCTCAAGTTTCATAAAAAGCACTTTTTTCATGTATTCTGGTGTGTAGTGCAGCTTATAAAGAATCAGACTAAATTTTTTGAGTCCCTGGTGCAATTATAGTTCGGATTGTGCAAAGACCGTCTCTGTTAAAATGATTATTAATTGAATGATGAAATTAAGTAAACTTAATATTATATAGTTCTCGTGCTACATTAATATCTGTAAAAGATGGTTATCATTTTGAACTTTCCGACTTCCGAACTGAAAGACTTGACGTGGTAAAATATTTTGCGTTCAAAGTTTAATAAATGATAAATTATGTCAATAAATTACAGGTTTCTATACGTAACTCATTACTTCATTAACATATACGTCAAGTAAGCAGCCATTTAACATTCGAAAATTTAAGAACAATTTACCAAAAACAAAAAAGCTACAATACAGTATAGTATGTTGAAAAACAGGAAATAAATATACAAGGTGCCTTGAATTATTGAACACTTTAAAAATTTTAATTTCAAAAAATCTAAACACCATATCATTAAAATGTAATGATAACTATTTGCATACACAACAAAATTAATCGCTTTCAATATGAGATCCTCTAGTGGATGGTACAACGTATAAACGATATTCGATTTCATTCCAAGTATGCGGAAGCATCTGAGGAGCTATAGAACGAATAGCAGCTGTCATTCGCTGCTTGAGATCATGTAAATTTAGCACATGTAGTCCTCAAAACAATATGTTTGACTTAACCCTACAGGAAAAAAAGCGAAAGGGGTTACTTCCGACGGTTGAAAAGACCAATGAATTGGACCACTGCAACCCATCCATATGCTTGCGAAATGTTGACTGAGGCACTTGCGCACAAACCTTGACCAATGAGGAGATGGGCCGTCCTGTTGAAAAATTACATTGTCAAATCTTTGCCTCAATGGACATGTCCACTAGAGATGAGACGGGCTCAGCCCGAAAGCCCGAGCCCGAGCCCGGGCCCAACCGGGCTCGGGCCCTGTAATTCATGATTGCATTCGGGCTCGGGCGGGCTCGGGTTCGTGAAAAATGTGTCCTTTATTGAGCATACTCCTTGAAACAGATTTTTAAAACGCGATTCATCGGTAAAATAAACGTACTGATATGATGTTAGGACTTGCAAAAAAGTAATTGATGGGTAAAAAGCTAGCTTTTTCACATAATTTACTAAATGGTGTGATGTGCTATTTCATTTGCGTGTGTGTGTTAAAATTCTGTTAATTGAAAATTTTGGCCTCATTATTTACTGGTCTTTCTTAGTTAATTGCTCGCATTGTATATATTCACATCGTATCATAAAATATTTTTTTAAAGTAATTTTGTTTCTATCAACTAAATTCTTTTATGCAAATTTCTTAAATTTATTATGCAAAATCTCTTTTCTGGACGTGTTTTAAATATAACATTTTTTAATGTCACTATATGAGATTTGTAACTTGTATTTTTCTGTATCTAATATGTCTAAGTGCATACGAATGTTTAACACTGGTGTGAGTACTCAACGGAATTTTTATTTAAAATTGAAACGTTATTGTTATTTTTTGATAAACATCGATATAAAGAATTAGAAAGTGCATTAAGAGTTTGCAACTATATTTTTCTTTAATTTGCACAAACGGCAAAATTTATCGTATTCTATTCAACGAAGTTATTGGATTTTATTTATCTTTAGCTGAAATTTCGGGCTCGGGCTCCGACATGAATAATATTGCTCGGGCTCGGGCGGGCTCGGATTAATAGTCTTCGAGCTCGGGCTTCAAAAAATGAGCCCGAACTCATCTCTAATGTCCACTACTCCCTTCTGAATCTCTTCCTAAAGTCCTGCACAGCTAGCTCCAACTACCAGAATTTTTGGTGCAACATTGTAGGAAACGAAAATCAAGCACTTTTGTAAGTCTGCCATCATTAACCCCTTCCCGATTCAATTTTTTTCGAGTTGGAGGGTCAAAAATTGTCAAATTTTTTCAATGCATATTCTGATATATACACTTTTTACTTCCTTGTACGTAGTATAAGGAAGTAATGTGATCCCGAAAAATTTTGGGGGCCAAATTTCGACAAAAAAACCGATTTTGACTACCTCTAAATTTAATTTTAAAAATTTTTTCGATGCATCCTATCGTAGGCTAGCATGCACGATCATATTAACGCGTCTGCAACTCATTTTGACCAGCGGCGAGTCTGTTGTGGCCAGTTTTTCCATGCCGTCTGTACGTACGTATGTATGTAACTCGCATATCTCAAAAACCATGGGTCGTAGAATGTTGAGATTTGATATTTAGGATTGTTCTATGATCTAGTTGTGCACCTCCCATTTTGGTGGCAATCGAATGGATAGTTTATGTACAGGACCGCCCAAAAGATTCGAAATACATTACGCTCTATGGGCCGAAATTCATTAAACTCGCATATCTCAAAAACTATTAGGCGTAGAATGTTGAAACTTTATATTTAGGATTGCTGTAACATCTAGTTGTGCACCTCCCCTTTCGATTCCATTCGACTGGATAGTTTATCTACGGAACCGCCCAAAAGATTCGAAATACATTACGCTCTATGGGCCGAAATTCATCAAAGCGTTTTTTAGAGGTATTGGGCTATTTCAAACGACTCAGAAGTGATGTATGCTGTAAAGAGTTAGAAAATGAATTTCTCCATTAAAAAAAGTGTCTTTATCATTTGTAGTTCTGCTACAGGAACACTCAAAAGATTTCCAATACATTACGGTCAATGGCAATTTTAGGGGCATTCATCCATTTCAAGCACAATACCGTCCTACCACATAAGTTAGGTAATGGTCCGACCACGGTCACGTGCCTCCCTCAAGAACTATGCCAAAAGTCGCCAAGCTTGGCGACTTTTGGTGTACGTGTGTGCATATTTAACTCTCAAATCTCAAAAACTATTATGAAATTTCATATATAAGAATGTTGTAACATCTAGTTGTGTATCTCGATTTTTGGTTCCAATCTAATGGAGAGTTTATTTACAGGACCACCGAAAAGAATTTTAGTACTTTAATGTCTATGGACATCTTCAATATAATACAACTGTAGACAGTCATTGTTTGGTACATGCCCAAAAACTCGCCGTCTGTCCTCGACCTTGGCGAGTTTTGGCGAAATATCGCCAAATTTGGCGATAGTCAGTCATTTGGTCCATGCCCAAAGTATCGCCATTTGTCATCGTTCTTGGCGAGTTTTGGCGAAATATCGCCAAATTTGGCGATAATCTGTCATTGTTTGGTTCATGCTTAAAATCTCGCCAAATTTCGTCGACATTGACGAGTTTCGCCGAAATATCGCCAAATTTGGCGCCAAAAATTATTTCGTATTTTGTATAACACTAAAACTTTAACCCGTAGATTTTTGAACTTTTGTATTTAGAACTGTTGTAATATCTAACTGTTTTCCATATCTTTTTTGACAGCAATCGACTGAGAATTTATTTACAGGGTGAGCCAAATGACTTTAAATACATTGAGGTGTATGGATGCATTCAATTCATTGAAAGTCTGTGGTCAATGACTACTTTGGCTATCCCCAAAATCTTGCAGACTATCTCAAGTTTGTCGGCTTTTGGTGAAATATCGCCAAATAAAGTGTCAGAAGGAAATATTTCAAATTGAACTCAGCTTGGCGATATCGAAATATTTGTCTAGAAACCGCTAAACCTTACTATTATTGATATTTTATCTCTTTCAAACAAATAAGTTTAGAGGAAGTGCGTCGAAAATATTTTTGTTCTAATGAACGTGCAAGGAAGTCATGTGTTGGACACATCAGATTTTTTAAAACATAATAACACTATTCTCATATAAGATTTCCTAACTCGCGTATATTGCTATCATCTAATGGGTAGAAAAGTAAATAAAAGTGTTTGAAAGCAAAACGAAATAATTCGGGAAAGATTACGTGAAAAAAAATTTCCTATTGCCCGAGCTACACTCTGGATAATCCAGAATGGAACGTTTTACCTGTCCGAGCTCAACTCGGGTAAATCCGGTAAGGTGTTAAAATACCTGGTTCATACGAAAAGTTCTTTTTTTAATTTAACTCATTATCGTCCGACCGTCCAATTCGTCCAGATGCCAAAAGTAATAAATTTACGATGTTTGTAAAGTATGAAGAATGCAATCATTTTTCTGAAATATGAACAAAACAGTGAAAGATTCTCATTTTACTTTGTTATCGCTTAGTATTTTGTGGAAATCAGATTTGTTATTCGAAAAATTAGAACAGGAAAATAAATTAATGTTTAAATATTTTGTGACTTAAAATTTTGCAACCGTCTAAAAATAAATCGCTGGGATTTAATGAATTAATATAGTAAAGCATCCAACAGTTCTCGAGCAACCTGACTGTTATGAAAAAGAGCTCCTTCATACTCCTTTAAGTTTAATTAATGCTGAAACTTTGTTCCAAAATGCGGAGTGGTTATAAAAAAAAAATATTCGAAACCTTCAAAAGGAGTATTTTGAAAACCATTTTCCCGAAAGAAGGAAACGAATGAACATAAACAATCCCTCCAGAGAAAGAATAAAAAATTTCCATACACAGAATTTCGTTCTGGAAGTATATTTTGCAAATAAATTTCCGATAATATTTGTATGCTGAAAGTTAAAAGAACTCGTATGAATATCGCTTGAGCTTCGAAACAGTAAATATGTAAATAGTAAAGGAATATCGCATAATTTTGTATTACTTTTTCGGGGATTCCTGTAGCCTCGGGATTCTCTTTCAAAGAAAATTCGAAAGTTTTTATAGAAATTGTCTTTCAACATATCACGAACTATAAGAGTTAGAATTCGAATAGAGTAATATAGAAGTAATATATTTCTCTATTCGAAAAATATATATTCTTTTTATCTTAAAAGTTATATTATTTCTATTTAAAGTTAGTTTAAGTGTATTCTGATAAAACCAATTCAATTAGACTTATTAAATGGTCATTTGTTTATGCAACTTCTTCGGCAAAACAGTTTTTAACGTTCCGCAAAAAATAACAATAGCATGCTATAAATCTCAGAAATAAATAATTATTTTCTCCATAAAAAAAAAAAAATTAGCACTTACCTCAATGTGTTGAATGAATATTTATGTGATCCAGTAATATACACTTAAGCTCAAAATTGGTCAATCATCTCCAGAACTACGTGACCGATTTTAACGAAATTTGACGGGAATACATGCATTGATACAATGCAAAGCAATTTATGAATTATACACATGCATGACCGTGTGTTACACTGGTTGGAGTCGGAAAAATGAAACAGCGGTAGCAGAATAGAACAAAAGAATGGGTTAAAGGGGGTATGGTCCTTTCTTACAGGTATACAGTAGAGATGAATTCGAGCTCATTTTTTAAATCCCGAGCCCGAGGACTTTTAATTCGAACCGGCCCGAACCCGAGCAATATCATTTTAGTCTGTAAGACTGTAAGACACCCACCGGGGGGGCCGACCCAAGGGTTTACGGCAATATTCCCCCCGGGGGAAGAGTCCAATTTATTTAACTTTGAACAACAATACAAACTATGCCACTGGGGTTCGCAGAATCCCAGTGGCAGAAGGAACAAGGATCTTAGTAATACAGAACACAATCTTTTTTTTTTTTTTTTTTTTTTTTTTTTCTTTTTTTTTACCAATCCATTTCATTCAGTGTGGCCTGTTTACTATAACATATAGTACTAACTATTAAAAACACATCAAAACATTAGGAACAAGAAAACTATATACATTGGACAACAACACATTATATACAACTACACACATTATTTAATACATTATAAATCATGTAATATTATACAATTGAGGACAATTGTCTGAATACCACTTCCTTAAGGGACAGCCCAAGCTCCCTGGTCCGACCCAAATCCAACGGCATATCCTCTAATTTAAGAAATATAATATTTATCCTGGCAATGTGAGTGATTAATCCCTTACATATCAATTCATATGTATATGCTATACATCTTACATTGATCCATGGCTATTATATAGCTATCATATTAGAATTTTCTACATTATTTTTCTATTTACATCTCGCATGACTTTATATATTTACATGTTACATTGATTCTTCTTCTTTTTTTTTTTTTACCACTATCTATATTAGTTTCTCTGCACTACCTTACAGTTTTACTAATCTCGTTACCTATACAATTGCCTCTTGCCCACTCTTTACCCACAACCATTTACAAATTCCCAAACACGCATAGAGGTACACAAAATCCCAGAGAAAACATGCTTTAAAATTTGACAATATACCATTTACTATATACATATACTATACTATATGCACAAAATACGATACCATTTACTACATAAACTAAAACTCAAAGAAACACATGCATTACAATTGACTATATACATATAATTACCATACATATTTACATGTCTTCTACTCCACAGTACATTTATTCTTAATCGATAATGTAATTCGATATGAATCTATAATTAACGCTTACACATTATCTATTTACATTTTTATTCATTCATTGCGTGCTCGCACACTTGCTTATATATATCTGGCCATCACATAATTATTGCGTAGTGTCACGTATTTATAATAAACTTTTTACACTAAACGACTATATACAATAAACTATATACATACAATACAACCATAACCATACCAAGCAGTACTCAAAGTGTAGAGAAACACTGGCAGTTTAAAAACAGATTCTCTTTTTTTTTTTTTTTTTTTTTTTTTTTTTTAATCCTTCAATCTGCCATGTATTGTAAATTATATATCTTTACCATATTATATATTAAGAACGCATAATCATACTTATATCCAAATGCCACTGTCAACATGACAGTGGTGCGAGCACTTCCTCTTTTTTATTTTTATTTTTTTTTTTCCCAACTGGGAGACCGGTACCTATTTATATCTGAAATTTATAGTGCTGTAGTGTTCTATTAATTTATTATAGTTTATTTTAATGAGTTTCATTATATGGGGTATCTGGATTATTTGCATAAAGTTCTTGAACGGATCAACATTACTATTTCTTCTAATTTTGTTAGGCATAAGGGGGCAGTCCCCAAAGACATAGTGTAATGGGTCGCCCAATTGGCCACAATCGCACATATCGGTTCTACGAACCTGAATTCTCTTTAGATATTTGGGAAAACTGCCCCCACCAGTAATGAATTTCGTAGCTATTATATTGTTAATATTGTAGTTATTGTCTATTGTCGGTAAAAATTTATAAGTGTATCTGCCTGTTTCCACTGAGTTCCACCAATTTTGCCATTTATTTCTTATATTTTTATTTATAACTAGCTGAAGTACCCGTTCTTCGCACGGGAATGAATGGACTTTTTGATATTAATATTTGTTGTGATTACTATTTATTGTAATAAAGAGATATAGCAAAATGGATATCGCGTTATATTGTGTTCAATAATCATGCATACTTAATTTCAAGGCAATCGTTTTTACTGTGCAGAAGGCGATGCGGCGTAGCACAATCTAGTGGCGAGTTTTAGCAAAACGGATACGGCAAAAATATTCTTCGCATTCAGATATCGATGTATACGAATTTTCATGACGATCGGCTGAATAGTCTTGAAGTTCATGTGTTGACGCGACATCTAGTGTCAAGTTATAGGAAAATGGATCGTGCCAAACTCTTCCCCGTGTTCAAATATCTATGTATACCTATTTTCATAGCGATCATTCGCACAGTCAAGAAGTGATACACTGCAGGGCCATCTAGTGGTTAATTAAAGTAATGATTTGCTACAGCGCCGTCATGTGGCGAGTTATAGCAAAATGGATAACGCCAAAATATTCTCATTGTTCAAATAGCTATGTATACTGATTTTCATAGCCACCGTTTGAATGGTCAAAAATTTGGCCTGCTGCAGCGTCATCTAGTGGTGAGTTAAAATAATAATGCATTGCAGTGTCATCTAGTGGCGAGTAACATCAAAAGTAACGCAGTTAGAATATATTCTTCGTGCTCAAATGTGTAAGTATAAAAAATTTTATGCCGATCGGTCGAACGGTATAGAAGTTGATGCTTTGCAGCGCCATTTAGCGGCAAGTTACAGCAAAATGGATAGTGAAAAATATTCTCCGTGTTCTAATATTCGCGTGTACCAAATTTCATCGAAATTGGTTGGACGATATTCGCATAGCAAACGGCTAAACGGAATAGAATTCGACGTTCTGCTGCGCCACCTAGTGAAAAGTTAGAGGAAAACGGATAGCATAAAAACCTTCTCCATGATAAAAGACTTAGGTGAACCAAATTTCATGGTGATCGGTGAAACGGTGCTGGAGTTTTTCAACCTCCTACACACATACCAACATTCATTTTTATCTATAACCAGTCTTATTATACGTATATACCAGTCTCAAGTAAAATCCAGTTTCAAATCTAAGCCTCGCCAAAGTGCCAGCATACGCCATTTTGCAAGAGTTTTTTCAGGGAATCATTCGAAGCATTGCCTTAGCAGCAATCAAAATGGGAAATGGTTCGACCGCCAGGCATTTATTTGAAAAGTGGAATCCCTTAATACAGCCGCATTTTTTAAATTATCAACTATAACATGTTTTATT
Organism: Cheiracanthium punctorium; assembly: GCA_038373885.1. Lineage (NCBI taxonomy): Eukaryota > Metazoa > Arthropoda > Arachnida > Araneae > Cheiracanthiidae > Cheiracanthium > Cheiracanthium punctorium. The sequence continues at coordinate 875,568 of JAWZYV010000455.1, read as the reverse complement.
CATCGTTACCTCGATGTACTAAATGCGAAGATTTCAATTTTCTGAAATTTGGCGGATTTCCCCCAAGTTAAATCAATGTACTCAATTGGCGAGAATTCTGAAGCTACATCGCTTGAAATGCCCTAATAACTGCATTATTTCTGCACGGATAGTTAAAATTTAATGCTGTATTCTAAGAAAACCTATACACTTGTTTTCAAAAATGCTATTCCCTTAAGCTCTCAGTAAATTGCGCCAAAAAGCCTAAAACTGTGCAAACCGCTAGAACTCACTCTCTAAAAATCGGCCTAGCAGCCATTTTTTTTTCGCCAAACTAAAAAAAATTACATATTAGTCTCGGATATCTTCGATCCTCATTGTTTTGCGTATAAAACATTTCATTCCTGCTCTCATTTCTTATGCGCACACGATATTATAATTAAAAAAAAATAAACTAAAAAAATCATTATTATTCTTTTATTTTTACTTTAAGAATTTAAAACATTTTATTCGGCAAAATCGCCACACATGGCAACCAAGATGCTTATTTCACACACTTTTTTCACTACAGGGGTTAATATTACGTAAAGCTTTCTGCGTGGAGAACATAAAAAATCTCTTAAATTCCGGGAACGGAAATAAAGTGGAGTTTCAAAGTTTTAAAGTGGACTATCATTTATTCTATATTATTTTACATATCTGTGTAAAATTTCAGGCTGACAGGTCCATTTTTGTGGAATTGTATACTACCCAAATCAACAAATTGACAAACAGAATTTCATTTTTATTTATAAGATAACCTACGCTTGTTTTTAAAAATACCCTCTCATTAAATTGCGCCAAGCGCTAGAATCATAGAAAATCTGACACACTTTCAGATTTTTAAATACGCACTAAAGTGCTATATATAAAAAGAGTTATAATCCATGGGTCTTCCCTATTTTCGTTCCTTCTTTCATTAAGTTGGAAAGTGTATCATTATTCATGAGTGTGATTAAACAAAATTAAAATTGATATTTCTAACATCCTTTTTTCTGGATGTAATACATTAGATGCAGAAAAGCTGCTCAGAAAAATGCACAATTCCAACTGAATGAAAATTTCAAAAACTTATACGCAGGTGTATTCATAACCCAAATAGCAGACGATTAAATTACGATAAATAGCGCCAAGCGTTAGAATCCTCCTCAAAATCGCGAGAATGCTGAAGATAGATCGCTTGAAATCCCTTAATAACTGCATTATTTTCGCACGGATCATTAAAATTTAACGCTGTATTCTAATAAAACCTTTGCACTTGTTTTCAAAAATCCGTTTCCTTAAGCTCTCAGTAAATTGCGCCTAGCCGGAAACTGTGCAAACCGCTAGAACTCACTTTCTCGGCATTTGAGCCATTTTATTTTTTCGCCAAACTAAAAAATTTTAACATATTAGCCTCGGAAATCTTCAATTCTTATTGTTTTGCGTATAAAACATTTCATTCCTGCTCCGATTTCCCATGCACACGATATTATAATTAAAAAAAATATAACCTTACGAATATAAACTAACAAAAAAAAAATCATTATTATTCTTTTATTTTTACTTTGAGAATTTAAAACATCTTATTCGGCAAAATCGCCACACATGGCAACCACGATCCTTATTTCACACTTTTTTCACTACAGGGGTTACAATTACGGAAAGCTTTTTGCGTGGAGAACATAAAAAATCTCTTAAATTCCGGGAACGGGTGGACTTTCAAAGTTTTAAAGTGGACTATGATTTATTCTATATTATTTTACATATCTGTGCAAAATTTCAGGCTGATAGGTCCATTTTTGTGGATTTGTATACAACTCAAATCCACAAACAAACAAACAAATAAACAAACAAACAAACAAACAAACAAACAGAATTTCATTTTTATTTATAAGATATACACTATTTTGGACCTGGGCACCGGTATGGTTCTATTGCTTATCTGGTGGTTTTCTATTAAAGGTAATTTTGCTAGTTGATCCGCTCTTTCATTACCTCTGTGGCCCACATGTGCCTTTATCCATATTATTATGACTTTAACATTTCTATGAGTTTCAAGTATTTTATACAGTTCTATCAAAATTTCTGTGTTTGAATATATAGATTTAATTTTTTCAACCGTGGATCTGTTGTCTGTATAGATCTTTATTTTATTGTAATTATTATTTACAGCCCATTCCACCGCGGTGACTATTGCCAGTTGCTCTGCTTGGTAAATGCTGTTATATATATTTATACGTTCATTATAATCATATACCGGACTATTTAAGTTATCTATTACCGTGAAAGCGAATGCGGTACCATTTTCCATTTTTGAACCATCTGTATAAATTTTTATGTAAGAATTGTCTATTGTGTCATGTTCGATACTGTCTATTGTAGTGATTTGGTTCCTAATTTTGTAATTGCTATACATTGAGGGAGGAATTATTTTCTCTATTGTATAATTAGCTGGTAACTCTCTATCTTGTAATAGACTGTTTTGTTTTATTGCTCTATATTTGTTTACCTCCCGTTCTATTGCAAGGTCTATCGGTGTAATGTTCAAGAGGGTGCACAAGGCGGAATGAGCTGTATTGCTATTGGCTTTTGAAATTTTAATTAAGGCTAATTTCTGGATTGCCCACAGTTTACTAACGGAGTCCTTGGTGAGATTTGTAGCCCATGAAGGGGCTGCATAAATTAACTGTTTTTCTGTGACTGTATTATACCAGGTCCTGAGAATTTCTGGACGCACGCCCCAGGACACCCCACTCACCAAGGACATATTATTAATAAAGTTTGTTATTTTTTCATTAAGATATCTTATATGTGGGGTGAACGTTAGTTTATTGTCTATTATTATGCCTAAGTATTTTAATTCTGTGACTGATCTTATTTTCTGATTATTTAATTTATATCGAGGTTTAGTTCTTGACTTCACTCCCATGGTAATCGCCTGCGTCTTTTGCACTGATATACTTAATTCCATGATATCGCATATTTGTTTAAATTTATTGATTCTATTATTTGTTCTTACTTGTAGTTTCTCTATTGTATTATCTGCTTCGATAAGTATAAAGTCGTCCGCAAAGGCATAAAAGTCATTATAGTCCTCATTCATAGTTTTTAATATTCTATTTGCAGCGATTAACCATAGGAGAGGGCCAAGACAAGAACCCTGTGGGCAACCTTTAAATACTTGGTTTTTAATGTGAGAATTTCCATTGTTTATTATTATATACCTATCATCCAAATAGTTTTTTAAGATATTTTTTAGATAGTTGGGTAAAGGGGTTAAATCTATTTCCTCTTTTATTATGTGCCAACGTATATTATCGAATGCGCCCTGGATGTCAAATGACACCAGGACAGCATATTTGTATAATTTTTTTAACTCTTTTATTCTATTTATTACTTTATACAACAGATCCACGGTACCACGGCACTCCCGGAAACCATATTGATTTGCATGCAGATAATTATTTTGTTCCAATAGGTTAACTGTTCTAGATTTTATTATACGCTCCAGTACCTTCCCCGCTATGCTTAAGAGAGAAATCGGTCTGTATGATTTTGGATCCTTCGGGTCCTTATTATTCTTTCTGAAGAAGATAACAGACGATATTTTCCATATATTGGGGAAGGCACCGGCTTGCAGACATTTATTGTAAATGCTTAATAATTCGCTTCGGAAACTCCTCGTTAGGTTTATTATTATGTTGGCGTCTATTTTGTCAATACCTGTTGCTTTCCTTACACTCTGTGCTTGTACAGCTTGTATTAGTTCAATTTCTGTTAAAGTGTTAAAATCCTTATCTATTATTGTTTGGGTATTAGGTTTATTATTGTCTACTGTCATAGGGTGTTTGTTTATAGGCAATTGGTTGTTTATATCTATTTCATCAGAGGAGCTCCAGGCGTCATCAGCTCTGCTTGTTTGAAAATGTGCATTTATTAAGGTATGCATAATTTCCTCATAGCTCTGTTCTATTGTATTGCTATCAAATATGGTCTCCAGGAAGTGATTGTTATAAAGGCCCCTGGCTATTTTAAAGCTATTTCCATACGTTTTCTGTTGCCTAGTACAAAAGGCCTTCCAGGACTGTTCCTTGGCTATTGTTATAGATTTGCGATAACTGGCTCTGACCATATTGTATTTGGTTTTGTACTCAATATTATGGGGTTGTTTGATCATCTTTCTCTGCATTGCTCTTAGTTTATTACGTTGCATTGAAAGTTCCTTTGTCCACCAAGTTATCTTAAATTTTTTATTTTTGCTTGTCTTTTTGAATGATTTTTCATTGATATCTTTCCATGTGTTGTTTAATTTTTCGAAAATATTTTGTAATTCGGTTGTATTATATGCTTCAATTAAAGCTGCAATTATTGGGGATATATAAGCGGACCAAAGTCTATTGAATTTTTTAAAACTACTATATTTAGTTTTATATTTATAATCGGTAATTTTATCTATTGTCATTTTTATTCGTGTTAGTATATATCTATGGTCAGAGCCGTTTTCATCTAAAAGAACCTGCCAAGTATGTATCATGTCTTTCATATTGTCAGAAGCTATTGTTAGATCTGGGTGTCCATGGGTTCCTATGTGTGTAAAAGTGGCTGGGGCCATGGGGTCATTGACTACTATTAAGTCCAATTCATTGGTGAGTTCCTGAAGGTATCTTCCCCGCTCGTTTCTATCCCTATAGCCCCAAAGAGTATTGTGAGCATTGAAGTCGCCAAAAATTATAACTCTGTCTTGTTTGCCTGTTATGTTAGTCCAGTTGGAACAGTCCTGCACCATGTCACTTCTGGGTGGTGAATATTGAGATCCTAATATGATATTCTCATTAGTTTTATTATTGAATATCTTGATAAATATGTTATTTGCACTTTTGTTTACCGCCAGGGCCTTTATATTTTGATCCAGTAATAACAAACCACAGGTATTTGCATCGGAACGAAAGTCTCTTATGAAGGAGGGGCAGCCATAAAATCTATTATTTACTATCAACGGATCTTGATAAGCTATTACTTGAATGCTATCTATTGATTTATAATGTTTGTGCACATCAGAAATAAATGAAAACAATTGTAGATTAGCATTTTTGCAATGATTGAGATTTATTTGAATAACATTAATGGTATCGTGCATTATTACAGGGGTTTGCGAAGCCATTGTTGCATATAGAGGACAGTAAGATCAGATATGTTAGTTAAGGAGTGACCCTAAGACGTCACTCCACGGCTTTCCTTTATAAGACATTCTTTATATTTCCGGTACGTTGGGCACACAGGGGAGTCAGCACGATGGTGGTACTCCGAGTCTCCCAGTTCATAACAATTTCTGCATACAAAATCTTCCACCGTACAGATTCTTGTATCGTGTTCTAAAGCGCATCTAGCGCAGAATTGCTTTTCAGATTTACATGTGTATATCCTATGGCCCAAATCTTGACATTTGAGGCATCGGGGAGCATCAACAAATGGTGCTATCCTGACTCTGTGCATTGAGATGCAAGTTTTACCTTTAGATAACAGAAAGTTTTTTGTTGACTCGTCAACATTCAGCAACCATGCCACCATCTCCTTCTTCCCCAATGGCCTTACCGCCTCTATTTCCAGATTGTCTGCAAGTGAGCAGAGCTCCTCCTCTATCTCCCCGGCCGTAACCGTATTAGGCACCCCCAAGACTATAACTTTATGTGTGGCTATCTTAGTCTGTTTAATATTATATCTCTCTACTAGGGGAGTGCTACTTATTAGGGCCTGATAGGTGGTAGACATTTCGTTTTTGTTATTCGATACCAAAATTATCCTTTTGGATTTTTCTGCAAAAATTATGTCATTTAATTTTATTTTAGTATTTGTTTTTGTCAATTCTGTCTTGACAGCATTCCTTATCTCTAAAGGCGACTCTTTCCTCTCCTTGCATTGAATGCTTATATTATAGTTTCGTACACCCTTTTCCTCATCCTGCTTCACCACCTCAACCAGAGGCCTCTCCACCACCTTGGTGACCTTCTCCTGCAAGTCATCAATTTTCTCTATCAAATGTTCAGATACAACATCCGCATAAGTCTTGTCTAGTTTTTTACATTGCAATATTTTGACGGCTTCATTGTATTTCTGAGTTAGTACCATTCCTACGTTGTATGCCTCATGAAAAATCTTTTCTATTTCGGATATAGTTTCCCTACTCATTTTCCTTGCATGAAAGAATTCTGTATGTTTTTAGTCTGAGCCCGAGTCAAAGCCCGAGATTTCAGCTAATAAATCAATAAAGGTCAATTACATCACTGACAGAATATCATAAATTTTAGCCGTTTGTGCAAATTAAAGACAAGTATAGCAAACTCTTAATGCAATTTCTCATCTATCTATCTATATAAATAAAAGAGACTTTAAAACGTCCGTTAGTCCGTTTGCCTGTGACTCGCCTAGCTCCTAGATGGGTGATCCTAGACCTACCAAATTTTGTATGAAAATTCTCCAGGATGGGTCCGACATACCCCGAAGCGATTTTTTCAAAGTTCGAATTATTGTAGGAGATAGCGATAAAAAACCTATCACAAAAGGCTAATTTTGCTCTCGCCATTTCGCAATTGTAACCCTGCACTGAAAAGAGGGAGAACTTAGCATATCTAGGTTGCCATAGTTGGCAAGTTTATTAAATGATTCAGACTCTTGAAGTAAAAATAAAAGAATAAAGATTTGGGTTTTTTTAGATTATTTGTAAGGTTATTTTTTAATTAAAATACCGTGTGCATGTGAATTCAGAGCAGGAATGAAATGCTTTATACTCAAAAGAAAAATCGGATTTGAAAATTTTGAGACTAAATGTTCACTGGCGAAAAATAAAATGGTAGATATGCTATTTGAGAAGATGTGATTCTAGTGCTTGGCACAATTTATCGTCTGCTTCTGCTACTTCGAATTGCGCATTTTTCTGCGCAGCTTTTTCCCATCTGTTTCTAATGTATTAACATCCAGAAAAAGGATGTTAGAAATATCGGTTTTAATTTTTTTTAATGACACTCATGAATAATGATATACTTTTCAACTTCATGATATAAGAAAAGAAAATAGGAAAGACCCATGCTTTTAATATATAGCACTTTAGTGCGTATTTAAAATCTGAAAGTGTTTCAGATTTTCTTACTTTTTTTTCCCCTTTCCGTTTTTCGATAATGGCCAATATATCCAGAAGCTCTTCAGAATTAATATAGGACGAAAATAATTTGTACCTTTTTGTAGGTTTTTATCATTTAACCATCTTATTTTTGTAACCAGGGGCGGCCCGGCAGGGTAAGCATCTCATCTGGGCTCCAGCTTCGAAGGGGATGTCATTTCGAACTAAAAAAGTAAGTAGAGCATAAAAGGGGGCGTCTTTTTTACATTATAAGGGGCGCCACTTACCCTAGGTCTCCTCCTGTTTGTAACCATCTTAGTTTTAAATTCCATTCAGAATCTGAGAGATTTCAGTGCCAAGGAAGCCGGTGAGAAACAGGATTCTCTCCGAACAAGATTGATTAAGATGGCGAACCAACTGGTCGCAGGAAACCAGTTGGTTCGCCATCTTAATAACTCGCCGACTCGCTGACTCTTATAAAACCATTAGCAAATGAACGATACTTGAGCAAATCTGTTTAAATTTAGACATATATGAGTTGCCATGATGTCGTTATGGTGAAGTTGTTTGAAATCGTTTTTTTTTTCTTTTTTTTTAATCATACTTTTTGAACTTATTTTTTAATTCCTTGGGTGGAATTAAAAAATAACTGAGATATTATTTAATTGGGTAGAATTAAATAATATCTCGGACAAAGTCCATACGCCACAGTAGATGGCTTTCTGTTGAGCCGCTTTGACTATTCAGCTGCTGAAGTTCAACTAGCAGCTGAACAGTCCCGTTAAGTCTAAGTCTCTGGTTAGATGCAGGCAAAACGAAAGATATTAGTCGTTACTAGCTCACTACGAATCAATCCGCTAAGTTCTAAAAAATGGGGGGAAAGGGGAAAAAAGGCTACAGTATTGAAGAACATGCAGGTAGTCTCTTAGTCAGTCAGGTAGGCAGTAGCTGAAACTACCGCAAGATCTATCTTCACGTAGGATTACTTATCGTTTATCTTACTTCTAATGCTACCATTTTAAAGCTAAGAACAAATTAGGCAGTCTTAATTTATTACACAAAATACTTATCAATACGGTTTATTGTGCTTTATTCCGTATTATCGGGACGAATCTTCTGATAATCCGTTTTTTTATTTGATGTCATTAAGGATTAGCAGAAGAAAATAGTTTAGTTATTTTAATCTCGTGAAAAATCGCAGACTGTATCATCTGGAGGAGCTGACTAGAATCGCACAAATCACGAATTTATTTTCATATAAGTAAATTTTTATCAGCGTTATCAGTGTCATTTGATTTCGGATTTATGACGCCAGGGGGACGCCAGGGACTGCATAAAAAGAAATCCCGGTTACTTCAGCCAGTTCGCTCTGGTTAGTACACCCATTTAGTTTGTTGACGGAGTAATATTAAAATTTACTACGACTTTGAAAAAATATTTTTCTTTCTTTCTCGTTACATAGTACCGTTACGGAAAAAAGTATTCATACGTAAAAAGGAAATAAGCATATTTATCAGAGAGCAAGCTTTTTGCTTCCACTTTCAATTTTAATTAAGGGCGAATCTTTTTGTCGCAAAATCTGAAGTGTTTTGAGAAAGAAAAATATCTGAAACAATCGAAATAAGCAATTTACGGAGCCATTCTCCGCAACGAACAAAAGTAAATAAACATAAACTGTCGTTCCAAAAAAGAAAGAATTTCGTTCTATAAGTATATTTTGCAAATAAATTACAGATATTATTTGTACGTGGAAAAATAAAAGAAATTGCATGTATGTCGCTTGAATTTTAGAGTAGCATAAATATGCGTATAATAAAAGTCTTCTATAAATAACATGAGAACAGTATTGCAAAAATTTCGTATTACCTTATACATTCTTATGGCCTCGGGATTCTTTCTGAAAAATCATTCAAAACTTTTTTATGGAAAAAGTGTTTCAAGATACCACGGGCCATGAGTTAGAATGAAAATAAAGAATATTTGAATAAAAGCATTTCTGTATTTCAGAAAAATGTATTCGATCGTCTTTTTAATGGAAATGATAACATTTTGCTAAAAAATTTATTCTACTTATGGAAATGTGCTCATTAAATGATCATAACTTGTATTCTCAGGAATTATTGCGTAAACACAATGGTAAAATGTCTCAGGAAAAAACAGCGTTTAATAATTCCTTTATAAAGATTTTTTTAAGTAATTTTTTAGTATTACTAATTCGTTGCTGCCGTTGGAAGAACGAGAAGGACAGCTTAATTTTTTTACTTTTTTAAAAGCATAAAGACATAACTAATAAGGCTAAACATTAGAAGTAACTAATTAGGATAGAAAGTAACTAATAAAGTATAAATAACTTATATAAGGCGTTATTTCAGAAAATACGAAAATTGTAAATATTCCATTCAAACTTCGAGTAATTTTTGAAAAATCGTTTAAAAAAATTGTTTAGAAATTCGATTCTAAAATTACTTAGTCGAAAGGAGCAAAAAATGCCCTTTCCCGGAACGAAAACTTGATAGATTATTATTATTATTATCAAACAAATCTCAGGTCATTTACCATTGGGTCACTAGGCAACGAGCTCTCCATTATTTCTTTACAATACAGTCAAGATTATTTAGTCCATCTAAGAGCAGCAGTCACAGCTTGTCTAGAATCACATCAAATCCAGTCTGATGAATTAGTCTAATTAAAACGGAACAGATTGGCATTAATGCAATCGTGCCCTGTTAAAAGTCTAAAAATGGCCACTGCAGAAGCTCGAGGTGAATCCGGCCCACGCTGAGATTGACACACCATACTCCATGGCTCCAGCATCCATCATCCAGGTTCCTGGGGAACACGGTGGCGGAATGATTACTTGAAGATTCTCTTAATACCTAGTTTAGCAGAATGAAGAGGCATGACTCTACAAGACTTTTGTAAAATATCAGTACCCTTTTTGGCCAAAAGTCAACTTCCCTCCTAGGCCACAATGGGAAGGTATCCTTTGGAAAGCAACAATTCCCTCCAATCTTTTTCAAGAGCTCCCTGTTATTCAGCACTCGGAAACTCCTATCCTATTTGTTTGACAAAGCTTGAAAAGCAGAGGTAGAATCCAAGAATAAGTTTTTAATATTTGAGAATATGACTGCTCTATCAGATGGGGCGAGACGGACAGCAAGCTGCTGTAGGGTTACATAAATAGCTTCAAGTTCGCCATCAAAGTGAGTTGTTTTTTTTTCTTCCTAATGGCCGCGTCAGCGGACTATTTGAGGCTTGAGCACAACGATAGCTGCATATGTTGCTCATTTCTTTATGGGGGCGATTATTAGACAGGCCAACATTACCCCCAATGAGTGGTCTCCTAATTTTGAACCAATTCCAGATGAGAGACCTACCACACCTGAAATTAGCACCCCCAGAGGTATCGTTTGAATATGGAGGGCATTGGAGCCACGACAGATTTTACACATTATTAGGGAGTTTGTGCAGGCCCGGTTTCACTCACGGTAACGCTAACGCTAAATGACATTGGACAATAAAGCGCATGCGCACGCATAAAATGCGAAACATGGTTGGTCAAAATACTCCGTATAGCGGATAGCGTTAGCGTTAGCGTAGGAAGAAACGGTATGCACAAACTCCCTATTAACCAGCTCCCGTTAGCGTACACGGTCCCACAGCAGTCCAGCCGAGAGTGGAGTTGACCCTACCAAGCACTGACCAATCAGGCAGTGCTTCACTTCCCATGTTCTTACGGGAACGGAGTTTAGTGACAAGGCCTCCGGGGGGGGGGGCTCAAAGTGAGTTGATTCAACATGTTTTTTTTTTGTTTTCTTTTCCAATGGGCGGGCACTTGCTCCTCAAGCATTCGCCACTACAAAGGCCCGAGTCACTGTCCATTTTATTATGGGAGTACCCAGTGGGCGGACAGCATTGCCCCCTATGAAGGGACGGACAAGTTAACATCCATGCCTAAGCCGGGATTCGAACCCGGACCCACGGCGTGATAGAATGGTTCTCTAGCCACTACACCACCTGGGCGGCTGATCCAACATGTAGGTAAAAAGAAAAAGAATCACTAAAAACATCAGCTCCAGCACCCTGAGAAAAATCCAGAAAAAAATCCATCAGCATAGATGTGAGGTCATTCGTTGGGAAGAGACCAAGTGCTAATAGTTTCCGAAGCAAGGGCACAAAGTGCAGTTGGATCAAGATCTCGTTTTTCCGTATTCAAAACCAGGTCAAGTCTGCCATCATGTACCATATAATTTATTGCGCTCATAAACGTAAACAATTCAAAAGGCACATTATTTATAGCATTATATTGTGCATTCTTGAGTACGCATTGAATAGAACCTCTCTCAGTCTTAAGGTTACATGCGTGACACCTGTGATAGTCTCACCAAAAAGAATTATTTGGGAATCTAATTAGTCTATTACTAACCGCCTTCGGCGACCAGTTCTGTCCGTCGATGGCCGCTTCTCGGCCAAAATGTGCAACCTACGGCACACGGGCCTCTTCGCGGACGAAATTTGCAACCTACGGGCGTCTGCCTTCGGCAACCAACTGACCCGACCGCTTCACATCCAGCCTATGCAACGTGCTGACCTCTTTCACACGATTCGGTAAGCGGCCGCATCCAGCGACCAGCTTGACGACCTCTTCGCGACCAAAAAGTGCAACCTACGGGCTACCCGCCTTCGGTAATCAAACGTAGCACCTGGTTTTGGAAAGTGTCAAGAAGTTTAGAGACACTATCTGAGGCTAAGATTAATACTTCATTACAATAATTCAGAACCGAATGAATCTGATAGGTTTTATTCAAGGTATCTCTATTATACCCCCATTTCACTCCAGCCAGTCTTTTCAGGATGTGGGGGGGTGGCTGTCCTTGCCTTTGATATGACATGAATTAACACGCTTGGTCCATTCCTATTTGTTATCTAAGAAACTTGATCGATCATGATGATGTTGTTGTTGTTGTTGTCGTGACCATGGATAGACGAATTCATAGAAAGAGGGTGCCAGTGCCCCCGACGGGTTGGACTTCTACTTGTTGGTCCCTAACTTTGAACCGATTCCAGATAAGGACCAACCTCCACCTGAAATCGGCACACCCAGAGGTATAGTTTAACAACTTGGAGGACATTGGAGCCACGACGGATCTTACGTGCTCCAGCTCCCATTAGCGTACACGGTTCCACAGCGGACGAGCCGAGAGGGATATCATGATGATGAGAAAGAGATATGAAAGAGTTAAAATCTTTAGCCAAATTCTTTTGACACAAAATATGAATTGCCTTCGAAAGAAAACGCTTTAAAAAGCCATTCTGCACAAACAAATATAAGTAACATTTTCGAAAGGAAAAGTTATATTTGGTGTACCAGAAAGTAATGTCATTTTTGCGTATGTCGTCTAGCCAAAACTACAGAAGCTAATAATACGAAATCTGGCACGCATGTGAGTTCTTTAACATAGCTGTTAGATTAGCGAGAAATATCAAAAGTTCGTACGTATGGGATCAGGTGGCCAAAATGTTCTTTTCGGATATCCTGCGTGATCTCAAAGAAAAGAGATACCCATTAAATTCTTTCTGTAAAATACACTCGCTAGTACCTAAAAATCGATTTCAGAACATTAAGTGGTATCTTCCAATCAGTGTAGACGTGAAATAGGGAGAGGATCTCCGTATTTCTTGAAAAAAAATATATTATCTATAAAATTCTCGCTTTAAAATTTAATACACATCTCTCCTATTCTTGTTTGTAGTTCGATACTTGTTGAAAATTATTTCTTTGAATTTTATGTAAAAAAAAGGGCATTACTTTGAGGTACACCTAATACTATTTAAAAGAATTTCACCTCCAATATCGACTGTATACAGAAAGCTCAGTGAACTTGAATGCGTATCATTTGAGCTCCAGAGCACTGAATATGTAAACAGCAAAAAGATTCCTGCCTAAGCGGGGTATTGCAAAATATCGTATAGCTGATATCTGGTGAAATACCTTTATATATTTTTAGAGCTTTGGGGACTTTTTTTTTGAAAAACCATTCAAAGATTTTGATGGAGAAAGCATTTTGGCGTACCTCGGGCTAAAAGCTATATTACAAATAAACTAAAGATTAAGGAAATGCATTTCCATATTTCGCAAGTGGATGTATTTTATCTTTTCGAATTAAATATCAACATGTCAAATTCTTTAAGAAATTCATTTCTCGCATTTAAGCAAACTCCAAATACATAAAATATATTTTTTTATAATTTCAAAATCTCATTATGGCATTTTTAAATGGTTTAAGATTGGAGCATATAAATAATTTACAAAACCACACTGAAAAATTGTTTTGTTGAATTAACAAAATTATCTGATTGAAATAGTATCAATGAAAGTTTTGGTAAATCGACATAATTATTTCGGTAAAACTAGACATTTCAGCAAATCATTTTGTCAGTTTCACCAAACAGTTCAGTTAAAATAAGCAAATGTTTTGTTAATTTAACCGAACTGTTTATTTAAATAATTTGATATTTAAAATAAAACAAGTTATTTGTTTGAATTAACAAAATTCCTTTGTTAACGTGTGTGTTTATGGCTCATAAAGCAATATTATTTTGTTAATTTTACTGTTATTATTTTAACCCATCAAACAGTTGTTTGAAAATTCCAGAGATAAGACCAATTAATTTATCTATTCATCAGAATTTGCATTTTTATTTTTGCATTAATTTTATAATGTACAATTTTAATTTGAAAAATTCAAGTAAGTTTATTTTTGTCGTTGTTGTCAGTGGTGGTGCTGTTCATAAGACAGTTAGGCGGTTAGAATTGCTCTTTCGCTCTTAAAAAAAATATATCTATCTTTAAGACAAAATAATACCCATGGTAGCAGTTTAATATATTTTAAAATGTTTTAAAGAAATGTACCTATTAATTTTATTTTTTAACGGAGTTGTATCATTTACGTGTTACATGTGTACACATACTTCATATTTCCAACTTCAGCATGCAGTTTCAGATTTAATTCTACAACTAAAAGCTCGAAAATCGTAACCGATATTGTAAACATAATGTTTTAGCTCCCGTGTGTTTTTTTCTCCTATCTGCCTCTCTTGAAAAAGTTGTTTAACCCTTTGAGGGGCAACCCTTTCCGAATGCTGAAAAAAGGGCAGCCGTTGCCATCGCTCGACTTAACTACCAGCAAGATGGCGGAAGATTGAAACGTTCATCGCGTGCCACAGATCTAGAGACCTCTTTTGACGCAGCTGGATGTGCGGCACAGGTATCTGGATCTATGGCACGCGATGAACGTTTCGATCTCCCGCTATTTTGCCGGTAGTTAAGTCGAGCGATGGCAACGGCTGCCCTTTTTTCAGCATTGGGCCATCTATCCAGGTGTTATCGCATTCTTCCATTTTTTAGCAGATGTCAGTGTTGTTAAAAAATAATCGTGACCATTTTTTTACGGGAAATGACGTGCTAAAAAGTAAAGGATTCTCGTGGAGCTATGTCACCCGCAACTATTTTTATAGAAGTCAAATCTATTCTTCGTAACTGGCAACAGTCAAAACGTCAGAGTTTTGTGTTCCCAGACCGGGAACACTGCGTGTTAAAGGGTTAACTAACCTCACTTTCAACTAACTTACCTTACTTTCAATTAACTCAGAAAAAATATTCGATTGAACAGTTTTGTATTTGATCTCACTCGTACTTAAAAGCATTGGCAGACATTAGTGTAACTGCTCTGCTGCTGTGTAATGAAGAATTGCCTCTTCTCGTTCTGGCTTGTACTGTCCTGCGCATCTCCTTGACGCAAGCGTAAATTGGTTATTTAACGATTTCAAATATCACTGGTTCTAAATTTTTACAAAATGTTTCGTTAAGTCAAAAAGGCATTTTGTTAAATCAATTTCGTTGAGTCAAACAAACTTTTGATGAATGAACAAAACGAAGCTACTAAACTGCTGAAAAACAAGTTTCGATAAATTCAACAAAATACTTTTTAGCGTGCAAAGCTCTTAGAGGTAAACATGCATTGAGCATCTGAAGCTCTTTGTAATTGAAAAGATCTGTTGCCACACATACGAAGGAAATATATAATGTAAAACAACAGCAATAGCATTACAATATAAATGTTTTTAAAGTGGCAGTAAGGTAATATTTTATTTATATCATATTCATGTATTTCTATTTTCCGAGTCTAAGAACTTTCGAAATGACTTCAGTTTCTATTTTATTGCTGAATCTAGTGGCTTATGTTGCAAAAATAGGTTCTGTTGCAAGGTAATTACAGGTGTTGCAGGGAACAAACTCTTACCCTCTTCCTCCCTATTCTGATGACCTCACGGCCCGTCGGGGTAGGAAACCAAGGGTTGTCTTAAGGGTCATCTCTGGCGGCTAGAATAAGAAAGAGTTTAGTTGAAGCGGGAATGCTCTTTTTTGTTCTCTCGGCTGATTGAGATAATGAATGGGGAAAGAACCATTCTGATATTTTAGAACAAACTTGGCAATTGTGTAAATATGTGTAATATATATATTACAGGAATAAATACTTAGAACAGGATACAGGACTGCTTTTTTATGTGAAACCATCATGGAAGATAAACGTCGAAATAATGCACTTTATATTTTAAATCTTACTCTACCAATAACCTTTTCCCGAATCCAAGAACGCTACAATGATAAAATTAGAAAATAAAGTTATTACCTAATTTTAAGGGAACAAAGATAAAACGTATTGAGTAGCTTTGAGTAATATAAATAAAAATTATTATGTCGCTAGAATTAGGTATGGATGCAAGACGAGACATACATTTGCAGCATTTTGCGAGACGAGAGACACATTTTTAACATTACGATGTAGGGATTTTGCGGGACGAGACAAAGCTTTGGGGCTATTTTGCGAGACGCGAGACGCCTATTTTTCGTCTCGCGTCCATCCCTAGCTAGAATATTCTCTTTTTCCTCGCTACGACGCAAAATTAATGTAAAATCAATTAAAAGTTTGTGAAAAAAATACAGAGCTGACGGCAGATTATATTAGGACTTTCTTTTACTACTGTGACATATATCCTTAAATTTTAATTCATGATTATAATATTTTTCATAGATTACATATTATGGCTTTTCATACCATTTGAAAAAAAAGAAAAAATACTTATATCAATTGTGCGACTAGGTATTTTCATTCTAATAATCTCTAAATTCTACTAGTTTTGTAAAATACTTCTTATGCAATTAATTGAAATATTTCTGAGGTTATATTTTTACATGATGGATTTACCTAAATTTTCCAAGTATCGAAGAATTAATCGATCGAAATTCAATTAAATGGCTAAAATGTTCGATCGAATTCTTTTAATGACACGCGTATTTATAAATTAAGGCACATCAACTTTTAAAATTGGGCACTCTAAATGATTCATCTTGCAAATAATAGTGAAATCAATGTTTTAATTTTAGGTAGATGAACCTAGATCTGTAACTGGTGTAGGCTGGTGATACAATGAAATATTAGTAGTATCTTTATTTTTAGTATATAAATCTTCTAGAAATTTATTATATTTTACATAATAAACACTAGTACTTATTTTTTTTTCTTTTTAATAGAATATATTACAGGAGCGTTTTCTGATTGATTTAATTTGACTTTGGGAATCCAGCCAATTATCTGAACGAGTGATCTAACCCGACGAGTGGGGGTGCATCCATGGGGGTCTTTCTAAGAGGTCCTAATCCGTATTTACGCTAAGTTTCGGGTAAAACTTCGAACCGCTAGGTCGACGAACGCGAGCTGGGTTTGAACGAGGCACCTTCCGTCTCCCAGTTGAGAGCGCTATGTGCACGACCACTGGTTGGGTGGAGCGTTTCTGAATCATCGATTTTTCTCAACACTGCTTAATTATTTTTTTAATTATTACTCTTTGTTTGAAATAAATGCGAAGTATATACCACAGTTTTGTTTTTCAGATAATTTAAGGACAAATTGCACTAAGCAAATGTGAGGTAGATCAAAAAGGCTATTCTAAAAATTGAAATATCTAAATATTGTTGATAAAAATTATGATAAAAAAGTGTACAGTTTTTAATGAATCGAAATTTTACTAATAAAAATACAAATGCAAGTAAATCGTCTCGTGACCTTTTAAACATTTCACTATTACTTAGGTTCAGCAACAATTGCCGACAACTTTCGCATATTTACATTGAAAAAACAATTCACTAAAAATAAAATAAAGCACCATGCAATAAACTTCAAGAACAGAAAATAAATATATTTTTCAGAAAATGAGCTTTCGCTTCCACTTTCAGGTTTAATTAAGGCCTCCAGCCAAATATTTCTGTCGCAAAATGTGAAGTACTTTAAAAATAAAATACTCCAGACAAAAGAAGAGTCTTTTCGCCAAGACCATTTTCCCCAAACGAACAAAGTGAATAAACATAAACTATCGCTTAAAAAAAAAAGAATAAAAACTTTAAATTGAAGGAATCTCGTCCCCATGTTTTCACTGAATAAATGTCCGATTTTATTCGTATGCGAAAAGTCAAACTAACTCGCATGCATACATTTGCTCGAGCTTTAGAGGAGAAGTAAATAGGTAAATAGTGAAGGATTTCTAGAAATAACGTTAAAAGGATATTGCAAAATTCTCAATTACCTTTACAGATTCTTATAGCCTCCAGGATTTTTTTTCTAGTCTTACGTAGAAAACGTTTCAATAAACCTCGGGCTGTAAGTTGTTCGAATAAAGCAACTCGAGTGAACGCATTTTTATATTTCATAAAGTGGATATGATTTCTCTCCTCGCAAGTTAAAAAGTATGATTTCGCTACAAAATTTATTTTTCGTGGGCTGTCTGTACATCTTTTTCTTGTATTCCCATCAAATGGCCGTAAATTTAATTTTAAAATTTTAGAATTCAGTATCGCATTCGCTATTTTTGATTGGGTAACATTATCTTTCATTTCCTTGTGCGAAGTAAATGGAAGCATAATGATTACGGATGTCCTGCAGGGGTCTGGGCGCTAAACTCCGTTTCCATTAGAACACGGTAAGGGAAACAGCATCCGGCTTGACCAGTGCTTGGGAGGGTCAACATCTCAGCTCGACTACTGCGGTACTGTGTACGCTAATGGGAGCTGGTGCATGTAAAATCTGCCGTGGCTCTAATGTCCTCCAAGTTGTTAAACGTTACCTCTGGGGCTGCCGATTTCAGGGGGTTGGTCCCTCCTCTGGAATTGGTGCGAAATTGGGGGACCACGGGCTAAATCGTACTTCCTACTATTGGTGCCCTGTAAATGGAAGGCGCACCCCCTCTGCCCATCGCCTCACTTCGGGGGTGGATCTGGCACCACCGATTGCGGTTGTCGGGGGACATCAGAAACAGCAGCAACATGATACGGCTAATTTCGGGATTCACTTAGACAAAAAACCGATTTTAATCATTTACCTAAATTCACATTAACACGTTTCTGCTTGACGTTCAACTTAAAGTTTGTATAAAGTTTGTATATAAGTTCGAGCAGTTTTGGATTGACGTCTGTACGTATGTATGAATTTACATTATGTACCTCGTTAACTCGAAAACAGTTAGCCGGTCAATGTTGAGATTTTGAATTTAGGAATGTCGAAACATCTAGTGTTGAGTACTCTATTTTCGATTATTATCAAATATGTAGTTTATTCATAGGGTCACCTGAAACAATTTCAATATATTAATCTTTTACAGACCAATGTTCCCAATTGGAAAATCAAATAAAAAATTTATTCAAACAAAATTTTATCAATATTGACTTTAAAAAATAGCAGATAGAGTTGAAAGATGATTTCATGTTTTAAAATAGAAATTGCATTTCTACCATGATTGGGATACTGGACAAAAAATCACGGAAATAGCTATTTTCATAATTTTTTACAGAGCTATCTTGATACACCCCCACGCCCTTCCAACTTAATTCACATCCTTACTTAAATTTAAAAATAAATCTTTTATTAATTCTTAATATTTCATTTGTTATTTAAACTACCCATCAGTGTATTCCGTTTTCGAAACCAATGTAAAAGTATAGTCTGAAATGGCTCATGCTCCCAATTGGGAATGCAGTGAAAATTGTATACAATATTTTTTTTCCTCATTTAAATGACTAATATCCTTTAATTAACGCACTAGAACACAAAATATGCAAAAAAAAAATATTTAAAATATGCCTAGATCTCAGTTCGGTCTGTAAAAGGTTAAGGTCTATGAACATTATCAATACATTAAACCTGTATGAGAAATCTTTATTTCGCCCAAGCTCGAAATCCTACCAACTGTCGACGAGCTTGGTAACTTTTGGCGAAATATTGGAAACAGCCAAATTTTATTATTACTGAGATTTTTAGAATAACTTTAAAAAAATGTCTATCACTACTAAAGACGTTTTGCAAAACCCTGTAAGAGATCTTTAAAATGGGGGAAAATATGAATTAGGAGATTTTTTACGAATTTTTCATTAAAGAAAGATTTTGAATACAACAGCTGCTGCTTTAGGATTTCGTTTGACATTAATCGTGCGATTTTTGCCGTCATGGCAACAGAAACTGACCCGTTGAAAAAAATAAATGAAACTACCTTCAAATGAGACACAGTTTTTCGCAAGTGAAATCTACGTCGTTCTGATGTAACGAGTTTGAAACCCCTTTCGAAACCCAGTCAGAATAAAAGACTCTCAAGCAGAACATACTCCAAGCACGAAATAATTCCGCATATTCTGATATTTCCGATTATCTGAGGAGTAGTCATTGATTAAAAATCTAAGGTTACGTATCATCATTTACGTATTTTCACAATCGCTTCCTAAAATCTATTAGAATTTTTTTTTTAATTTTGCCAAATAATAAAACACACATTTAGTCCTTCAATCGAAGTTAAACAACAAAGAAATATCAATTAAGAGAATTTTCATAAATTTTAAAGTAAAACAACATTTTGAATTTAATTTGCGAATTCGGTTTTTGATGCCATTATAAAAGTTCTTTTTGTTTGCGTTTTCTTAACAACGAAAGGAGTGAATAGTTTAGCAGTAAAAGAAAACATACATTTATTAAATGACAAGCATCGTGTAGGAAGCTATAAGTTTGCTGCATCTGCTATGAGTAAGAGCATAGTAAGCATGTACACGTACAGCTTCGAATAAATTGAGAAGTTTGTTGCCAGAAATACGAAGGGAAAACAGCAAAATAGCTGCATTAGTATTAAGAATCTGAGCATTTTTAAATCCCATACAAAATAATGTTTATTTGTGTCAAAATTTCTATTCTATTAAACTAAGAACTCTGTAAATAAGCTTAGTTTTCATTTCAATATTCAATTTGGCAGTTTAAGTGGCAGTAATGGATAGGGTCATACTCAGGAAAATAATTCGAAGGATGTGCAAATGGTGGAAAAGGGAGAATTTTTCACCAAAAAAAAATATTTTGTTAACAAAAATTTAAATTTTTGGAAAGTTGAGGAACACCGGAACCCACCTTCTTAAATATATGCTTGATAATGGATACTGTCACTGTGTTAACAGTATGATAAATATGAAATTATTCATTTTCATCCTAATCTTAAATGAATTTGACTTTATTTTGATGTCACGAATTTCAAATTGAATCAAGAACAGGCTAACGCGCTTTACGGAAAAATTACTTCATTAGGGTTTACTTTAACGACAGCCGTGATTGTGCAAAAGTTCAAGAAACATTGAATGTTTCGTGTAGAAATTTATATGTCTACGATACCAACAATATTTTAAGGCTTTTTGTACTGTAAAGTTTTACCAAGGTGTTCTGCAGAGTGAGATTGCACATCGTTCAAGCTATAGGAATAATAAGACAAAGTGAAACAGTTGTCCACAGCATGTGACTTTATTTTAGAACTTAGACCAGAAAGACACGAGTTTATTTTGCAGAAGCACTTTGAAAGTGAGTAATTCAATTGCAAAACACATTTACGTTGTTTTTGATCTCAGATAACACTAACAGAGTTTTTATGTTATCATTTTGCAGTTACGCTACACCATCTCAAGTAAGTATCTGTGAGGCAAAGCTTATGTTACGAGTCTTAAAATTTCTCATATTTGAAATTTTGTAAAGATGGAAGTAATTTCACTTACATGACTGAGAAAATAATTTGATTCCTTCTGTACGAAGAACGGGCACGCAGCTAGCAATATGTATAAATTTAGTAATAATCTTTATATTTGAACTTCAGTTAACGGTCAGAGAGACACACAAATCGAAATCGTGCACATTTTTCAACTTAGTTGCAAAATGTTAAGGTGTATAAAAAGTGTCCCAAAAAGACGCACTTTTCACGCGTCTGTTTCACGCTGTCATCCTTTATCTATTAGAGATTATTATGAAAGGCTGAAATTTTTTACATCATCTTATTAGTGTATGAAGCACATTTCACTAATCGGGAATTTTTCGTACGGGGTTTATACTCAGATTTAAGAAGTGTACCTTTTTGAAAATGAATTAGGGGAATTTTTTCCTAACATCTTTCCTATCTTATTTCCTATCTTTCCTATATTATCTGTCTTTCTTTCCTATCTTATTTCGGCCAGTTTTTTAATTTACATTGCCCACTTAACTCTAATAGCTAAAGAATTAAAGATTACCACATTTTAAATTATCACCTTGTACAGATGCCCTGTACATATATATATATATATATATATATATATATATACTTTAGCTGATATTGGAAAAACGTCCCCCGGGCCACCATTGTTATTATAGAATTAATGCATAAAATGCAGCGTCTCAACAGAGGGAGAATTGCAAATCACCAAAACTATAGGTTTCTGACTCACAGCCTGAGGTTTTTGCCAAAGAAATATGTTATAAGTACAAGCCGTATCCAACAGACTTTAAAGTAATTACAAAACTTTGTAAAAAACACACATAAGAAGTAAAAGGAAAGAGGATACGCGTTTCGTTCAAAAATTGTCGACGTAAAAGAGAGAACAAAAGTAGCGGCTTCCATAAGCGCTATGTAGCGTGTGTAATTGCTACATTTTTTAATACTTTTAAATAAGATTTAATTATATATATATATAGTGTGTGCCCGTTAAGTTCTGTTCTCATCCCCCCCAATAATTTCTGAACGGCAAGATCTATAGTCATAAAAGTGTGGTCTAGGTAAAGTAAAATTGCCATGCGCTACGCATGAAAATCGCTTAGAGCGCCAACTGGTGGCTAAATATGGAGTTTGCAAACTTATCGCAAAAACGGTACAAGATACGGGAAATTAGTCAATTACAAAGTTTTTCAGCATCACCTATTTATAGAATTAGAGTATTAAAAGAAACCTTGATCACACTTATGTTATAAATTAATGGCGTAAAATGCAAGACATAAAAATGCATTATTGATGCTTTTGCGTGCGTGTCGCCAGCCATGTTGTGCAATGTGCAGCGGGAATTGCAGGCTAGAGTTCAGATGTGTGCTGTTGCTGACGAAAAACCCTTTTAGCATGAAAGATAAATGAATCTATTGTCATGAAAGCGCAGTTTTGGAAGACTTGACGGTAAGAATGTGCGTTTTATGCCTTCCATTTGTAGCATTATTGTGCCCATTATTGTGCACAATGATATGCGCAAGATATCTTTTCATACTAAATCGATGATGCTGAGCAGCTTTGTAACTATCTTTTTTCCCGTATCTTGTACCGTTTTTGAGATAAGCACGCTAACTGCAATTTTAACCACCAGGTGGCTTTACCTACAAGTATTTGCATATAAGAATGAATTTTAAAAAACGACAGAAAAAAAATTCATAAATAAACTTTGAAATCTTTGCAGTTGGAGAAACATGCATTAGAGAAAATATTAAATTTGGCTTAGGTCCATAGTTGACCATCAAATTTTTCTAGGGGAGTTTGAATTTAAAACTAATTAGACTAATATTAGCCCAACGTAGGCCTATGCAAAGTCAGATTACTGTAAACAAATAATAAACCAACTTTTCTTCATGCTGTGTAGTACTCCATCTGTTAAAAATAAATACCTCCAAGGTACACCACTGTCGGTGTACCTTGGCTGTATTGTAAGCTATTTTTTAAATAATTAAAAATGAGTATAGAAATGTACTTGGACATTTTATAAAAATATATGTAACTTATGATATCCTTAAATTTATGGGAAAAAAATGTTTTACTGTTATTTTCCAAACATTTTTTTTGTAAAAAATCAAAGTTTGAAAATACCTCCAAGGTGCACCACCGTCCCCTATTTCACGTCAATAATTTAATTAACATAAACTTAACAGCTTAATTTTAGGATCTTTTTAAAAAATACATGATTTTCCCACTATGTTCCCCCACCTGACCCTATATGTATATAATACAGTGCAGCACCGTATATACGTTTTTATCATTTATACGTTTTTCTGAATGGTCCCCGCAAAATTCCATTGGATTTTAACGTTAAATAATTTCATTTATACGTTTTCTTGGAATCGCATACTTCATTTATACGTTTTTTTAACCCTGAAGAAGAGAGAAAATGCGTGATTCAAGTTTTCATCAAATTTGAAAGTTATAATTTTGATGCAAGAATACATAATTTCCGGCGATTTAATATAACTAGCTGTCTGCCAGTGGTCAAAATTAGACCATAAAGCATTAAATTTTTTAATTTGAGCGTGAATAAAGTTCTTCTGTCAAAGAGTATGTCTCACCATTCCAGATACAGTGGAACCTAATAAAGCTACCTCCTTAGCTAAGAGACCATCTGTATATAGTGCCCACTTTTGTACAATTTCACTTTACAACTACCACACTTTTCATGATGACAGTGTTTTTGTTAAAAACTCTATCATTGCTAAATGCAAATGCACCGTAGACGTATTTGGAATCGTCCAGGGCAGAGAGGGGGATCCTGCCCTGACTATCGCAGGCCTCACAGGCCCAAAACAAGGTGTTATGGTCTGGAGTGCCATCTCTTTTGATACCCAGGTCCCCTTTGATTGTCATTTCTGGCACAATGACAGCACAGCGGTACATTGGCGACATCCTACGGCTGGTTGTGTTACTGTTACTTTTGATACACCCTGTACTTACTTTACAACACGACAATGCCCGGTTGCATACGGCACGTGTTGCTACGAATTGTCTTCAAGCTTTCCCTGTATTCACTCCATAGAATGCTCCATGGCCAAGTGACAGCAACCACCCTTCGAGCAAGTTACTGAAGTGCTAAGTGCAAAAGTTTTACGAACCTCAGATTTCAAGTCCTGCAGTTGGTGCATAGGCTTGATTTCATAGGAATAAAAATGCAAAAATCTGCCGTAAAATTTTCCGTATTGTGGAATACGGCATATCTATTACACGGGATACGCTCCCATTACCATGTGGCGACTGACTGCTGGCTTCATTGACCACTGTAGCCACATAATCGACGCTAGAACACGGGATTTGCTTTCGTTCTCTGCCAGGAAGACGTTTCCAGTCACGAAGAATAGATTTGATTTCTATAAAAAATAGTTGCGGATGACATAGCTCCACGAGAATCCTTTACTTTTTAGCACGTCATAGCCCCGTAAAAATTGGTCACGATTATTTTTAACAGCACTGACATCTGCTGAAAAATGGAAAAACGCGAGAACAGCTGGATAGATTGTCCAATGCTGAAAAAAGGGAAGCCGTTGCCATCGCTCGACTTGACACAAGAAAGATGGCAGACGATCGAAACGTTCATCTAATGCCACAGATCTAGGGACCCTTTTTTTGAAGCAGGTGGTTGTGCCGGCACAGCCAGCTGTCGTCAAAAAAGGGTCTCTAGATCTGTGACACGCGATGAACGTTTCAATCGTCCGCCATCTTGCTGGTAGTTAAGTGGAGCGATGGCAACGGCTGCCCTTTTTTCAGCATTGGGAAAGGGTTGTGCCTTAAAGGGTTAAAACTACTTACATTTGAGATTGTTGAGGTATGGTTGATTAGTGGTCCAAGTTGTTTCGAATTGAATGCCAACATCTTGCGCTAGAAGATAACCTTCAAAAAATAAAGAAAAACCTACGCAGCATGAAAATTAAATTATAGAACCAATTTGCATTTTTCTGACCGCTTCCATTTTTCACCACAGAATAAATACATGGATATCTCTTTTTATTCGGAAATTTATTCCCCCTCGCACTGCCCCAGACGGGATCAAAGTGTCAGATAAATTTTAAAATATCTTTTGGGGTCAGAAACTGTGTGCACGTCACCATAAACAATATTTGATATGCCTCTGCCGGCAGATTTCAGTAAATTCATAAACAGTTGAACTCCATTATAACAACGTAGAAGAAGCCGGAATATTTATGACTCTCAAAATGCTCTGCGTAGAGGCATATTTATGATTTATTGTTTCCTATCTTTTAATAAAAAATTTAATGGTTGAGGAATTATCTACATATATATATGTATATTACTGAACTTCGAATTTTCCATCACAAAACCATTATTATTATTATTTATTATTATTATTTGTCCTTTCGATTTAATGTGCCTCGTTTATCACAGATATCGTTAACGTCGTTAATTTACGATGATAACTGGTTGAATTATTGATTGGGGAGTGTATCAATTTTAGCTTCGATATAGAAAAGATTGACTTGACAATGCAAAGAATGATAAAATTCAATAACTATCCATTGCCCATTATTTTAACTATATTATGTGATATTTCGAAAACTAATTGTTCGAATGGAACCAACATTTGTTTTCGGTGGTTTCGAAGTATACTGATTCTAATGAAAACAATATTTATGTCCTTATTATATATCTTAAACTGGAAGTCAAATCCAATTTTGGAGGCAATTACAACGGGCGCTTAAAGAAAAAAAAAAAAAAAAACATTTGACGAAAACATGTCTACACTCAATATATTTTATCTTCGTCCACCTAAAATAAATAACTTCATATTCACCTTTTATTATATACCCAAATCCAATTTCATGCTTTTCTGGGAACGCGCTGAAACTCTACGGATTCCAACGATTTCGTTTTCTGTAAACAGACCCTCTTATATCAATGCTTCATGCAGATGGCACGCATACTAAAAAAAAGTTAAACTATGTTATCTGGAAAAACTGTTTAAAACGAACTGAAATCGCAATTTTCCTTTCAAAGCCTAATGACCATGACTTCAAATAAGACGTCGTTCTCACTTACAGAGCCTAATTTTGTCACACTTCCCTTTCTTTTACTCTCGGAAATAAAGTAGAGCTTCAAATAGAGAAAAATTGCTAAAAATAAGGGATATATGTAGATTTTCAAATTTTTAAAGGACCGCAGATTGTTTTCTATGTTTTTATACATGATTATGGAAAATTTCAAGCGGATCATATAAACGTTGTAGATGTTATTACGCTTTTTGACCTTTTTAATCTATTTGAACTTCTTAATCTTCTTGGAGTAATGTCGGTAAAACTTTTATCTTGAAGTGTTTGCTCGGAATTGTCATAGAGTGAGTCAGTGAGTCAGGAATCAGCGTAACTATACACAGTAGGATGATTTAATAATTTGTAATTACAATGGTCATTCGGAAAGTAATTTTCCCGTGGCCAATGTAAAGGAATAAATCATTATTAGCTGGAAAAATTTATCGCAAAATATGCAGCAATATTTCAACTAGTTTGCAACATAAAAATGACCTGAAGTGTAACACTTGTCATACCGTTGAATAAGTTTTTGTAGTCCAGTGTCAGAGAAGATTGCCTCCAGAGTGCCAATTTATTGCAGTCTTCGCTACTGGAAAAGTCATACCGCGACATGGAATTGCTGCGGGTACAAGTCGCTGGAAGCAAGATCAGTAACCTGTGCTGGGTTATTTTCATACTTTCAAGCATAAAAATAGTCACTGGGTTTCGATTCGAAAAAGAAAGAAATATATTGCTTCCTTCATTTATTTTACTATTAAAATATAATCCGTAGGACAATAAACTAACTGAAAAAAATAAGATAAAGCTAGAAAGACTATAAATTTACCACAGGATTTTAAAATACGAAATCAATCGCAGATCATAGAATTCACGCAGACAGACATCGCATAAAATTCTTTATTGAATAAGTATTTTCTTGAAATCACTTCATACAGACATCATAATATCAATTTAGTTTTTGTCAATTACGCAGCTTTGTGTGGGTAGTTGCCTCCCTTAAGTCTCCAATAAGTCGATAGTTTTCTAGAGTTTGATATATTTCTAATTATAACTCCCTCTGCGATACAGGCAACCCTCAAATTAAATTATGGAGGACACGTGGTGTCTTCAAAGAGACCGTTTTGCAAGCATCAATCTTGATCCTTTGTTTACTTTTCGACCTGAAAGTTTATTTTAGCTTTCTAGTAGTATAAAGTTCTGGGCTAATGTCAAATGTTGCTGGCTCAAATTTATCGATATTGGATGAGATATGAATGGATGTATGAAAAAATATTTTAACATAAGTGAAGGGAAGTTTTGGAAGCTCATAACTCAATAATTTTTAACTCAAACGTATTGAAATTTGGTATCCGCGTTTTTCTTTCTAATGGCCGGATCAGAGGCTACTCTGGGCTGGCCCGCTACGAGACCCACAAATATTGGTCATTTCATTATGGGGTACCCATTAGGCAAACTAACGTTGCCACCTATGAGTGATCTCCTAATTCTGAACCAATTCTAAATGAGAAACCAAGCACCTGGATTGGCAACGCCAGAGGTACCGTTTGAACATGAAGGACACTGGAGCCACGAAAGACTTTACGCGCATCAGGTCAATTTACTCTACACGGTCCCACAGCAGTCCAGTCGAGAAGGGAGTTCACCCTCCCAAGCACTAGTGAAGCTGTGCTGCTTCACCGTGTTCTTATGGAAACGGAACTTGACAGGTAGTCTGGGACAAGGTATTCGTGCTAAAATCAGCTGAATTTGGATATATGAAGTAACATTTAGGTGTCGTCGTAGGAAAAAAATAAAGTTGTGCTTATTTAATTACTTATATTACCCTTTAGTAAGTTTCACGTATAGCAAATTAAAATGTACGTTATTCGTAAACGATCGGTATGTACATAACTTTGTTGTGGGACGAACAACGACCAAATTAAGGTCAAGTGGGCCTTTTTCTCAGTAGCTATGCATAGCTATTTATACAGTTCTAATGCTATTATTGAACCAGTAGATTCTCTCTTAACTGGCCCTCCGTTTAATAGGATCTCCGCTTTAACCGGCGAATTTAATTTAAATTAAAAAAATAAAACTTTAAAAAAATAAAAGATTTCCGAAAATGAGACTGACACTAACCTGTGTCATATTCCATACAAATGGAGCAAAAGCACTGGGAAAAGGCTTTATGCTATGTAGAACAGAGTAAATAACTGGCATCCAGAAATGAAAAGATTCATATTTTGTTACAGTTATATATCTGTAAAAACAATGAAATACAGGGTGCGTCACAATTTCCTCCCGCGTTTGGAAAGCTTATAAAAAAATATAATATATTACCAATACTGCAACATAGTTGACTTCACTGGAAATAGAAATGTTACAAGTCCAATATGTGAACCTTTCGTGACAGCCACGGATGAATGCACTTTTGTCGGGGTGGGGGTGGGGACAGTTAGTTTGTCGGTAGAGGTAGTTCGATTGGCATGTACATCCATTTTATGGAAGTAAAATAGAATCGTTTGCATTAATTTCTTTTTTTATCAATTGGGGCGGTATCTCCTCCACCGTCCCCCTCCCTATAATCCGTACTTGTTTCGTGATGCGTCAGATAACAAGTCTAAAGTCAAATTCTTCCCACACTCACTCACTCGTTTTAACAAATGCAGTTGTGATCCTTTAGCGTAAATTTCGTCTTTGGCACGAAAACACGATCGTTTATGTATCCACATATAAAAAAAAATCGCCTGCAATTAGGTCCGGAGAGCGAGGTAGCCACGAAAAAAAGGCAAATGACGTTGGTAGAAACTCGTCCAATCCAACGACGAGGAAGTCCGTTAATTGTGAAACAAAACTTGCAATGTTTCTTTATTGGAGAAGACTTTACTGGAGAAAGAAACATTGCAAGTTTTGTCTTTCTTGGAGAACAAACTAACTACCCTGCCCCCACCCCACCCCCGCAAAATTACATTAATCCTTTGCTGTCACGAAAGGTTAACCTATTGGACTTCAGTGAAATAAAACTTGTAGCATTTCTTTCTCCAATAAAGTCACCTTTGTTGCTGTATTTGTAATATATATGTTTTTATAAGCCTTCCAAACTAGGGAGGAAATTGTGACACACCCGGATTTTGTTGATATTTTCGATAGAATACTAAAAGATGTATCGGAAAGTGATGTATTTTTAACATTAAATTAAAAATAATTTATGTCTAAACAATGGCTTCATATTTGTTGCATTTGAAAGCAAGAATTTCATAAATAACTAGTGTTTGTCTTTTCTCTAAAGAAATGTGTGTGAAAAAAAGGGGCTTGGCTGTCCGCAACTTCTGGAGGACAAATTCCAAAATGTGCCAAATCAGATTTTTAGGTCCTCGTGAGTGCTACATTTTACAGCAAGACTTTTTTTGGTATATTTTCTTTCCCTTGAGAAGGAAGTGGTTAATGTGAAAAGGACGCTTTGGGCCCTTACACTCCATAGGTTATGAATTTCAGAAAATCCCATCGAGCACATATTAGATGTACCGGAAAGTAATGCCAATTTTTCGTACGTCAGTATTATCCAGAGCCAAACTACTGAAGGTAATAACACGAAATTTTGCAGGCGTATGATTTTTTCAGCGTAGGCTCTAGATTGGTGAATATTTTCCAAAATCCGTAACTTATGGGGGCGGACAAAACGACTTTTTTTCGCATATTCCGCGTGATCACAAAAAAGAAAACAGATTTCCATAAAATTCTTACTGTAAAATACAACATTCACGAATACCTAAAAATTGATTTCAGAACAATTCGAAAATATTCCTCGAAGGGTAGACGTGAAAAAAAGAGAGACGGTGGATATTTTTCTTCAAAGGAAAAAAATATTATCTATAAAATTCTTGTTTTAAAATTTAACAAATAGGAGTCCTGTGCTTAGGCACAGCTTATTTGTAATTCTACAATTTTTAAACTTTATTTGTTTGAATTTTATGTTAAAAAAAGAACATTACTTCCGGTACGCCTATTGCAAACTTCACATACCTGACATATAGAATGTTCTTAGCTTCAGCAGTTTTGGCTAGACGAAATATTGACGTACGCAAAAACGACATTACTTTTTGGTCCACTAAATACATTCATTAAATTACAATTTTTATCTTGACACTGAAGAAGATCACTTTTTAAGAGTTTAAACAATACAAAGGGTTTTTATATTCAAAAGCAGTTCTTTGTTAATATTTGTTTGAATACGAAAGTATCACACATACAGCGACTTTTTGCTATTAGGCATGGAAGTTTTTCATTTAACCTTTTATTCATATAAAAAATTCTCTCTCAACAAATAACACAGTTCAACAGATAATCATTTACGAAAACTATGTTCATATTGCGTTAAACTTTCTGTTTCATACTTTCATCCATAAAACCAATCACTAAATTAAAAAGAAAATCATAATTATCTTCTCGTCTTCATTAATTTTCCTAAATGGAATTAAACCAAGGACAATGTTAAAAAAAACTACAAAAAACAAACTTTCAAAAGATGATA
The DNA here is from genome assembly GCA_038373885.1 of Cheiracanthium punctorium. NCBI lineage: Eukaryota > Metazoa > Arthropoda > Arachnida > Araneae > Cheiracanthiidae > Cheiracanthium > Cheiracanthium punctorium. The sequence goes on along the minus strand of JAWZYV010000455.1, from coordinate 844,781 downwards.
ATATGTTTAGACAGAATGATATTTCATTCTAGCCTAGAAAAATACATTGGTTAATATGGTATCAGATGGAATGCTTTATTAAGTGTTTCATCCTATTTCATCTAGATATTATTCAGCTCAGCTCTTCTTAATTACATTATGTAGCGTGTTCTTAAAATCTCCTCCCCGAGGGCTTCACTTAGCCGATAAATTTCGAATGTTGGTAATTCTGATAATATTTCCGTCTATGATTCAGGTAAACGACGAATTAAATTACGAAGATAAACACGGTGTTATCTAAAAGACTGTTTTGCAAGCAGCATTTTGGCCCCACCATGGTCGAGTGGATAAAGTCATTGAACATGGTAGATGGCCGAATTATGAATGTCCCGGGTTCGGTCCCATCGCACAGCAGTGCCACGCTTAAACGAAACGAGCGAAATTCGATGAGTCGGAGTAATCTTTGGCCAGTTTTCAAAAGTGCGCTTCTCGTTTAGGAGCATTTTTCGATCATAAGAGCGGAGCGAAATATAATAATAACCGAGTAGAGGAATTCTCAGAAAAAAGACTACTTAAGGAGCACTTTTGCGGAAACACGATGGAATTCGTAGGTTTCGATGGAAGCGGATCTCTCCGCAATGTATCGTTTTTTCGCTCTTAAGGTTTAAGCATGTGAATGTAGAGGTTTGGGGCGGCTTTCTCCATATGTAGCGTGAATATGCGTTAGAACTCCTTAAAAATTTCTTCGTCCAAGGCAACTTCCCCTATGCATATGCCCTTCGTGTAAGCTTGCGATAACTCACAAGCATATACACGCAAGCAGTAATCTTCATTATTTATTTACTTCAAGACGGGAATGGTTATAATGAACATTTGAACTGATGACAACGAAACCCAGCGATGTAGTAGTTTGCACGTTGTGCTGCCGTGCCACAGGTTCAGGGTTTGTTTCCCGTACTACACAAGATTGAACCAGTCTCTCATTCCTTGCGTACGTTCATAAAGGCGTAGATGGCCTGCGCAGGCCTTGATATTCAGTTGGCCCGAATAAAGTGCGATATTGTTTGGCTGATCATTTCCCGTTAAAAACCTGACTCGGACCTAGATTCGAGTTCTAAATGAAGGATTTTCTAAGTATCTTAATGAAAAAATTCGGGACAATACGGTAGTTTTTAGAATGGGAGAGTTAATTTTTAACACTTTCCAACAAGGCGAAATTTTTGTTTAAATTCAGGTTTTTCTGTGTGTCAGCCCTTTACCTGCCGAAAATATTTATAGATTGTCACAAAATTTATGTATGTTACTTCTATGTCAGTACCGTGTATCCTAATGAAATTCGTGTACATAGAATTTATAGTTCTTTAACAGAAGTATCCAAAAGTACTCCAATGCAATATTATCTATGGGCAGTCTATTTAAAGAGTATTTTAGAGATATTCGACTAATTTAAACAAAACAAAGTTGATACATACTATTAAGGAATGTAATAAATCTCTACCTCCAAAATAGTGATTGTATCACTAATAAATCCTCTACAGGAACATTCAAAAGAATTCCAGTGCACTACGGTCTATAGCATTTTAACGATATTAATCCATTTAAAGCGTAATTAAATAACTGTATAAAGGATTTTACCTTCATTCTCCTTATTCAAAGGATGTAAATAACCTTTAAAGCATTTTACAGTGTCTCGCAAAATTGAACTATTATCGATATACAGCTGTTTTAAGATCATCCCCAAAATCTCAAGAATTTTGACGCTGATAGATCTCTAAATTTGGAGCAACTGTGTCGGAAATGTTCTTAAAATCAATGCGTTTGTATTGATTTATATTTTTGTTGCAAATTTCATAATAGTAAAATTTTAAGGGCTCTCTAACATTGACGTGGAGTGAAAAAATTCTCACGTAAAATAGCTTCTTTTTTTCAGAGAAAACCACAAAATAGTACTTTGGTTTTTAAAAATCTTTTCTCTTCTGTATTAATGCCTGTTTCATTTTCTCCTTTGGCAAAAAAAATGGTATAAAGCTTAGACTATGCCTGCTATGCAGTTTTGCTGCAGGAAAAAACGAAACAGAGTAATGGGCTAGTGCCAAACTAAAATTTTGCTCTTTTGTGGAAACTATGAATGTTTAGAAAAGCAGTTTCTTATTGAGTGAAAACGAAAAATAAAGCAGCTCGTAAAAATTAAAAAATGTTTGTAAAAAACACTGTATCAGAAGTACCATCGGTACGAACGCACAAAAGGTACTGAAGTTCCTTTCTTCACGTATAGCAAAACATTCTTTGCCCACACATAAGCAGGAAAAAAAGTTAAACCAACTTGCTAGTTTAAAAATACTTTCTTATTAAAAAATACTGGACTTTTTGTGCCTTTTGAAGTTACGTATAGTTCTTGTTCACAATTCGTTAGTTTTATTCATTTTCCATTTCAATCGTTGAGGTCTTAAACAAATATTACTTTTCCAACAGTAGTCCAGCAATACATCCTACAAATGAGCAATTATTTTCATGCACAATTTTGCAGATATTGTTTTTAAACGATGATATTTAAAAGATTTAAAGGATATTGTTTAACAAGTATATTCTTCGAAATAATGAATCTTCATGTAAAACTAACAAAGGATTAGAAAGCTAAAATAATGACGAACTTAATGGATAGCTTAAAGTTCTTGGGCCTCGCTGCCGCAGTGACTTATGGCGTGTACGTGCTCTCCAAGAAACTGGGTTTGTTTTCAACACATACATCTGATGATGGATATTTTCCTCACATCCGTAGCTATTTAACTTTTATAGGTGATCTAAATTATTTCTACAACTTAATTCTTATGAGTTTTTGGAAATAGAGCAAACTGTACAGCCTTCTGGAAGAATTCCAGTTGAAGATTTCAGCGATGGAGGTCGGATCTCAGTAGCAGCTGATACCGAACAAACATTTCCTAAATTATTAGCAATAACATACATAGATGAATTGCAAGCACCGCCTTTTAAAGGTGAAAACGTTCCTCTCACAAATAATGAAGCAGCTGCCATCGTTGATGACACTCAAGACGTAAGTAATGTGATTGTAAAAAGAAAAACTGGTAAAAGGCTTAAGAAGTTTTTCCGAAAATTCTCTTGCTGTGGATACACCAAAAATGTACGTGATTAAGAAACACTGATGATGAGAATGTAGCACCATTGCCTGAACTACAACCAAGTAAACGATGATAGTTACGTTCGAGTGCTTTCAAAACCCCCGATTTCTTAGCATTCGGCAAAATGGACGAACTGTTTCTGAACTTATAAGGCATATCAGAGCTGAAATATCATACGGTTAAGAACTTTTATTTGAACCTTTTTGAGTCAGAAATAAACTTGACAGATAACTTTTTAAAATGAGCTTGAACAATTAAGTTAAGACTATAGGCTCATAGTGACTGCGATTCAAACTAGATCTCACTGCCTTCAAAAATTAAGCCTGAAATAATGCAAAGTTTCAAACTTTGGGCTTTGACTTGAATAAGAGTCTGATTTAAACTTTTCTCAGTAATTGGACCAGTTGTTGATGAATTCAAACAACCTTAAAGCTGCAAGACCAGACTGTTTCGATCTGACAGCTGACGTTTTACCAATGAGAAACTAACTCAACTGTTTCTTTTTAAACCGAGACTGGAATACCGAGATCGAACACCTATTTAAAAGCTTTCTCACACAGCCATAGGGGCAGGTCTCTGAAGAATTTTCACATCAGGGATGTACAGACTGTTTTGAATTGAGGAAGAGTCAATAGCCCTGTCTACAAAACTCAGTCTGAAAGAATATTTCTTCGGACTTAGATTGCATTAGAGACAAGGTTTGAACTCTTCTTTTCTTGCTCTATAGCAAATTATGATACATTCGGATTTTTAAATCAGAATCAACGAGTCGTTTATTAACTTTAAAAACTTCCAAGTTGAAACACATGATTGTTTCGAACATTCTAGCTGAGATGTTCCGAGTCATAAGCGAACTCTAATTTTTCTTCTTCAACTGGGCTTGAACTGCTTATTCGGACTATAGCCTTATACCAATTACGAGTCAAGCAAGCTCTCTGTGCTTTCAAAAAGACTAAACCTGAAATATTAGCATGTTTCGGACTTTAGGTTTAGACTGAATATGAGTCTGCTTTGAACTCTATATGATTATATTCGTTGATAAAAAATTGAAAATTAGAAAACCTTCTCGGAATAAAAAGAAAATTCTTAAAAGATAAAATGTCATGTATTTATTTATTTAGTTACGTGCACTTTTTGAACATCTTATTTAACTGTACCAATATTAGTTTTTAAGCAAAAAATAGTAAAAATATTAGATATCATATTATCATATTAAATACATAAATTATACAACGATTACCAACTCAAATATCTGTTGCTATAAATATTAAAAGATGCAACCAGCAAGTAATATTTGATTAACTTATTTCAGAAACCCATAAATAACTATATGGTAGGACGGTAATTGTGTGCTTGAAATGGATGAATGTCCATAAAACTGGCATTGACCGTAATGCGTTGGGAATCTTTTGAGTGTTCCTGTAACAGAACTATAAATGATAAAGACAGTATTTTCGATGGAGAAACTCACTTGGTAACCCTTAACAGCATATATCACTTCTGAGTCGCTTGAAATAGCCTAATACCTCTAAAATACTCTTTAATGAATTTCTGCCCATTGAGCGTATGGTATAAAAATATTTTGGGCGGCCCTGTAGATAAACTACCCAGTCGATTGGGACCAAAAAAGGCTGGCGCACAACTAGATGTTACAACAATCCTAAATATAAAGTTTCAACATTCTACGACCAATAGTTCTTGAGATATGCGAGTTACGTACGTATGTACGTACAGACGGCATCGAAAAACTGATCAAAATAAACTCGCGGTTGGTCAAAATGGGTTGTACATGCATTTATATGAACATGCGTGCATTCGTGCTATGACATACATCGCAAAAATTTTTCAAAGTAAATTTAGAGGTTAGAGTTGCTTTTATTCTCCGAAATCTTGCTCCCGAAATTTTTCGAGATTACATTACTTCCTTATACTCCATACAAGGAAGTAAAAATTGTCGTAAATTTTCCACTGACATGTACGCTGGAAGGTTAAAATGACGTAAAAATATTTTCACCTTAAAAGATTTCTCTCTAGATCAAATGGTAGAATGTATCGGCTCGGTATAGAGACATTTCATTTGGCGTGCTTCACGATAAGAATTCCGCGGAAAAATTGGAGGTTGGCCAATGCCTCCTGTCCAGGGACGAAATAAATGGTTCTCTTTCTCAACTTTCTAGTCTGAAGTAATTCTCAAGCAGGATCACGCTTGCCTTAAAGAATGATTTAGGATCTTTAAGTACGATATACCAGTTATAACCTTAAGCGCGAGAGTCAAAATATTGAATAATTCATGTTTGCTTTATAGATGCGCAAATAATTATTAAAAAGAAAGCCTGGATTAGAAAATTTTCGAACAAATGAGAAAATTTGATTATTTTATGTACATAATTTTTTAGGCGAAAGTGTATTTAGCATTCAAAAGGGTGGTAGGATGATCATAAATAGTTTCCTTAGCTGTGTACACAGAAAACTAATGGTCAGAATACTGCTAAATTTGGATAAAGCTTTAATAGAACACGGGAGAGGGACTATCTGTGAAGAAAAAAGTTTAACTGTGTCCGAAATGATAGATTTTAGTTCCCACAGAAAGCTAGTAAATTATTTTATCCTTCTTTGTTTCTTAACACAATCCAACTGATGAACATTGTTAGAAAAACAACGAACATGAAAACTGTAATGATTTCGGTTTTTCTGTCTGTCTGGCCTTGCTCAAGCTGCCATAAATATACTTACGAAACTGATGTATGTTATTGCCATCTACTGTACAATGTACCCTATTGAAAATAGCGTATCTAGCATTTGCAGTTCTTTAACCCTTTGAGGCGCAACCCTTTCCCAATGCTGTAAAAAGGGCAGCCATTGCCATCGCTCGACTTAACTACCAGCAAAATGGCGGACGATCGAAACGTTCAGCTTGTGCCACAGATCTAGAGACCCTTTTTTGACGTCGTGAGCTGTAGTCGTAATCGTGACAATTTTCTTTACAGGAAATGACGGGCTAAAATGTAAAGGATTCTCGTGGAGCTATGTCACCCGCAACTACTTTTATAGAAATCAAATCTATTCTTCGTAACTGACAACAGTCAAAACGTCAGAGCGGTAACACTGCGGTTTAAAGTTGCTGCGAGTTAAAGGGTTAACAGAAGCTCACAAAATAATTCGAGTACATCACGTTCAATGTGCAATCATTGTTAAAAGCATATTTTAGCCACATTCATCTATATTAAAAAAAACTAAATTTGCATATTATTAAGGTTTACTGCAAACCTTTTGCTATTAAGGATTGCTATTTAAGATGTTTTCCATCGATAACTGTGTATTCATAGTTCTTTTACTCGATCACTTAAGAGTTCCAAACAATTATGGCCAATGGCAGTTTTCCAGTTCAAGCACAATTCGTTAAACATAATGCTGTTCATAAAAACTTACTTTTTATTTTAAAGAATGGAAGTAGCATGCGTGTGTATACTACTTACATAGTCTTACAAAATTGCATTAAATGTTTCACAGCATTTTTGAGGTTATTATCTGGATCTTAAATGTTAAAATCTCGATCGACATGCTTTCATCAAGCTTGGCAAGCTTTAGAGATATATCGTTAACTTCACATTAAAAATAAATCTCCAAAACTGGTTGTGGCTTGGGGATATCGTGGGAATTTGACACGATACCGTGAAATCCTATGTCAATCAATCAGAATTTAGCTATCAATACTTACGAACTAAATAAAGCACTTTCTTTTGCATGCAGCAAGAAGTGAATTTTGTTTATTTTTCACATGGACTATTAATTTTAACCTGAATTTAAGCTCATAATAATAGATCAAGTGATGAATATGTAACATCAGGTTACGCTCTGGTGTTACGCATTTATCAGTTGTAAAGAAATTTCTTTGTAGGATCTTTCTTCGATTTTCAATACAGTTATGAGTGTTCGGAAAAGACAACTGTCTTGTGCAGTGGACACCAGATTGCCATCGTGGCACGCTTCACCTCAGCACATGAAGTCATTCAAGAGGGGGATTGCCTACAATGCTGTGAGACTGGGTGCTGATGGCTCAAAAAGGCTGAAGAGTTTTTCGGCCAAAACGATCGTACCAATGTACAAGTACCTTTTCATGTGTGAAAAAAAATGTTTATATCAATACAATACTTTGTTTGAATCAACAAAAGTTTTAATTAGTTTGACGAAATTCCCTTTGCTTTGTTCCCTGGGCAAAATAATTTATCGATTTTGTAACCACTAAACATAAATTCTGGAATTCAACATAAGTTTTAATTGGAGTTATTTTGAAAAACAAAAAAAAAAATATTTTTTTTTCATTCTTTTTGTGCGTGCGTGCGTTTGTGTAGGCCATTTCTTCGATAAATAATCAGCATGGCATTTTTCAAAACTGAAAACCTTACTAACACCTAATTTCACCTTACAGCATTTTTGAAAATTTGTCTTGTTTAAAACCAAAATGTTTCGTAATATTTTCGATAAATCTATTTTTTTCCCTTTTTTCTAAGCCAGGAAAAAATTGTGTGTGTGTGTGGGGTGGAGGGGAGTGTCACGTTTCATGTTTCAATATGGCAGGGTTTTTTTTTAACCCCTTCTACAAATAGGACTATATGTTCCTGAAAGCTTCGGGCCCTGGCTACGGCCTTGGTTTCGACCAGTTATTCATTAAGCTGATTTCATTTCAACAAATCGATAGATTACTGAAAGAAAAATTAGATATACGACTTAAACTTTATTTTTATAGATTTTAAGCATAGAGCCAATCGCTAGATTAAAAAGAAGGTTAACTCTTTTCTCAAATTTATTAAAATTACTAATGAAATTACACCAAAGACAATTATTGAAAGCGCAAACGAAAAACACCGATCTGATTACAATACTTTTTTTAGCATGAAATTAATCTCAGAACAAAGCATTCAAGCAGCAAAATATCCAGTGAAATATCTTATTAAATAAGTGTTCTCGTAATCATTTCACGAAGACACGAAGACGTCATAACGTCGGGGTACTTTTTGTTAATTACATTATTGTGGTGAGTTCTTATTAGTCATCTCCCTTAAGGCTCCACTTAGCCGATAAATTTCGAGCGTTGGTAATTCTGATAATAATTCCCTCTGTGATTCAGGTAAACCTCTAATTAAATTACGAAGGGACACATGGTGCTTTCAAACTGTTTTGCAAGCATTAATTTTCATTCTTTTTTTTTTTTTTTACTTTCCAACTGATATGTTTATTTTTATCTTCGTATTGCTCGCAATGTGGATCAAGTTTATTATTGAGATATCTGTTTCTGAATGATTATGTAAATACAGATTAACAGAAATAAATTTCCTTAGTTAAATTAGTACTTGATTTAATTGCATGAAGCTTTTGTTAAAATCAAAGCCATTTTTACTCATGAACTGAAAGTAAATCAAATTATAGTGTTTTAATTCAACGAACTGATAAGTTATTGCCAGAAATAGTCAATAAATATTGCTAAGAATAGAAATTAATACCAAAAGTCATGCACTTAACTTTCCAATTATTTTGCTGGATGTCTGTCTGGACCTCATTAGCTTGGAACAGCATTGAGATTATGCACTTGATGTGCACAATATTAATTTTTATGTGCACAAAATCAAGTCATACTCATGCATTGTGGAAAAAAGAAAAAGTATTACTATATTTAGAATTTTCAAGAACAAAAATGTTGTTCTCGGAAATGAGCATAAATATCTCATTTCTATTCAATTTAACATAAGCATTTATATCGTTTTTTTTTTTAAATTACATAAGTTGATGATATTGCATTGTGTGTATTTAGCGTTTCCAGGCGTCCGGATAAAGCCGGACGTTTTTAGGCTTTTTGATTGCGTGTCCGGCCAAACTTAACCGTGTCCAGCTTTTGTTAGGCTTTTTACTGGTGACTTTGGCTGATTAGTAAAAAGTACTTGAACTGATTTGGCATTCGATGTTATTCATATTTCATTAGAATTTAACAAGATTCATGGTAATAATCAAAAAAGCTTGATTTTACATACAATTTTTTTGTTGTACCTATTAATACTGAGACAAAATCCTCAATATTGTAGGCTGTCCAGCCTTTTTACCCAAATGTCCGGCCAAACTGGCTGGTCTGTACGGTTATTTGGTTTGGCGACCTGGCAACCCTATGTGTATTAAAGCAAACCTGTACGAGGGCTATCTGCCTAGAATGGGGGTGCCATGGTCAGAGGACTTTTTAATGTGGTTCTAACGCGCATTCGCATGTCTGGCGAAAACCGACCAAAACTCCAAATTGTTAGATCAATAGCCGTGCGACTGTGCCCAGCACCTTCACACTTCGGCCGTCTACCATATTGAGTGCCTAATGCATAAGTTGAATATGAATGCATATATCATTTCTATAAAAACTAAGCATATGAGTTGAATTTATGTTTTATACTTCTAACCCAGCAGTTCTCAACCGGTGGGGCGCGCCCACTAGCGTACACAGACTTCCTTCAAGGGGGGAGGGGGGCTGATAGACATAAACTTTGCGTCTATAGGCATAATTTTTATGTAAAAGTTGAGATATATATGGACTTTATGCTAAAAATGTTTCTGCAAGGGAGTGGGCGTGACCCACAACAACACTTTCTTGCATATGCCATTGGGCGTGCCTCCCTTGTGAGGCGCAGAACGTTTGCGAGAGGGGTGGGGGGGTGAGAGGAAAACTGGCAAAGAGCAAGTGACAATGCATCTTTTAAAAACCATCTTATTTATTCCTATTTTTACATCAAAACATCTCTATTTTTCTTAAAATGTTCATTAAACTTTACCGGTAATATTATTTTGTAGAAAAATTGACTAAATGTATATTGTTGAAGATTAAATATCTGTGTGTATATGATGAGGAATGTGAGGGGGGACTCCTTCCTAAGTTATCTTTAATTGGAAGGGGGGAGGTGACAATATTAAAAGATTGGGAACCGCTGTTCTAACCCATCATTGGATTAAACTCTTACTCTCATTACTTCTCTAAAGATATCTTTAAACAAAGATGATGTGGGGTTACACATGATTTTGAATGTAAACGTTTCTAGCTACAGAGGGAAAAAAATTGTTTTCTTTCGTAATTTCTGTATGACGATCCCCTGAAATACGATCATTCGGCGTGAATTTTTTTTCCCTTCGAGAGCCATTGAAAAGTAGTTTAAGTCAGCACATATTTATCTCTTTCTATGACAATCTTTAGAATATGATCTCTAATAGATAAGGAATGAAAGCGTACTACCTTTCTTGGGACACCCTGTATAAATATATAATTTATTTATTAAATAAGTTGCTGTATAAATAGAATGCATTCAGTCAGAATGATATTTTCTGCCTATTATTTTTTATTAAATTTGATATACGTGGACCCGGCACCGCTCGGCGGACCAGTGGTTGTGAAGCACTGCTTTACACAACTTAACTTTCTCCCCACTCTGTGCAACAAAACACTTTTCAGCAAGTAAAATAAAATAAATGAAAAATAAAATCGCTCAAACTCAAATGCAGCTGCTTCATTTATTTTCTATCATAAAATATCGATCACCCAACACGCTTCTTTCCAAAAAAAAACGAAAACAAAAACCCTAGAATCAGAAAACAGTACGCCCCCCTCCCCTTACAGATACACAACAAAGAAATGTGACATATGCAGGGAAATTCATGACTGGATCGTGAAAAATTTATAATAATCGTCCTGTCTTATAAACTTCTGCTTTGCTTCATCAGAGAAAAATAATGGAAGCCGAAGCTCAGGGAGGAGAAAAACATTAAAAGCCACGAAGGGAAAAAGAAATTGAATTACTTTCTTCGTATCTCTTCCAACTTTTTGCTGAAACAATGCATCCCCTCCGTACCTCAAGTAGCATAATAGAATATAATCCTTATTCTGAGTGACATACAATCAAAACACTTGCCTCCCCTTCTCTTTCTTGGATTTGTATAACTAGGAAGAGCATGCGACTGCTTTTCTGCGTTTGGATTGTTTATGCAGAGATTACATTTACTTGTACCTACATTTGTAAACAACTTCTTAACCCTTTGATGCGCGGTGGTTGTGCCGTGAAACCAGCTTATTTCAGCGGTTTCATTGCTAGAAGCAGAAAAATATGGTTAACCCTTTGATGCGGTGGTTGTGTCGTGAAACACACTTATTTCAGCGGTTTCACTGCTAGAAGCAGAAAAATATGGTTAATCCTTTGCAGCGCAACCATATTCCAATACTGTAAAAAGGGCAGCAGTCGCCATCGCTCGATTTAACTACCAGAAAGATGGCGGTCGATCGAATCGCTCATCGCGTGCCACAGATCTAGAGACCATTTTTTGACACGGACTGGCTGGGCTGCCCCTTTTTTTCAGCATTGGACAGTCTATCCACTTGTTCTTCTGTATCAGTGTATTTCCATTGATTAATATGTACTCATCTAATCATTTATAAACGATATTCTATTTCAAAAAACAAACTTACGACAAAAAATGAAAATGAATGCTTGTAAAACAGTTTGAAAGTACTATATGTCCCTTCGCAATTTCTTTTGAGGTTTACCTGAATCACTGAGGGAATTATTAACCAAATTATCAACAATCAAAAATTATCGGCCAAGTGGAGCCTTAAGGAAGATGACTAATACACAAACTGACTCACCACAATAATGTAATTAACAAAAACTGCACTGACAATATGATGTCTACGTCAAATAATTGCGAAAGTACTTATTTCATAAACCAGGGTTGCAAAAAGGACCCAGATACTTAGTATCACAGACAAAAAATTGGTGGCACCAAACTTTTCTTATGTTTTAAGATTGCGGAAACAAGTATAATTTTTAGTCGGACGCACCGATTTTTTGGTCGCACCGTGCGATTGTGCCACCTCTTATTTGCATGCCTGTCATAAACTATTTCATTGGTTTTTTCTTTTTTGAATGAATAAATGCTTTGTTTAAGGAGTTAATTAACGTCTTAAAAATATTGAAAACAAAAGGAATGTTTTTTGGTGACTTTTGCAAGCAATGTCCTTGCTCTAATTTTATTTGCTGAGAATGAAGGTGAAGAAGGAATTATTTTCGGTTTATAGAGTCTAGCGACTGGTTTTGGTCAAATCTTTTGAAAATTATCGAGAGAAGTTTTTTCGTCGCGTATTTTTTCGCTACCTTATTTTGAAAATGTTTTTCAATTTACATTGCCCATTTATTTCTAATGGATTAAGAATTAAAGCGTCTTGCTACTTTTTGGGACACCCTGTATAACGTTTATTTTTTTTTTGGTGGACGCTAGTCCTCTTATTATTTTTGACTGTCCTCAGATGTAGAAAAGGCTGTTTTAAATAGAATGAAACTGGTGAAGAGGCTCCGGTGCATCTCAGGATGTTATTACCAATACCTACAAGTCCTATGTTAGGCCTATTTTTGATTATGGCTCTGATTTCTTGATGACATCTACTAACAGTGTTCTATCTAAACTTGATATCACACAAATTGTGCGCTTTGTTTAATTACTGGAGTAACAAAATCTACTCCTATAGCTTCAATAGAGGTTCAGACCAGTATTGAGCCTCAGTCTGATTACCGTGATAAATTAGCTTTCTTTATCAGGGAGAAGTTGCTCAGAAGAAGTAGTCACTATTGGAAAAATTATAAACTCGTAATAAACAGACTGAAATCTCAGTCTACTTTTCTGGCAGTGCAGATGAAATCAGTAAAAAGCTTGATTTACCTATTGCTGACAGACAGCCTCTCATTGACACTTTCACAACTAATCAACTAGAGATTTCTGGAGTGAATCTTAAGCTCATTTTTCCTTGTAAAAAAAAGTCATGTAAGTTTTCTATGACTGTAAATTTTTCTAACTCTAAAGTTTTCTGACTGTAAGTTTTCAATGGAGTTGAATTTAAATTGTTTGCAATTGCAACTATTTATGAGAGATATCCACTCCCTGACTGGCTCCATGTTCGTACTTGTGGATCCGCTGACCCCATTGGAAATGATTGGGGCTTATTACCAATTTTTTCAACTTAAAAATCCTGTGGGAAGTTTTCGCCATGATTTTGATGGGGAGATCAATGCAGTGTTTTTTGCTGCCGAGGCTTTAAAATGCCATCCCCATGAAAAAGTTGTGTTCCTTGTTGATTCTCAGACTGCAATTCGAACTTTGGGAAATGGAAAATATTCTTCCTCCTCTGAAGAATTTCTTTGTAAAGAAACATTAGTAATCTTATTGAAAATGGAAAAAGGATTGTTCTCCAGTGGATACCAAGTCATTTTGGGATTTCAGGAAATGATGAAGCGAATGCTCTTGCCAAGTCAGTCTTGCTTTTGCAGCAGCACCTTTCTCCCTCTCCGTTAGAAACTATAAGGCTTTAATCAGGATCCAATCCACAAACAGTAGAAAACTCCGGTATAGTAATATTGCTGCTTGGGAAAAATTTAAGTGCCTTCTGCAAGTTAAACAAGATTCCTCGTGATCTACCAAGAAAGACAGATGTTGCCTGATTTCGACTGCTGAATGGCCATGATTATCTCCGAATCGGCGTGGCAACTTCTCACGCATGTCCTTTATGTGAGGATAGAATTATGAATAAACAGCATCTGCATATTTGTTCTGAATTCAAGGATATACAACACTGTAGATATTTCTCATTTTGGTCTTCCTCACCTCTATTGGGCAGTCAGACAGCGTATAGCCGAAAGGACCAGGCTGGGCGTAGGATAAAGTAAACGTATGTTGTTACAAAGTTTGGAGTTTAAAGGAGGTGAAATTAAAAAATATAGTTCTTCAGTAGTTAACTGATTTGCACATGTGCAATCGTTTTAGAGACGTTTAAAATAGTTCTTGCATGAGGTTTGATCTTAGAAAGTTACTAACCCTCTAAACTAAAATGAAATATTTGAAGTAGATTCACTGTAAGGAGGAGAAAGTGACTTGTCACTTCTAAAGAGTGAGTATTATCTAGTCTGTCTTTGATGAACATCTTGTTCACAAGATATAAATCCATGTTATTTCGCCCTCTGGGGTTCATATGAAAGATTTGGCTAACAAATAGACGACATGCCTTATTAGCCTCAAAAGGTGCATAATGGATTCATTGCAAACAAGCATCGAAAAAGAGAATATGTAACTGACAACATTGTGACTAGGTTGCGTTAGTGTATCAATTTTGAAGATTATCGCTTTGAAAATCTTTTCCGTTAAATTCTTCTATTAATTTCAATGTTATTTTGAATTAAAAAAAAAGAAGTATTTGTTGTTCTGTATTTGCAACGACTGAAGAGTTATATCAGTTAAAAGTTCTAGGTTTGTTAAAAGTCACTTTGAATGTAAAAATGAAATATGAAATTATTTATTTTAAGTGGACAAATATTAAATGTAAAACATTTAAAATTTTCTAAAATAACACGCATAAAAAGTTACTTTAAAGTTAAACACGTGTTTCGATCAAGAAAGAATTCGATCTTCATCAGTATCAGTCGAAGTCCAAACATGGACTGGGACAGGGATCTGAAAAGAAAGTTACTTTCTTTGTGTATGCCATTTTACAAAGTTTAATTATTTAATTTTTTAAATACCATCTCATTTTAGTGTTTTTTTCTTAAAGATTAAGTGTAATGAGTGTGATTGTGATTTTGTTTCTAGCGCCCGCTGCTATTGCTTCTACAGCAGGCATTATCTACTAGTTAAAAAAAAAGTAATAATATTTGCCATGCGAAATAAAATGTCATAGGCCTGCTTGAATGATGGCTGAGTAGAAAGAAGAAACAACCAAGTGTTTAACATAATGGATTTTTCCTTGAACTCGCACTTCCAAAATTGGCTGGATCATCCGCTACAATAAGCAAAAATATCTGCATTCTTTAGTGGAAAAAAGAGTAACAGAAAAGAAAAACAAGAGAAAGAAATGAAAATTTACGAAACAAGAAAAACACGCTTGATAGTCGACAGTATTTTTATCATAAATCATGACACTTGCATGCAAAGTATATGAATCGGAAAAGTTGGCGACAGAGAAATTGTCCTAAGCGAGCTCCAAGTTGAACTCGGCGCCTCGGATGAAAATACAGGCTTAGCAGGAAAAATAATGGAGAGGGGAGAAATGTCTGAAGAAAAGTAACAGATTGCATACAAATTGTATGAGTGCTTCCAGGAACAAAGCCGGGGAATGAAAGAAAAAACAATAAAAAGTCACACAATTTCTCATAAGCTCTGAAGACGAAATCCACTCCCGTTCTTTGAATATTTGAAGCATTTTGAATATTAAAAGAAAAAGTGCTTGGTACTAAATAGCTGTTGACGTTCTGTCATAAATCAAAAAAGCCAAATGGGCTATAAAAGAGAGAACAAAGATGGGTGAAATTTTCGAGTGAACGATGAAATGGCTTTAACCGGGAATGTATTTGTAACGGTAACTGAGGAGAGCGCGGTAATTGAGCGTAATTACCAGCGTCATTTTGCCAATGTGATAAATCATTGAATATATACCAAATTAACCTGTTATTTTTAGCAGTGAAACAGTCCAAACGCTATGTGAGTATCGTGTGGAGTAACGGAACCCCTGTTCTTTTCCTTTTTTCTTTCTTTCTTTTTTTTTTTAATTTAGCCTTAAAAAATAAAAATGAACTGCTGTGGTGACCTGTCAAAAATTTCGTATTAGTGGTATTTTTGGAAATTTAAAAATAACCAATTAATTTGATAAACATTTTATAATTTATTACATTGATTTAATGATGCCAGTAATTATGCATAGTTACAGGATTCAACACAATTATCCTTGCATGTACTACTGAGAACCAAATAGTATCCGAAATGTTTCCTTCAAAAGAACTTTAGAGTAGATATCGTCCGCACATTTTTTCAAGCATTTTTATGACTTCTATAAACATCTTGCAACTGTCAGAAATTAGGATATATTGTGGTTGTACCACCCTATAGTGCTGATCTTACTTTTGACTTGCACCTCGAAAATTTCCTGTCCAGGAATCTTCTAACCACTGACGAAAACAGCAAACAACTGTGACACTCTGGCTCCTTTCTCAGATAGTAGGCTTCTATAGGACACTTACCCCACAGTATGATTTAGTGCTACAGTTCAGGTTATTCTTATATTGAGAAGTAACTGAAATAATGCTATATCTTTTGCAATAAATGTTTCCAGGTAATAAATCTTTGTTCCTTTTATTGGCTGTGGGACGCTTACTTTCCTGGCGACACTCGTACTTCTTTTCTGCAGTTGATTCAGCTAGAAGTTTTGCGAAATTACAAACATTTCATCGTTATGAGCTTCAACACAAGAAAGTAAGATGTAACGTGCAATTTTAACAATTGTCCCAGACCCATATTAACATAAAATCTTTATTGAAGAGTATAACTTTACGGGGAAGGTATTTCACTTTACATTAATATTGAATTGAAATTAAAATTTTACTTAAGAGAATTAATTTCCCAAAATAATTTAACATTATCAAGGGAAGTGAATCATTAGTAGTGTGTCCCCAAAAAGTGGTGACATGCTTTAATTCTTTCACTATTAGAGCAGAGGTTCCCAAACTTTTTTTGTTCTCGGACCCACTTTCACATAAAAATTTTATTTCGCTACCCACTTCTACATAAGGACAAGAAATATAGGCTGTATAAAATACTATAGTTTAATTTCCGTCATTTTTGACACAGCAATTTAAAATTAAGAACTGAGCCTCGATTCTAAAATGTTGTGTCAAAAATGTTCTTGAGCTCTGTGGCACGTAATGGGCGATTCGATTGACTGTCATGCTGCTGGTAGTTAAATCGAGCGATGGCAACGGTTGCACTTTTTTCGGCATTGGGCAGTCCATCTAGTTTTTCTTCTATATCTCGATATATACAGGGTATCCGAAAAGTTCTTGCCACATTTAAAAAATTCCTAGAAAAGCAACAAATTGCCGTATGAATATGCGGTTTGCACAATAGTACTTCACAGGTTCAAGAATTATTTTTGACATCGTAAAAAAAAAAAAAAATTGTATTCATAGGTGGCGCTGTACCGTCACAATAAAAAAAAAAAGTCATGTGAGGTGTTTAATCATTTTATTGCGCAGAAAGCAATACCTTTCATTACCAGAGTTCAATGTGTGCATCTTTTGATGATCGAACAACGTCTAAACGGTACTCAAGTTCATCCCATGTTCTAGCTAGCATGGACTGCGGTTTTTCTTACACATGTTACGAAACTTTCTCTGAACTGTAGTTATGGATTTTGATTCGAAATACCAACCTACGCAATGCGCTTTCTCAGTTGCAAACGCCATAGCTTGAATGAATATTCCCAAACCTTCAATGCTGTTTGAAAATCACGAAAAATCCCTATCGGCTCTCATTACATAAAACTGAAGATCCAGCGCCATCTATGAACACATTTTGGAAGTAATTTTTTTTACGATATCAAAAACAATTCATGAGCCTGTGAAGTATTATCAAGCAAACCGCAAATTCATACGACAATTTGTTGCTTTTCTACGAATTTTTTAAATGTGACAAGGACTTTTCGGACACCTTGTATTTTCATCAGACTCTCCAGTTCTCAGTAGATGCCAGTATTCATAAAAATAATTCTGACATCCATTTCACAAATAATCGATCATTTTTTACTGCAAATTGTGTGCACAATAGAAAAGAATTCTCGTGTAACTGTGTCCTAATTAAGTATTTTGTTGAAATCAAATTTATTCTTCGTGAATCAAAATGTCGGATTTGTGTCCTCATGGTGAGGACACCGCACATTAAATGTTTAACCCTTTAACGCGCAGTGTTCCCGCTCTGGGAACACCAAATTCTGACGTTTTGACTGTTGCCAGTCACGAAGAATAGATTTGATTTCTATAAAAAATAGTTGCAAGTGACATAGCTGCACGAGAATCTTTTACTTTTTAGCACGTCATTTCTCGTAAAAAAATTGGCACGATTATTTGTAACAGCACTGAAATCTGCTGAAAAATGGAAGACCCTTTTTTGACGAGAGACCCTTTTTTGACGACAGCTGGCTGTGTGCGGACACAGCCATCTGCGTAAAAAAAAAGGGTCTCTAGATCTGTGGCACGCGATGAACGTTTCGATCCGCCATCTTGCTGGTAGTTCAGTCGAGCGTCCCTTTTCTACCCTTGTCTTTCTACCCTTCTATCCTTGTCTACCCTTTTTTCAGCATTGGGAAAGGGTTGCGCCTCAAATGGTTAAGCGAGCTGGTAGCTGATCCAGCCCCCTGAAAATAAAATACGACATGTCAGGAAAAATAATTCAGAGGAGAGGAAACATCTGAAGAAAAGTAACAGATTGCATACAAATTGTATGAGATCTTCCAAGAACAAAGCCGGGAGACGAGGAATGAAAGAAAACAGCCATGTAATATCTCCTAAGCTCTTAGGAATCGCAACTTATTCTTCGACCATTTGAAGCATTTGAATATTAAAAGAGAAGTTTTCGCTACTACAATAAATAGCTGTTGACATTCTTCCATAAATCAAGAACGTGGCCTGGCACATAAAATCGGGCAATGACAAGAGGGAGTGCTCAGATAATTGAAGAGAACAATATGTATGGAGTCTATACATCTTCATAAAAAAAGGGATTTCCTATTACTATAGAGATTTTCAACTGAAGCAAGAAATGTATAATTCCGCGTAATTTTCCAGCATATATTTTGTACAAGGGACATTCAATTAAAAAATAAACAAGGAATATAAAAAAAAATTAAGTTAATTCCTACTTACGTCAACAAAGAAAAGTTTTATTTTAATTATTTTTTATTAGATTTAATTAATGAATTAACATTTGAAAAAAACTATTTGAATTTGAGTGGATGAATAAAAAGTATTTTATTAACCACTGAAGATTTGAATAAGATATATATATATATGTCATACAAGCTTAAAATGGGGGATATGTCATACAAGCGATCATTTAATTAAAAACATCTTTCACTTTGGGGGCATCTGGACTATAAATTGTAATTTCAAAACATGGTGCAATACTTGTTGCTTAGGAGGGTCAAACCTGTCAATCATAAAGGTGTCTCGCCAGCAGGCGCCTCCCATGTCTGTTAATTTAACAAATGAGGATTTTGTTATAATTTTGTGGACCAACTAGATGATGGAAAGACAGAGCTGCCGCCTAGCGGACACTCTGTGAACTTAACTAACAAAACCAGGAGACATTTACCACAGAGCAGCTCTTCCTGACTTCGGGATACTTCCCAACTCCTCTGTATATAACTTGTAAATATGCCTTAATAAAATATTCCAAATGGACGTTGCCGTTTGTGCTGTTCCTAAACCACTCACGCACGACATCTTATATATAATAAAATCCGAGAGTAAACATTGTATGTAGCTAGGTTTGTAGGTAGGTTTGTGACCACCAATCTTTTTGCGCCCGTCGCTCGATCGCATTGCGACGAGACGGTTGGTCTCAGACCTACCGAATTTTGCATACGGCTTCACTAGGACAGATCCTAACACGCCTCGGAGCGATTTTTTCGAAATTCGAATTAGAAAATGTTTTATTTTATGTTTTGTCCTATTTTTAGCGATGTTTCTCGCTTAATACGTAATAATGCCGATAATTACACTCGCAAGAAAACGAAATTTACATCATCGGATAGAGGAGAAAGTTTTCTTTTCAAAATTGTTTGTTCGGACTGTGTAACATAATTTTCAGATTTTTGGGAATTTTTCAAATAAAATTAAATATGACGCTGACTTTCGTAAAAATATTTTTAAAACTGCTGCATCTTAAATTCTATCCGTCATAACTCTTTTATATTTTGTCAAATGACGGAGCATACATTTCGCCCTCTTTTAAAAGAAAAACCAGAGGAAAATATAAATTAGGAGATTTTTTACGAATTTTTAAGTAAAGAAGGATTTTCATTTCAATCGCAGCAGCTTAAAATTTTCGGTATGATATCTTGCGTTTTGGTTGTCTTGGAGACAGTAACAATGATTAAAATTGCCAGTTGAAAAAGAAAAAATTACTTTAAAATAACTGAGGTTTCGCATGTGAAAAGTGCGTGATTTTGATGTCATAAGTTTAAAACCTGTTTCGAAACGCAATCAGAATAACGGACTCACAAGCAAAACATACGCCACGCATGAAATAATTCTATATTTTACTTTAAGTTGCCAAATAAATAATTGGATGCTGTTTTTTCACCAGTGAATTAATTAACCAGCATTATTTCCGATTGAAATTTTAAACGGGTCACGTTTTCGAATAGCAGGAAATATATTGCGGTGTTAAAGAGGGCCTGATTATGACCAACAGGGGGCCCCGGGCATTGATGAATTTTGGCCACCCATGTATGAAATTTGTTTTATTTTTCAGAAATTTTTTTGTAAAAAAAGAACAACATTTGAAATTGGGGGGGCCATTTCGCCACTGGGCAAAGTCCCGATTTGCCCGTGCGATAATAGGGCCCTGTGCTAAATACACCAATCTGACAAGAACTATGCGAAAAATTTATGGAGAGTTGATTTAGTGGCAACCATAAACTGAAATATGATTATCGTTTATGCTAATGCGTAAATTGCAAAGAATCACCAAAGAGTATAAGCCTACATTCGTGGCAAATATCTAAACCGTTTCTTTAAATTAAGCATTAACGGTTGCAAAACGACAGTATATTGTACTGGTCAGTAAAAGATAGTATAATTAATAGTAAGTAGATATGATAAGGCAATATTGGTCAAAGCACAATATACCGCATTAATAAATATTTAGTGAAACTTAAGTCTTCTATTCATTTTTTCAACAGCCGTATTACATCACAGCTAACAAAACATTAAGTAATTCTACGTCGCGTTAATATATCACGCGGTAGTTTCAACAAAAAAGACTGTAACAGAACTTTCTTTTTTCTTGGAGATTCTGTTTTGTCACAAGTAGTTTTGATCACATTTTTTAGGAAAATGTTCTTCTCTTGCCTTGCGAAGAGCGGGTACACAACTATTTAATTATAAAATAAAACGGTTCTCCACTTTATGTAGTATCTAAGGTATTAATGGCATAACTTAAATCTAAAAAAGAGTATGATGCAGAAATGAGACATTTTGAAAATTAGGAATTTTCACTGAAAACCGTCACGCTTTTCTTTTCTGATCGTGAATGACGCCGACATAGTTTTTTGCGTCATAATATTAACAATGGCAACAGGTCAGTACTTATACTAACTTTACCAATAACTAATGAGTAACTTTACGCCAAGAGTCAAAGCATTTTGCTTATTTTAAGATCTGATGATTCACTGGAATCAATTCGAACTGTACATGTAAGAAAAAGTTTCGTTCCCTACCGTGCGGAGAACGGGCACGCAGCTAGTATATATATATAGGGAGAGTGTGAACTAATATTAGGGATTAAAAAAGAAAAAGAGATGCACAGTTAGATGTTACAATAGTTCTAAATACAAAATTTCAACATTCTACGGTTAAAAGTTTCAGAGTTATGCGAAATGCGAAATAATTTTGGCGCAAATTTGGTCATATTTCGGAAAAACTTGCCAAGGTCAACGACAAATAGCGAGGTTTTGGGCATGGACCAAACAATGACTGACTATTGCCAAATTTGGCGATATTTTGGCAAAACTCGCCAAGGTCGATGACAAATGGCGAAATTTCGGGTGTGGACCAAACAATGACTGACTACAGATGTAAAATATTGAAGATGTCCATAGACATTAATGTATTGAAATTCTTTTGGATGGTCATGTAAATAAACTCTCCAGTAGATTGGAACCAAAAATCAAGATGCGCAACTAGATGTTACAACAATCTTATATATGAAATAACAACATTCTACGACTAATAGTTTTTGAGATTTGAGAGTAAAATACATACACAAGTACAAAAGTCGCCAAGCTTGGCAACTTTTGGCATAATTCTTGAAGGAGGCACGCGACTGTGGTCGGACCATTACCTAACTATATGGTAGTTCGATATTGTACTTGAAATGGATAAATGTCCCTAAAACTGCCATTGACCGATCAATGGTAGTTTTAGGGAAATTTATCCATCTCAACTACAATACGTGACCGTGGTCGGACCATTACCTAATTATATAGTAGGACGGTATTGTACTTGAAATGGATTTTTTCTTAACGTAGTTATTTTTCCTAACTTAATTTGAACATCTTTTCCATTTTACATTGGCCACTTATATATAAACAGATAAAGTATTAAAGCGTGTTACCATCATTTCGGGACACCCTGCGCATAAATTTTGTAGCAGGTGCATATTTTCGGTAGTTATTAGAACACGGAATTATAAAAACTTCTCAACTTTACTCGAAAATATTAACAACAAAAATCCATCATGCCGAAACATGCTGATCATGAAACACCTTATTGCGTTTACACGACTGCCTCTTTTCTCCCACCGTCAAAAAGGCAATAGAGAAATCCCTCTCTATACTTCTGTGCCCTGATTCTCAGAATTTCGCAAGTGCGCCAGACACATCCGATAATAGTCCTGGGATACCAACAAAATTAAAATAAGCAAGTTTTGTACATTTTACACAACTTTTCCTGTTACTTATAGAATGTACCTTGTACTACCTTTGTTGTTCAAGGCAAGGCAAAGGTTGTACCAACTTTGTTGTTCCTCATTCAGTGTTTTCTTTTTTTTAAGAGAACATGTAAATTTTGAACTTTTTAAAGAGAATCTAATCTGGAAAATATTTTTAATCACAACAAAGCAAAAAGAGAGAAACGTATGCGCGTTTACAAATTAGTCATCCTGTAAGAGATATGAAACATTAAGGGGAAAAAAATATTTCACAATCAATAAATATTTCCTTACACCAATTATACTTAGGACATTTTTGAACGTGGCACCGGCGCTTGGAAAAAAATTGTTTTGTTAAATTGAACAAAATGTTGTTGCTTCAACAAAAGTTTTCTTTGTGCTATTTCAACTGAATAATTGACTTTCAGAACTTTTTGGTTAAATTAACAAAATATTTCGTTGAATAAACAAAATTCTGTGAATTAAACAAAAATATTTCTTTGAAATAGGACCAACCAAAATTTTGCTGATTCAACAAAAATTTGGTTGACGCCATTTCAACCGAATAATTTTGTTTCTTTTAACCAAATTTTTGTTAAATTAACAAAATATTTCATTGAATTAACAAAACATTTGTTGATTGAAAAAAATATTTCTTTGAAACAGAAAAAAAAAACAAAATTTTGTTAAATCTATAAAACATACTTTTCAGTGCTTAAATTTTTTAAAATGAAAGTTGCATGCGATATATAAGCTTATTATTATTTTAGAATTATTATTTTAATTTTTAATCTGTTCATAAATTGTGTGACGATTATAACGATTTTATTTTACTGACAGCATTAAAGATTGATTTTTGATGAGTAGCTGTACTTTTTCAAGTATTCACTGAAAATATAGAGGAAAATTGATATAAAATGAAATATTGCTATTTATCATTAAAACTTTACTTTACCAGTCCATATTATTTTACTAATGTTCAATATTCTGGATCTTATTTTCTTCAGACTGACTCCAAAGTTCGCTTCGAAATTAATGCTAAAACGAATTCAACTGAACGTGCCGTGATAATTTGAAAAGCATTACTAGCTTTTCGCTCAATGTTTTCCAGACGTCTGGAAAAGATCTCGGAATACCGTTATTAGATTTCTAAATATGACAGCTGTTTTATGATACTTTGATTTATGTTTCGGTGTCAAGATGGGTAAAGTGTTCAGGATGAAATTAAAATAAAGATTTTTCAAATCTCTGGCAAGTTAAGATTTGGGTTTACACTGATTTATAGGACTATAGGAAGTTAAAAACTTTTCTAGGCATTCAAGTATTTTTTTTTAATTTACAGGGGGCGGGAGAGATGAAATTGGATTTAATTTACTTTAGTAGTTGTACGGGTTTTTAAAAGATGTGAATTCTATTTTTTGACATACGGATTGGAAAATTAATTTTATTTCTATAAACTTAAGGGATTTGCTGATTTACTTAATTTGAATCGGAAAACTTTGTCTAAATTGAACTGAACGCAAAATAATAAACTGTTTACTTCCCTCATTCAATGTTTTTATTTTTATTTCATTTTCCAAAAAGTTAAGTCCTTGCCACCCTTCGATTTGACTACCAGCAACATGCGGCACTCGATGGAATCGCAAATGCGAGCATTCCACAAGTGCAGTATGAGAGTCCAGGTATCGAGACCATGCTGGGCACACTATAGGGTGAATACCCTACTTTTCCAGATAATCCTCTACTTTTATTTTGAATTTTGGACACTAATATATTTCTTACTTTTCCTGTACGTGTAACAATTTCAAAAGTCTTATATGTCAGTTACGCACGATTTTTTTGCACAGGTATTTTTCACATCACCAACCCGACCAAAAATCTCTTGTAATCAAGAAGCATCTCTGAAATTGTCCTATCCAATCTCAGTTTCTCCCGACCATATTACTAAATTGCTTAACTCTTTAAAACGCGATGTCCTCGCCGTGAGGACATAAAACTCTGGCGTTTTCACTGCGGTCAGTCACGAAGAATAAATTTGATTTCTACAAAAGTACTTGAGGGTGACATAGGTACACAAAAATTCTTTAGTTTTTAGCATATCATTTAGCATTCGTACATCATTTCCCGTAAAAATTGAAAGGATTATTTGTAAAGTTGCTGAGCTGCTGCTGAGAACTGGAAGAATACTATGGAAATACATTGATACAGAAGAAAATCTGGACAGACTGCACAATGCTGAAAAAAGGGCAGCCGTTGCCATCGCTCGATTTAACTACCAGCAAGATGGCGGTCGATCGAATCGTACGTAGCATTCCACGGATGTACTACCACCATCTTGCTGGTATTTTAATCGAGCGATGGCAACGGCTACCCTTTCAGCATCGGGAAATGATTGCGCTTCAAAGGGTTAATAATAATCGTAGTAATAATAATAATTATTATTATTATACGAAAGTTCGAAAAGGCATCTTTGATCTCATCATCCATCCCCCTCTTTTCCAATACCGAAAGGTTTTCGGATTTCCCTGTCTTCCGATGTCCGGAATCCAATTTGGCAGAGTGCTCGCTTAATCCGTATTAGCATAATAATGAACGGCGCTAAAAGGCCGGACGTCTCTACATCCAATGAATAATAAAGATAACTTTGACAAAGCGTTGATGGAAAGGGGTATATGTGTGTGTAAGCCCCTCAGAAAATACTTCTTTTGTTTAATTTTCGGGTAAGCCTCCGGTTATGAAAGGGAAGTGTGTGTTATTACGGCTGGTCGGAAGGATGTTTCCTCTGCGAGGTGCGCAGATTGGAGGAATGGAGAATAATTTTCAGAAAAGATAATACAGAGTATCCCCGAATCCCTGAATGAACGCTTAACCCTTTCCCAATGCTGAAAAAAGGGCATCCGTTGCCATCACTCGACTTAACTATCAGAAAGATGGCGGACGATCGAAACGTTCATCGCGTGCCACAGCTGCGTCAAAAAAAGGGTCTCTAGATCTGTGGCACGCGATGAACGTTTCGATCGTCCGCCATCTTGCTGGTAGTTAAGTCGAGCGATGGCAACGGCTGCCCTTTTTTCAGCATTGGGCCATCTATCCAGCTGTTCTAGCATTCTTCCATTTTTCGGCAGTTGTCACTAAACAACAGTGCTGTTAAAAGAGAATCGGGACCCTTTTTTTACGGGAAATGACGTGCTAAAAAGTAATGGATTCTCGTGGAGCTATGTCACCCGCAACTGTTCTTTATAGAAATCCAATCTATTCTTCGTAACAGTGAAAATGTCAACGTTTGGTGTTCCCAGAGCGGGAACACTGCGCGTTAAAGGGTTAAGTACATGTAAAATTATAAAAGCATATTTTTAATAGTAATGTGGAAGGGGAAATGAAACGTCACGGATATACACCAACGTTGTGAGCACCTCCATGTTTTTCAGTGAACTGGTGATATAGTGGGTGACATCTAGAGCACGTAATTAAGTGGGAATATGTTTTAAGTGTTGCTGGAGTATGTAAGGAATCATTCTGGCACTTACGTTTGTGTGTGATGCGGAAGGCTGTTGATCTAAGCGAATTTGATAGAGGGCAGATTGTAATAGCCCGAGGACTCGGAACGAGTATCTCTGAAACTGCACGACTGGTCGGTGGTTCATGGCCTGCCGTTGTTATTATTTATAAAAAGTGGATTAAGGACGGTGAAACCAACAGTAGATACCAAGATGTTGAGCGTCCACGCTTCATCAGAGAAAAAGGGCGTCCGAGGCTGTCCCACCTACTACAGCAAAATCGACGGCAGAAAGTGGCTCAGCTGACATGGGGCTGAGAAGCAGACATCCAACTTGTGTGCCTCTGCTTACCAAGCGTCATTGTCAGCTACGCCTACAGTAGGCGCGGGAACATCGAGACTGGACCCCTTATATGTAGAAGAGAGTTGACTGGTAGGCTGAATCCTGTTTTCTCCTACATCACGTCGATGGTTTTGTCAGGGTACACCTTCTTCTCCCTTCTTGTACAGCAAGCTATACAAAGGTTGGTGGCGGTGGTATTATGCTTTAGGGCAGGGGTTCGCAAACTTTTTTTCGCCACGGCGCCCTTGTCAGGCTGAAAGCATTTCGCGGCACCCTTTTCAGGCTAAAAACATTTCCTTTAAAGCAATATGAATATGAAGGTTAGACTGAAGCAGTTTGGATGCATTTTACGTTATTGTTTGTTTGTTTGTTGATAGGGCTAACTATCAAGAAAGTATTCTCTTGGGAAAGGGATATAGAATTTTGACAATACCCCCATTTCAGGGAGTTCCTACAAAAGAGAGGCTACAGGACAGTCTTGAACTTGACTGAAATATTTTTATTTGAGCCCACTTAGTGATCGGCTTGGCTCACTTTGTTGGGGATACCTGTTCAAGGGAAATTATTGGATTATACTCCACCAAAACACTTTTCTTGATTATCTCCACGGCACCCCTGACATACGCTCATGGCACCCTAGGGTGACACGGCACCCAGTTTGGGAACCTCTGCTTTAGGGGATGTTTTCTTGGGCGGCTCTGGGACCCGTAGTTGTGGTGGAACAGACCATAAATGCTGCGGACTATCTGAACATCAGTGCGTATCAGTTGCATCCTTACATGGCGTATATCTTTCCAACAGGAAATGCAATCTTCCAAAACGACAAAGCGCGATGTAATAAGGCTGGAATTGTGTTACAGTAGTTCGGGGAGCATAGTGATGAATTCCAATTAATATTCTCGTCCCAAACTCGCTGGATCTGAATAAGATTGAGCATATTTGAGATGACACGGAGTGGCAGCTCAGAGCTCAAACACCACCATGTTCCAATACCTCGACATTATGTGACCGCTGCTTAAATATAGGGTACAACCTCTCTCCAGTTATCTACCAAGAACTCGTAGTATCCATGCCCAGGCGAGTTGCAGCTGTTTTGAAGGCCAAAGGAGGCTCAACACGTTATTGAATAGGTGCGGTCATAATGTTTGGCTCTTCACTGTAGGACGACCATCGAGTAGCGGCAGGCGGTCGAAATAATCTCAGCCTTTCAAACCAATGACACAGCCTTTTGACACAGCTGGCTGTGCGGCTTCGCACAACCATCTGTGTCAAAAATGTCCTTTAGCTCTGTGGCAAGCGATGGACAATTCGATCGACCGCCGTATTGCTGGTAGTTAAATCGAGCGATACCAACGGCTGCACTATTTCCGGCATTAGGAAATTCAAAGAGTTAATTTTTGGACACGCCTCCGGCTATGAAAGAGAAGTGTGTATTATTATGTCTGGCCGAAGGGATATTTCCTCCGCTAGATGTGCAGATTGGGTGGAATGAGAATAATTTTCGAGAAACACACACAAAATATTAAAAATTGGTTGCATACTACTCCAATATTCTGAAGTACATTTACTCTTTTGGAAGTATCTATTGTACTTTTTTTAGTTACACATTTCCCATACAGCAATCAGCGAAAAAATTAGGGTAGTACAAAAATTTAAAAAAAAAAAGCAAGAATTCGAGAACTAAAATACAGGACAATAAGTCGTATTTTTACGTAATTTAGAATTTTACTACTAACCCTTTGCTATTAACGACAGCTGGCTGTGCGGCACAGCCAGCTATCGTCAAAAAAGGGTCTCTAGATCCGTGGCACGCGATGAACGCTTCGCTCGTCCGCCATCTTGCTGGTAGTTAAGTCGAGCCATGGCAACGGCTGCCCTTTTTTCAGCATTGGGCAATCTATCCAGCTGTTCTCGCATTCTTCCATTTTTCAGCAGATGTCAGTGCTGTTAAAAATAATCGTGACACTATTTTTACGGGAAATGGCGTGCTAAAAAGTAAAGGATTCTCGTGGAGCTATGTTACCCGCAACTATATTTATAGAAATCAAATTTATTCTTCGTGACTGGCAACAGTCAAAACGTCAGAGTTTGGTGTTCCCAGAGTGGGAACACAGTGCGTTAAAGGGTTAACTCTTCTCTGTGACGAATACATTACGACAAACATGTCTCATGAAGATATAAAGTCTCAGTGTGACCCGTATACATACGTATGGCGACATCACATCACAGTGATATATGAGCTTATATCAACTTCATAAAAGTTCATTAGGACTTATTTCAAAAAAGGCTCTATATTAAGGAAAAGGACTGCGACCAAAAAATATGTAGCTCACCTATGTAGTTTCGTTGAATTTCTACATATATATCAGATATTCTTTCTAGGTTTAATGCCTCTTTAATGTGCCTCTATCTAAATCAATTGACGTAACACGTCTAAATTCTGTTACATATGATTGGAGGCTCTTAGCGATTCGTCGAAAAAAATAGAACGTCACCACAGCGTCACTGTCAATACGATTGCAGTATGTGAAATAACACTGATAATTTCAGCATTACAAATATCTGGGCCAATCAAATCGAACAGGTGCCGTAGGGTTTTGTTGACGAATTATTTTGCCGTGTATCCTACCCCCACCCTACTTCGAGTCAGTTAAAATGCCTTACTCTGCCTGTAAAACTCCTTTCTCCTTCGATATAGTTTAGGTGATGGGAAGCATACATCGAGAGAACAGTTTTTGACTTGGTGGGGCACACCATAGAGTAGAGGATAAGGAATACAGAGACCTTTGGTAACCCTAAATTCAGGCTTTTGTGCCAGCAGCAGGCTCATAGCAAGAACTCGCGCAAACCATTTTTGCACATCTAATTCGCCTTAGTTTTCTATAGAGCCTTTGTGATAAGCACGCTCGTTTTCAATGTTATATTTTTAAGTAAAAATAGTGCATAACTGTTCTGCATATGGATGCAATTTATGATTTGTGAAAGATTCTAGAATAACATTTCACGAGAGAGTGTTTTCTTTTTTCATACTTTTAAAGCATACTTGTTATAAATGAAGGAAATTTCAATGTGTTCACATCCATTAAGCCTTGGCGATATATATATATATATATATATATATATATATATATATATATATATATATATATATATATATGTATATATATGCAGGGTGTATCAGTACAGCGTTTACAAACTTCTAGGAGATGTAGGTTACAACATGACGGATCAGAACCACATAGCAATGGGGGGTCAGAAACGTCGTCCTCACGTATCTGTTAATAATCACCTTGGAAGAAGTGCTGAAGTGCGTGTCTAATTGCTTAACCAAGCTTCATAAAAAATGGGCTTTCCTCCGACAATTTACCTTCCGACCCGTAATGAAAGGAAAAATTCTGAATTAACAATTTTTATCAAGTGCAATCGGTGAAAGAGGGATTCGTTTCTGAAAAACCATGGTCGGAAAGTTTACTATTACTTCTTCTAAAGTGATTATTAACAGGTACATGAAGACGACGTTTCCGACCATGCATTCCTGTGTGATTTCCCATCATCTAGGTGTATTCTGTCTCTCGTGAAAGTTTGTAAACGCTGTACTGAAAAATAAACTTTGTATACAGGGTGTTTCAGTACAGCGTTTATATACTTTCAGGAGAGATAGAGTGCACCAAGACGGTTCAGAATCACACAGCAATGGGGTGTCGGAAACGTCATCTTCATGTACCTGTTAATAATCATTTTAAAAGAGTGTTCGTCTAATTTTTTAACCAAGTTTCATCAACAATGGGCTTTTATCCGACAATTTTATCTATGTAATGAAAGAAAAAATATAGAATTAACCATTTCTTATCAAGTTCAATCGGTGAAAGATGGATTATTTTTTGAAAAACCATGGTCGGAAAGTTTACTATTACTTGAACACTTCTTCCAAAGTGATTATTAACAGGTTCATGAAGACGACGTTTCGGACCCCACACTGCTGCGTGATTCTGAACCGTCTTGGTGTACTCTATCTCTCCTGAAAATTTGTAAACGCTGTACAGGTACATCCTGTATACATATTTATGACAAGAGAGTTTATAATGGAATGTGACAGTAAATTTTGCTTATAGTTGGCACTTTCCGCTCGCCAAGTGGGGCGATAAAGCCTAAGTCTAGCATCTCTGCCTATTTCCCTGCCACAAGTCACAGGGTTCATCCTTGTCTCACATTTCAACTGGTTTTGAATTGAGCTGTTTCACCTACGTCATTATCGCTCCGTCACACCTTAGCAACCAACTTTTTTTGGTCAAACATTCGTTCATTTGAGAATGGTCATTGGCCGAAAACGTGGCTTTGTATCCCTAAATATCCGAGTTGACCTAAAAAAAATTCAAGTGACACCACTGTATGGCAAAGCTCTCTCTAGTATACTTCTACTCTCTGCGTCACACCCTAGTGCGAAATGTTCATCCACTGGTACATTGGTTAAGTATTGTGTATATGATTAAAGTTCTTGATCACTATTTTCGGCATCGGTGATGATTCAGAAACAGCGTTTGTGCAGCATTAGGAATCATTGACAGTGCGATACAGCAAAATGTGTGGAAGGAACTTGATTGCTGATGTTGTTGTTGTTGTTGTTACTAATGTCCTGTGTCAAAAGCGAAGCAGCACCAGATTCATATAGAACGGGGATGAGCAAAAGGGAGTGGTTTGTACTTAACCCTTTAACGCGCAGTTTTCCCGCTCTGGGAACACCAAACTCTGACGTTCTGACTGTTGCCAGTCACGAAGAATAGATATAGTAATTAAAAAACTTTGTAAAAAATACACATAAGAAGTAAAAGGAAAGAGGATACGCGTTTCGTTCAAAAATTGTTTTGAACTTCTTCAGTCCAATTGAAAATTAATAGTATTAGTAGAACTATTAGGCTTATTAAATTTAGAAACAGCTTTATCAATAATAGAGGGGCTAAAACCACGAGAAACAGCTAAGGATTTTAAGTAACTAATTTCATTATTAAGAGAAGAAGAATCAGAGCATATTTTGATAGCACGAAACACATAAGTGTAAAAAGCAGAAAGTTTTTGCTGGTAAGGATGATTAGATAGGGCATGAGGAGGTAAAGATATAGAAAAGGGCTTGCGGAAAACAGAAGT
The DNA here is from genome assembly GCA_038373885.1 of Cheiracanthium punctorium. Classification (NCBI taxonomy): domain Eukaryota; kingdom Metazoa; phylum Arthropoda; class Arachnida; order Araneae; family Cheiracanthiidae; genus Cheiracanthium; species Cheiracanthium punctorium. The sequence goes on along the minus strand of JAWZYV010000455.1, from coordinate 813,145 downwards.
AGAGAAACCGTCAGGATTCCTAGAAACAAGAACATCCAAAAAAGGTAAAGAATTGTTGCACTCCTCTTCTAGAGCAAATTGGATACACGGATCAACAGAATTAACGATCAAAAGTAAATTAGAAATATCACAATTGGAATCCACTAGAACGAAAGTATCGTCAACATATCTGACAGCACGGAAAATTAAAGACCTTGAAGAGCTTCTCTTCAAAATAATGCATATAAATATCACATAAGAGAGGTGAGAGAGAAATACCCATAGCAAGACCCTCGGTTTGTTTATAGAAAGAGCCATTAAAAATGAAAGCAGTTTGTTTAATACAAACGCTTACTAAAGCTATAAACTCTTTAATCTCAATAGAAGAATAATGAAACTCGCGTAAACGCTTTTCCAAACAGTCAATCGCACCTTGGATAGGAACATTAGTGAATAAAGATTTAACATCAAGAGAAAGCATTTTACAATTAGTAGGAGAAAGAATTTTAACTTTGTTAACGAAATCATACGAGTTTTTAACAGTGTGGGTATTACTAGCAGTCAAAGGTGAAAGAGTATGCGAGAGGAAACGTGCAAGGTTATAAGAAGCAGTACCAATGTTAGAAACAATGGGGCGAAAGGCAAGAGAAGGTTTATGAATTTTAGGAAGGGCATAGAAACGAGCACAGTTAGCAATAGAAGGAATAACATAACGTTTAGTTTGAGCATTTAAGATTACAGAGGACTTCACAGTGTGTTTAATTTCAGAAAGGTGACTGTTAGTAGGATCAGAATTTAATTTAGTGTATGGACCAGTGGTTAGCATGTTATTAATACAATCAACATAAGAAGATTTATCAAGTAAAACAGTCTGGCCGCCTTTATCAGCTTTAGTAATGAGTAAATTAGGGTTAGAATTAAGTTCTTTGAGAGCAGTTTTTTGAGAACGAGAAAGGTTAGATTTGGCATGCATATTATTTGAAGAGATAGTATTAGCAATAAGATGTCGCAAAGTATCAAGTTGGTTAGAAGAGAGTTTACTATTTTTAAAGGAGTTTTCCAGAATAGATTTCATTTCTATAAAAATAGTTGCGGGTGACATAGCTCCACGAGAATCCTTTACTTTTTAGCACGTCATTTCCCGTACAAATAATTGTCATGATTATTTTTAACAGCACTGACATCTGCTGAAAAAATGGAAGAATGCGAGAACCGCTGGATAGATTGCCCAAGGCTGAAAAAAGGGCAGCCGTTGCCTTCGCTCGACTTAACTACCAGCAAGATGGCGGACGATCGAAACGTTCATCGCGTGCCGCAGATCTAGAGACCCTTTTTTGACGCAGCTGGCTGTGCCGCACAGTCAGCTGCGAAATCCAGCATTGAGATAGGGTTGCGCCTCAAAGGGTTAAATGAGCCACAGTGGGAGGAAGACCGACTTCAAGACTTCAAGACCCACTACTCTCTGGGAAAGTGCCATCTTGTGGGATAATTTGGTACTCAGGAAATAAAATTTCCAACAAAGTTAACGCAGGGGTATCATTTGAGCTCTGGGTCTTTGGGACAACAAGGCGGTTGCCTCAGAGACCCAGTGAAAAAGAGACCCCAAATTAAATATGACAAAAAATAAAATTTATGAGAGCTATTGTATAATGCAAATTAAAAAAACTTTAAATAACTATGCATGACATAGTTTTTATACCAGCAATTACACAGTAATATCATACACTTTTTTTTTTTTCAAATGGACAGATTAGCAGCCTACTGGTGGCTTAACCGCTACGAGGGCAGCACATGTTGGTCATTTCATTAATGTTGGTCATTTCAATGCCGTCTATTAGGCAGACTAACGTTGCCGTCTATGGGTGGTCTCTTAATTTTGAACCAATCCAGTTGAGAGTCCAAGCGCCTGAAATCGGCACATCCAGAGGTATAGTTTGAACATGGAGGACGTAGGAGCCATGAACAGATTTTACATGTACCAGCTCTAATTAGCGTACACAGTCCCACAGAAGTCCAGCCGAGAGAGGAGTTCACCCACCCAAAGAATTGGCCAAGCCGGGATTGGCTTCACTTTCCGCGTTCTTGAGGGGAATGGAGTTTAGTGACAAGGCCGATGCGGGACTCTGGTTGCAGATACGAGTTAAGTTGTAATCAATTTCTTGTAACAAAAGGATCGAACTTTGTAGCTTAAAAAAAAAGAAACTTGACATATTTTTCTTTAGCTCCATCTATCACTTATTGTAACATGTGTAATAGTTTCGAAATTACAAACATTTAAAATCCGTTCATTCATTTGTGCTAGCCCTATATGCAAATTTATAACAGAAACTGTAATGCTGACACGAAAAGAAACAATTACTATTTTTCCATTTATTTCAATAAAATTTGCATCTTTCTCTCAAAAAAACATGTTTTGGGCATTCATTTCTTCCTTTTGTTTAGCTCTTTTTCTTTACGTCACCATTTGTCTTAAAAAGGAGTTTTCTGAAAATTTAATTCAGCACTACAACTGCCAGCACTTTTTTTCGTTAGCATAAAAGATTTATTTCCATTTGACTTATCATTTTGTAATCTTTTTACAGGATTTTCCCATTTGTTTTTTCCTGGTTGCACTTTTTAACAAATTAGCTTTTTTCTGCACACTGTTGTTGTGTTAAAATGGATTTATAAAAATTTATTTTCTTGTGAATTGAATCTACTAGCATTTTATTTTGCATTTTAGTTTATGCGAGAATATTTTTAAAAAGTATTAAAAACTTTAAGCAAAAACTGAAACGTCGTGAAAAACTCTTGGAAAAACATTGTTAGAGCTAGTTTAATTTTTCAAAGGAGAGTGAAAATCATTTTTATAACTAGAAGAAAAAATAATGCTAAATTTGTAATTCAGTTCTATATTTCTTGTCATATTTCTGCAAAGTTTTAATTGATTGGTCTATCAGTATTGATAGACGGTATTTTCAAAGTTGCAAATTCTCAACAAATTGCTAAACATCAAATACAAGTCTTTTTTCATATTGAGGAGAAACACTTTTTTTCCTATTTTTGTCTTTATATCTGTACCTTAAGAGAATGTGTGTTAAGTTGCATGACTCTTTAGATTGACATATGCAAGTTTTTAATAGTGTTTTTAAATATTATTGCACTCCTCAAATGCTCACTTGCCCAGTGTTTATCGTTTAGCAATGAAATGTGAGATAAATGTTGATCAAGAAAATCATAAAACATATAAAAAATATTGATTTGTAATTAAAAATTTTAATTTATTGAATAATGGATATGTTGATGAATTCTCAAAAAGTAAATTTCATTACTTTGCAAGAAAGAAGGCATTAAACAAGCATAGTCTTTCAGATGTTACCAGGGAGTTTAGTTAGAAAATAAAGCACTTTTTATAAGGAGAGTACTGTATATGTCGTTTTGTTGAGGCAAAGCACAATGCACTATCTGTCTTATATAAACAGAAAAGGAAGAAGATGGTCCTATAGATTTTCGTCAGATTCTTCGAATATTTCAGATCAATGGTTTATTGCTTAGTTACTCATGATTCGAATAATGTTTACATTGTTACAAATTTTTGGGGTGATCTGCTCCTCGGGGATAAAATTAAGGCTAAAATTCGCATTCTACGCTTCTAATAATTAAATTTTGCATTTCATTGCATGAAACTTGGTTAACTCGAATGTGAGATGGGGAGTTTTGTGCTGATCTCACTTCAGTTTAAAAAACTTATTTTTAAGGGCAAATTTGGCGATACTTCGCCAAAAGTGTCCAAGCTTAGCGCCATTTTGTGCAATTTTATTAATGGAGTCTGTAATGTTTGCTTTCCTGGATAGGTAATATGCAATAGTATATTACTATTACGCAGTCAAATAACTGGAGACCTCTCGAGTTTACTAGTGAAGAAATTACGTGGAATGTTCGCGAAGCATCTGCGAAAAATATAAAAGGGTATCTCGCTTCACAGTTCTATTCAGCTGCGAGTCTTGCTCGGTGTGAATGTATTAGCCGTGAACCGAAATGCTTTACTCCTTTGTATTGCGATATTTCAAGCGAGGCTTTCTGACTTTTGAAAAGTCAAGGGTATCTATGAATTATTTATTGTTGTATGCTGGGAAACAGATCTGCTCGAGAATTTCCACTGAGTTTTTAGACTGTAGAATAATTTTACCGTACGCGATATAAACTACCTAAGAAAGACTGTATATGTTCAACTGGTTGATGAAAAGTGAATTATTGCTTGTTAATTTATGTGCATTGCGTATTGGAAATTGTTCGATGCATTTCTAGACCCAATAAAATTTGCGTTTCATCAAGTGAGCTGGTTACTATACCTTTCTATGTACAGGGTGATTATAATTAAAGTTTCAAAACGCTATAAAAAAAGAACCACTGATCAGACTGACGTCAAATTTGAACAGAATATTATTGAAGACGGGGGAAAACGTATGGCATAAGAAAAAAAATTGGTTTCAAAATTTAGCAACAGATGGCGCTGTAAGCGTCAGAATATGTAAATTAAAATACCTGTCATGCGCACGACTCGTTTCACTTGTGACACTTGTGTTCACTCGAGACACTGCGATCAGTAATGGAAATGCTATTTTGCAATTTAAACTTGTTGCAGAAAATGGTGGAGAGCATATTGAACAATGAAGATGTTTTGCCCAGTCTCACGAAATTTAAAAACTAATTTGATGTATGCTTTTTATGCGGTTTTTGGCCTCAGGACACTTAAAAACCGATATGATGGATGCTTTTTATGCGGTTTTTGGCGTCAGGATAATTAAAAACCGATTCTCCCCATCCGTTGTGATATGAGCTTGCCGTGGTGGATGGGCTTACGTAACTAACAGTATCATACATGTACAGTCGTGTACAATGAACAGTATAGTCAGTTCAACGTGGAAGTACACACACCTTGGCCGTTATTTTTCGTTTTATTTGTAATTTGTAGACGAACACTTTTAAATTAGCATGCCTAAAGCGCCATCTGTTGCTAAAATTTAGAATTATTTTTTTTTCTTATGCCATACTCTTTTCCCCATCTTCAATAATACTCCGTTCAAATTTGGCGTCATTCTGATCAGTGGTTTTTTTTTATACCGTTTTGAAATTTTAATTATAATCACCCTGAAAAATGGAATTTACAGCTACTAATCCCAAAACTAACCGGAGTTTTCTGCCACAATATTAAGGAATGTATCCACCTGCCGATTAGTTACCTCTTGTTTTGTTGAAGCAAATTATACTAGGGATATCTGCCTAAGGGTGAGTGCTTTGGGTGGAATATTTTTCAAGAGGATCTAACGCGTATACCCGTTATATCAGAAAAAAAAACATCCAAAAGTTCAGACCATAAGATCGACAGCCGCGCCACGCCGCCACCGCTGGGCATTTGTAGCACGCAGCCGCCGCCGAGGTCTAGACCGGCGCGCCGTCGAAGAATGCTGATTTTATACCACCGAGTACAATCGCTTCAAAACTGAAAAAAAAAAAAACCTGTACCTGAACTTTCAGTTGCTTATTTTTGTCTGGATACCTCTTAACGCTAGTAACTTGTAAAGATACAATTTAAATTTTTTGAGTCAATAGCGAAATTTGATTTTTTTGAAAGCAGTTTAAACATTGCATTATACCTCAAAAGAACATTATAGGTTTTGAATGGTTCATGAGAAGGTTATGGAGAGAAAAACAAATTGCTTTAAAGCAAATATCCTTCGTATATTGATAACTAAATGTATTGTGAATGTGCATATAAACAACATAAACCTACCCGATTTTGATAAAATCTATTGTTTCAGTTTTGCAGCAGAAATATTTTTTTAAAGTGTACCATAACGGCAGGCTCATACTCTGGAGCCCCACCAGTGGGCAAGCGCATAGCGTTCTGAACTGGGAGACAGAAGGGGCCTGGTTCAAAACCAGGTCGCTTCCGCCGACTTAACCGTTCGCAGTTTTCCGTGGCTCCCTTCGGAACTCAGCGTAGATAAAGACCCCTACGGAGGGCAATTCTCTAGAGATGAGTTTGAGCTCATTTTTTAAAGCCCGAGCCCGATTACTTTCGAGCCCGCCCAAGTGATATTATTTAAATCGGAGCCCGAGCCCGAAGTTTAAGCTGATAGATAAATACTTCATTTATCTATCAGCTGAATTATCTATCAGCTTCATTTATCTGTAAGCTAAAGACAATTACTTCATTGATAGAATATTATAAATTTTGCCGTTTGTACAAATTAAAGACAAATATAATCGACCCCGCCCGAGCCCGAACACAATAATGATCTCTACACCCCAGCCTTCGGCCGAGAGCCCAAGTGCAGCTAATTGGCCGTAATCGCACATCATACTCAAGACTACACAGTAAAAAAATTCAGAAACGTTACATACTTACAGCGGAAAGGTTTCCGAAAGTATAGCGTAGCCTACCGATGCTCTACTCGAACTCACGATTTCGGAAACATAACCCATATTTCGGGGTAAAGTATTTACGGGGGAAAGAAAATCTTTATTTGGGACTTCGCGCGCATGCGCCAAGTGCCAAGAGACAGAGGGATAACAGTGAACGCGTCTTCCCTAATAGCACAGATGGTCACAAAAGAGTCGCTGTGACGTCACAGAGGGTCACAATTGTCACAGGACTGTCACATTGTAACTTCTTGCACAGCCCGATTATGACCAACAGGGGCCCCGGGCATTGATGAATTTGGGGGTCCCCATCTATAAAATTTGTTTTCTTTTTCATAATATTTTGACATATAAAAGAATATTTCAGAACAACATTTGAAACTGGGGGCCCTGGGCAAAGTCCCGATTTGCCCATGCGATAATAAGGGTCTGGTAACTTGTGAGTGATGTAACTTCACTGTGTGGTCACTGGGATGTTTATTTGTGACCAGTCGCCGGATGAATACATAAATAAAACAGCACATTATCTCCTGAAAATAATTTATGTGGAAGAAAAAAGATTTAAGATTTTTAATTTATATTTATTAATTATGGTATTTTCTCTCCATTTACAAAATACTTCAAAAAAAATTTAAGTTTCCAAAACAAGCCGTACCACAAATAACTTTTGCAGGAGTCAGTTTACTTTTAAAGCAGAATTCGGCAAGAAAACCGCAGCGTCGTGTCACCGTGCTCTCCTCCGAATGCGTAGGTCCAGCGTTCGATTCTGGTCGATAGTCCTGACCGCTCCTTCTGATAGAATTTGGTGCTGCCACCTAGTTTAAGATACTCGAAACGCTTCATCTAGTGCATGCTACTTTTTTCTGAAAAACTCGGAAAGGTTACTCGTTAATTCGGGAACCTTTCCAAAATACACGGAAAGGTTACTCAATATTTTACCAAAATATACAGAAACGTTACGCATCTTTTCCAGAAACCTTACCTAAAATGCAGGAAAATACGTAAATATGTTTCCGACATATGCAGAAACGTTTCTAAATACTTTACCCGCATGGTTCGGAAACGTTTCCGCAATTTTAAACTACAAGAGCTGCCCCATTTTTTGGGGTAACGTCAACGTGGGGTTTCCGAATTTTGTTTTACCGTGTAGTTTTCATAAAAACTCTAGTCTTCAATCCAGTCTTAAAAGATCTCAATTTAGCTCCAATTTATACATATATGGGTGTGTCTGTGCGCATACACCCATTTTCATTATGCTCTTTTCCAAAAATATTCTCACGCCGCGGCACGCCGCCGCCGCCGCCGCCGGTTTCTGAAGTCGTTACGTCGCCGCTGCGAATTTCCGTGCGGCGCAGACCTCTAGCGTTATGCCAGAACCGTGGACCTTCCCATTTCAGCCATCCACCCTGTTCGGTGTGTTTTCCACACGGCTATAATAGGGCCTTTGCAGACAGTTAGATTCAGAGGTGCGTGGTAGGTCAGACCCCTGGTCATTCTCACTTCAGCCATTTACCAAATACTGAAATACCAGACTCTCCAACCCTATACCAAATAGCCTCTTGAAAAAGTATTCAAGTATAAGCGAAACTGCCCAATTTAGCTCTGCGAATAATGAGTTTTTGAAAAATGTACAACTCTATAGAAATATAAAAAGTTTTAGCTACACGTAGCCTAATTCTTATTTTGTGGTGATATTTTTTTTAAATACGAAACCAACGCGGGAAGTTAAACTCTTCCTCAAATACTTTTATGAGAGGGTGTACTGTTTGTGTACGGTGGATTTACAATCACATAGTTCAGTTTTTTTTTTTTCTGCTAATTAAAACTCTGCAATTTTTTCTACTTACCACTATCGAAAAATCCCGCTTCATTTGTATTTCATTATTAAACAATTTTAATAAAAAGTAATACTGTTACATACGGTACCTAAAGTTTTACTAGCCTTCAAAAGTCAGGTTCACAGAACAAAAGAAACTTATTTTCTTGAATAACTCCCCAGGGGATCCTCTTTGATATTGATGGATGATATAGAAGAGAATGAGTTGAGCTCTAACAGAGAGAATTAATGAGTTGGTTTTTGCTTTTTTCTACTATTTCTTCAACCCAAGAACCAGAAACTAAAAACCTCAAAACAACTATAGTATATTTTTATCTGCCATATAACAACGGTGCTCTTTAATAGTACCACACATTTTATTAAATGTGCTCTTCAAAGTACAGTGGCCCCACCTCGGCCCAGTGGATGAGACACTGAACCAGTGGCGGCTCCTCCATTGGAGCACATGAGCACGTGAACCCCCAAAGAAAAAACTGAAGAATAAACACATTGACAAACTCAATTTAAAACAAATATTAAGCACACTTCTAGATTTATGTGAATTTAAAACGTGAGTTTTACTCTTTCCCCCCCCCCTCCCCCACTATCATTAAATAGGCTTATTATAGCTAACGCACTGTAGTGTAGGTTACTACAGCACAGTCTTAAATCAATCGCACGTGCGAACGGAAAATTTTCCCTCTGAGAAGGTCTCTGGGATCAGAAGCCGTGACAACTAGAAGGAAGTACGGCACTGATGAAATCATTCCGTTCGCATAATTTCATTGCGCACACAGTGGCATCACAGTTTTTTGCGGTATCGTTTCCGGATTTTGCCTTGGTTTGTTACGTTCGGTTAGTTAATTAATTTTTATTTCATTTTCTTAATATTTTCTTTATTTCTATCATTTTTCACTACATTATCTTTTTCCAAACTAGTGTTAATAATTAAGATGGTAGTAAAAGACGTGTTTCGGAGCTAAAGCAATGGCATTTTTACAATATTATCCTTTGAAAAAAAAAATTGAAATAAAATGAATCAAGACAGTCTTTTGCTAAAACTTATCTTGGTGACGAAATGTAAGACCAAAGAAGACTTGTTTTCTTTCAGTTGCGTGCATTGTTTTCCTTTAACTGCTGGAAACGCAAATCTGTTTTAATGTGTAAGGTGCGTCGTGTCTGCATATTTAATTTTCCAAATTTTTTTTGTGAACCTCCTTTTAAATAACCCACGAGCCGCCACTGCACTGATCATGGTATATGGCTGAAATATGAAGGTCCCGGGTTCGGACCTTTTGCTCGGCTGTTGATCAAACGGTGCAGTTTTGGGCGGTTTTCTCCAGATGCGTCGGAACTACTCGTTAGAACCCCTTAAAAAGATCGAGGCAACCCCAAAAGACAGAGTTCCTTCGTGTAGTCTTGCCATAACACAAAACGAAACAATCTTCAAACTACAGAGTTATGATTATGTTTTGAAGCTGCTAGGCGTTTTTTAGAAGGGCAAAAATTCAGTCTTGAATATATGCCACCAATAGCGACTTTTCATTCTCTGGTGATTCTTCCGTGATTTACGCATACACATCATCGAGTATCATTTCTCATTACATGTGGCTGCCTTTAAAATAGTTCTCCATATTTTCTTATACATAATCCTTGGCAGATTGGCATATTAGGCACCCAGAAATATTTCATTTCGCCGTGGTGGCAAATATCCAAGCTGTGACCAAAGTTGTTATTGAAGATTGGGGTTATCATGGTTAACGTCATTTGAGCCCCTTGTTTAACCTGGTAGCATTGTTGCAAAAATAAAACACTACAAATTCACTCCACAGAAAAAAAAAAAAAAGTAGAACTCTAGATTTGAAAGACGTCAGTTCCAATGGATTGCTAAATTTAACAACCAATTAAGTGGCATCAGTGGGTTATACTAACCGCGGAAACCTTAATGTTGAAAATAGAATATGAAAATAATCATAAGAATAAATATTAAATGCATTGAGTGTAATTTTATTTGATACGAATAACAATTATTTTGTTGTCAGAAAACTGCTTTTTACATTTTCAAATCTTAAAATACAGTCGCACATGTGCTCTTGCGTTAGCCCTCTGCATTAATCAGAGATATATTTTTCACTGTGGAGATTCCCATTCATAAGTGTTCATCCATTCAGAGATTAAAATGAACGCTGTACGTCATATTCTAAGCCGAAAACTTTTAGAATCTCACGGATTCCGTGGACAATACTAGATCGCGCTGCATCTGATTAGGGTAAAGCGCATAGTGCGCATGTGCAGCTCTGGGTAAATTGGAAAATACTTTGCCCCCTATGCGAAGGAAAATTACGCAAAATTGATACAGTAGGCTTAAGTCAGAATGTTTTTAAAAGGTTAAAGTTTTATTTGTGTATTTGATATTGATATATTTTTATTTTCCGAATCTTAAGAACTTTAAAAATTACTTCAATTTTTTTTATTGTAGTATTTAACAACTTAAGTTACAACAATCGATTCTGTTGCTAAGACTGCTAAATAGCAATGTGAAAACATGAAATGAAATGAATTATTCTTCTACGTTATTTCTATATTAAGCACTTAAAAGTGCATTAGTAAGTTTATAATAACATGCTTTGACGAAAAAAATTGTGAAGAACGGGTACTGCAGCTAATTATTTATAGGGCTTAATAGTATTTTTTAATTTAAAAAAAAAATTCTCAAGAAGTTTCTGAAAATCATTAGACTTAAAAAATGACGATCTTTTGAAAAACTGTCTGAAAATTCATTCGTAAGAACAGTGCTTGCATAATCAGACACAACTTGAGTCATTAATATGGTTTCCTGTCCAAATTACAAAAATTTCAACGACCACAATAAAAACTTCATTCAAGATTTTTCTACGAATTCTTTTTAAAAGTAACCTACTCCGTGGCAACCTCTTAATTGCTTTCGGAAGCAACTGGCGAGACATTCTCGAGCCTCTTTTGTCTTCAAATGACTGCGAATATTGCCTCCTTAACAGTGACACTTTTTTGTTGCTTTTTGAGGATTTAATTAGAGTAGAATGGAGACGCAGATGCCAACCTTTCTTGTTTGCTGATTGAAAAATTGCGCTTTCATTGTTTGGTAAATGTCTTTCCTTTTTTGTTCGTTTGCCGTTTAAGGTAAATGTCATTGGAAAAGGAAATGCATTGTGTTGCTCCAAGAAAATAATTGCCCTTCTGGGTGTTATGCGTTACCATTTTTTTATAAACACGTGTTTATGGTTTCGATTTGTTGTTTCTTCTCTAACTGCAATAAATATTCGCAGATCAACATGGAACGTTTAGAGGGTTCTCGAAAAGATCATAAAACACTTTAATTCTTTATTTCATTAGAAACAAGTTTGGAAATGTAAATTTAAAAACCCTTTGAGGGAAAGGGAAAAACCCTTGTTTAACCCTTTGAGGCGCAACCCTTTCCCAATGCTGAAAAAAGGGCAGCCGTTGCCATCGCTCGACTTAACTACCAGCAAGATGGCGGACGATCGAAACGTTCATCGCGTGCCACAGATCTAGAGACCCTTTTTTGACGACAGCTGGCTGTGGCACAGCCAGCTGTCGTCACAAAAGGGGTCTCTAGATCTGTGGCACGCGATGAACGTTTCGATCGTCCGCCATCTTGCTGGTAGTTAAGTCGAGCGATGGCAACGGCTGCCCTTTTTTCAGCATTGGGCAATCTATCCAGCTGTTCTCGCATGCTTCCATTTTTCAGCAGATGTCAGTGCTGTTTAAAAATAATCGTGACCATTTTTTTTACGGGAAATGACGTGCTAAAAAGTAAAGGATTCTCGTGGAGCTATGTCACCCGCAACTATTTTTATAGAAATCAAATCTATTCTTCGAGACTGGCAACAGTCAAAACGTCAGAGTTTGACAAACGTCAGAGTCAAACGTCAGAGTCCCGCCAGAGCGGGAACACTGCGCGTTAAAGGGTTAAAATAAGGTAGGAAAAAGACTATATTGAGAAAAAGAAATTCGTCTAGTTATGCAAATTGCATTGTCTAATTATGCATTTCAAAAGTAACATGTTTAAATTTATATAATACGCCCGTACAAAAGAATTCCTAGTTAGTAAAATGTGTCCTATACACTAATGAGGTGATATAAAGAATTTCAGCATTTCATCATAAAAAGTCTCAAGAGATATCTATAAATACAGATAGCCAGGGGCTATACATTGATTTGAATGTAAACGTTAATTACTAGAGTGCAAGAGATATATATTTTCTGCAACGACCGCTGAAAAGTGATTATCTGGCGTGATTGTTTTCCCTCCGAGAGCCATTCAAAACTGGTTTAAATCAGCATTGTATTTATTTTCATATCTCTGTCACATTTAAGATATAATTCTCGCAGTTTGTACTAGACATTGTGTTGATTTATTTAATTATTAACTTTTAAACAATGGAACCAGTGGCGTAGCCAAGAAGGGAGGATAGGGGAACCAGTCCCCCAACCCATGAAGAATTTTTTGCAATATAAAATGTATATTCTTAACTCCCTTATCTTACACGTTTACATATATGTGAGTTGCAGTAGTAGTAACTCCCCCCCCCCCATGAAAAATTGCTGGCTACGCCACTGAATGGAACGTAAGATTTTATTATTATTATTATTTTATTTTTGAGGTAACTGGATTCAGCGCTTTTTAAAATTACTTTTTTAGTTCAAAGATTGTTTTTGCTGCTCCAAAAGTCAGTGGTTGAAGAATTTTACACATATTATATTTTAATAGTAAATAAACCTCTGATACTCAATTAAATTGAAATCTTAATTTCAAATTGATACTTTTGTCATACATATTTACAGACGTCACTACAAAATTATTCAAAATGGATTCACGGTCAGTCAAAATGGGTTGTATATACACAAGTACGTATATAAATACATATACGTACGTTGAGACGTCACGAACTTGTCCAGGTAAATTTGAGAAGTTTTACTACCAAAATTTTTTTGCGATCACAAAACTTTCTTCTCTTTGTACAAAGAAACGACAACATTAACAAGTATAATTTAAAGAAAACACTTCAAATCATTTCACTATAACGAAAAATTATTCCCATTCTTAGTTAGCAGGGTTTGGCAAATTCTCGCCACATGTAGCAGATATCGTTAAGCTGGGTTCAGTTTGGGGAACTTATTTTTTGACTTTTGGCAATAAATCCCCAAAAGTGGCCAACCTTGGCGACTTTGGCATTAATTTCAGCGCCGTTGTTGGCAATCCTTTAAGCAATGGTTTAAAAACACGGTTTTTACCCATTTTCGGAGTGATAATATTATCAGAAGGTGACTAAATGAATATGAGACCACCCCTGCGTTATTCTCTTTCCAATTTAAAAAAACATTGAAATCGGTCCAAGTTTAAAAAAATTATTGCTGCACATACATTATATATATTATATGTAAATACACATTGAACATAGTACCTCTACCTTTTCTGGAGTAGGAAAAAATTAACAGCATACGTACACAGCAAAAAAAGTCTGTTAAACTGGCAGAAAAAAACTGTCAGCTAGGACGCCCGTTTATTTCTGTATATTTCACAGAAATCTTCCTTATTTTTTGCCTTATACGGAAGATGTCTGTAAAATAAACTGAGAATCTGTAAAATTTATATTAAACTTCTGTGAAAAAAGCGGAAATAAACTGGGGCTGACAGATTTTTTCTGTAAATTTGACAGACATTTTTTGCAGTGTACTGGCAACCTGTCTTTTTATTTCATTAACGAACAGTTTCCTTGCAAAATAAATTATAATTATGATATATTTTAATTTACTTTTTAATGTCAGACAGTAAATGTATTGTTGTCATTTCCGTTAGTTTTTACTGTAAATTTAACACATTTTTTTCCCATAACAGTGTACCTGTACAAATCGTTAAAGTTGTGATCCGTTTATCTTTACTAACATTTTCCATTAGCCTTATTCTTTTGAAACCTTTTATTTAATTATAATTATCACGCATGATTTCCCAAATGAAGTTTCTTGGGATTTCCAAAAGAGTTTTTCCAGTTGAATTAAAAAATATAAACACACTCACAATAAAAATGTTCCCCCTGTTGCTTATTTTTTTTAGAGTTGATACCCACACACTATGATAAAAGAAGATAATGGAAATTACTATTTCTAGACGAAGTTTTCTAGTTAATGTAAAATGTCTGACAGTTTTTGCAACCCGCCTGAGGAGCAATTAGCAAAACTAATTGAAGTGAATGTGTTTTTCGCTTTTAAATGGGAATAGTTACGATATTTCTTATGGTTGAAAAAGAAAAATAGATTAGTATAATAAATATCTGAAGTGTATTGTGAAAATATCTCCGACTGTTCAAGCTCTGACTATCACTAAGCTCACTAAAACTTATTTCCTGAGGAGAGTGAATGCAGGACTCGAAGTCAGGTGGTCGGCTCGTGCCAGGCCAGTAAAATATACGGGGTGGTCGAATATCTATTGGAATAACAGTATCATATTCTATTCGAATAATTTCTATCTCAAATAAATGAACTATCTCTAATGAATGAAGTCCTTGAAACATTTCAGAAAATCTTATAAATAAAAATGAAATTCTGTTTGTTTGTTTGTTTGTTTGTTTGTGGATTTGAGTTGTATACAAATCCACAAAAATGGACATATCAGCCTGAAATTTTGCACAGATATGTAAAATAATATAGAATAAATCATAGTCCACTTTAAAACTTTGAAAGTCCACCCGTTCCCGGAATTTAAGAGATTTTTTATGTTCTCCACGCAAAAAGCTTTCCGTAATTGTAACCCCTGCAGTGAAAAAAGTGTGAAATAAGGATCGTGGTTGCCATGTCTGGCGATTTTGCCGAATAAGATGTTTTAAATTCTCAAAGTAAAAATAAAAGAATAATAATGATTTTTTTTTGTTAGTTTATATTCGTAAGGTTATTTTTTTTTAAATTATAATATCGTGTGCATGGGAAATCGGAGCAGGAATGAAATGTTTTATACGCAAAACAATAAGAATTGAAGATTTCCGAGGCTAATAGGTAATTTTTTTTAGTTTGGCGAAAAAATAAAATGGCTCAAATGCCGATTTTGAGAAAGTGAGTTCTAGCGATTTGCACAGATTTCGGCTTGGCGCAATTTATTGAGAGCTTAAGGAAATAGATTTTTGAAAACAAGTGTGAAGGTTTTATTAGAATACAGCGTTAAATTTTAATGATCCGTGAAGAAATAATGCAGTTGTTAAGGGATTTCAAGCGATCTATCTCCAGAATTCTCGCCAAATGAGTACATTGATTTAAGTTGGGGGAATTCCGCCAAATTTCAGAAAATTGAAATCTTCTCATTTACTACATCGGAGTAACGATGAATAAAACACGTTATAGTTGATAATTTTAAAAATTTCGGCTGTATTAAGGGATTCCACTTTTGAAATAAAGGCTTGCTTTACTTTTTCGCGGTCGAACCATTTCCCATATTGATTGCTGCTAAGTCAATGCTTCGAATGATTTCCTGAAAAAACGCTTGCACAATGGCGTATGTTGGCACTTTGGCGAGGCTTAGATTTGAAACTGGATTTTATTTGAGACTGGGATATATAATGACACTGGTTATAGATAAAAATGAATGTTGGTATGTGTGTATGAGGTTGAAAAACTCTAGCACCGTTGCACCATGAAATTTGGTTCACCTAAGTCTTTTATCATTGAGAAGCTTTTTATGCTATCCGTTTTCCTCTAACTTGCCACTAGGTGGCGCAGCAGAACGTCGAATTCTATTCCGTTTAGCCGTTTACTATGCGAATATCGTCCAACCGATTTCGATGAAATTTGGTACACGCGGATATTAGAACACGGAGAATATTTTTCAGTATCCATTTTGCTGTAACTTGCCGCTAAATGGCGCTGCAACGCATCAACTTCTATACCGTTCGACCGACCGGCATAAAATTTCTTATACTTACACATTTCAGCACGAAGAATATATTCTAACTGTGTTCCTTTTGATGTTACTCACCACTAGATGTCACTGCAATGCATTATTATTTTAACTCGCCACTAGATGACGCTGCAGCAGGCCAAATTCTTGACATTCAACGTCGCTATGAAATCAGTATACATAGCTATTGAACATGAGATATTTTGCGTTCCATTTGCATAACTCGCCACTTGACGGCACTGTAGCAAATCATTACTTTAATTAACCACTAGATCGCGCTGCAGTGCATCACTTCTTGACTGTGCAATTGATCGCTATGAAAATAGGCATACATAGATATTTGAACACGGGAAAGAGTTTGGCGCTATCCATTTTCCTATATAATTTGCCACTAGATGTCGCGTCAACATATTAACTTCACAGGGCTGTCCAGCCGATCGTCCTGAAATTTCGTATTCATCGATATCTGAATGCGAAGAATATTTCCGCCGTATCCGTTTTGCTAAAACTCGCCACTAGATTGCGCTACGCCGCATGACCTTCTTCACCGTACAAACGATTGCCTTGAAATTCGGTATGCATGGTTATTGAACACAATATAAAGTGATATCCATTTTGCTATATCTCTTTATTACAATAAATAGTAATCACCACAAATCGTAATATCAAAAAGTCCATTCATTCCCGTGCGAAGAACGGGTACTTCAGCTAGTAATATATAAAATAGAAATTGCCATAAAACAGTTCAGTTTGCGGTCACTTCTTGACTAGAATGTTAAGTTCTTTTATCAACAGAAGATTTCGAACTACTGCCGAAAGAGGGCGCCACAGGTCCTAAAATCTATAGAATAACATTTTACGTGAAAAACTTTTTAATAGTTACCCTTACAGAACAAGTTTCTTGTTACCAAATTTCGATATGGGCACCTTTCGTAGCTCGTGTCAAATTTGGGCGATACTCGATCTCATTTCGCGTGCTTGTATCATGGAATGTGGAATTTTCTCAATGACTTCGATGATCGGTGTTTTGAGCTCTGTAATGTCGGTCATTTTCGAAGCGAAGACTTTGTCCTTGACATATCCCCACAAGAAAAAATCACGTGGCTTTTATAGCATTTTCTATTTTATATATTACTAGCTGAAGTACCCGTCGTTGACGGGTTAGTACTGAATGCAAATTTTCAAAAAGCAAGAACTTTCGTCAGCATTGTAGGAGTACACAGAATGGATATAGTATGTTGCCAAAGTAAAGAAAACGAAGTTATAATTTTTATGTATTGTTAAAATATTACAGGTTAGAGAGTAACTAAGTAATATCATTTCATTCGCTTTAGTCGTAATTATGGGATGCGCGAACGAATATTTACGCACATAGAAATATTTTTCGCAAATCTCAAAATCTAATCAATATTTTTGAAAAATTGGAAGCCTAGAATTTAAGTTGAGGGACAACCTATTATGTCACCAAATTTCGCTTCATTCCCTGCAGTCTTTATTTCGTGATGCTGGAACAAAATTTCAGCATTTTAAAACGATTTTCACAAAATCTCAAAATGTAATCAAAATATTTTGAAAATTTAACGCCTATAAATTAAGATTAGCAACTACCTATCATATCACCAAATTTCGTATCATTCGAATTAGTCGTTATTACGTGATGCTTGAAGAAATATAAACGTATTTTGAGAGAATTTTCACAAAATCTCTAAATCTAATAAAAATGTTTAAAAAATTGGACACCTATAGTTTATGTTGAGCAACCATCTATCGTGTGACCAAATTCCATATCATTCGCTTGAGCGTTATTACGTAATGCGTGAACAAAAATTCACTCAGTTTTAAACGATTTTCGAAAAATCTCGAAATCTGATCGATTTTTTTTATTAGATGTTTATAGTTTAAGGTGAGTGGCAACCTATCATTTCACCAAATATCATTTTTTCACCTTTGCAATTATTACGGGATGTGCGAACACAAATTTACGCAGATTGAAACGATTTTCGCAAAATCTCAAAATCTAATCAAGATTTTTTTAAATTTTGACGCCTATGTTTCAAGTTGAGTGACCACCAATCATGATACCAAATTTCATTTCAATCGCTTCAGGTGTTTTTACGTGATGCTCGAACACGAATTTACGCAGTTTAAAACGGTTTTCGCAAAATCTCAAAATCTAATCAAGATTTTTTTTTAATCTGTGCCTATGTTTTAAGTTGAGTGACCACCAATCATGATAACAAATTTCATTTCAATTGCTTCAGTCGTTTATGCGTGATGCTCGAACACAAATTTACGCAGTTTGAAAGGATTTTCTCAAAATCCAATCAAGATTTTTTTTAATTTGACGCCTATGTTTTAAGTTGAATGACCACCAATCATGATACCAAATTTCGTTTCAATCGCTTCAGTCGTTTTTACGTGATGCTTGAACAAGAAAAATGTCTCGGACGGAACGACAGACAAACTTTTTTTTGAGTATCACACCGGATTCCCAGGTGCTTGAAACGGATAGAAATCGCAAAATTTTTGAATTCCAAGAAATGTACAGACAAAAGTCTAATTTTATTTATATAGATTTTCTGGAACGTGTCAAGGACTTTTCGCCCATCCTGTATAACGGACCACTAGATTACTGCATTTTAGGCGTCCGTCCAGTAACGTTTTATTTACATTTTCCTCTTGCAAACTTTCCTCCTTAGCTCCACAATACATGTCATCTAATATTATCAATCCATGTAGTATAATTTGATCCGTTTAAGACAAGGTGTATCACAATTCCTTCCCGGGTATGGGAAGGCTTATAAAAACATATATATTATCAATACAGCAACAAAGTTGACTTTATTGGAGATAGAAATGTTAGAGGTTTTATTTCACCAAAGTCCAATATATGTGCCTCTCATGAAAGCGACGGGTTAATGCAATTTGTCCGGGGTGGGGATGGGGGTGAGGGCAGTTAGTTTGTTGGTGGGGGTTAGTTAGAAGATTGACACGTACATCGATTTTATGGAAGTATCAGGTTGTAACGAAAGTTTTCCGCCATATCTGCCTGAAATACTAACTTCTAACTCCTTAGATACCTGTTTTTGAACTTTCGGTACCAAACCTGCACAGTGTCACCTGATACAACAATAGCACATAAAGCTGTACTCATAATTCGTTGATATTATGTAGCTGACTTTTTGCAACACAACTGGAAGTAAATGATGGTTCTAATCCTCTCGCTAGAGTGATAGTTCTATTTGAGACACCTTATACTTAATGATAACTATATTTTTTACAGATTTCACAACACAGTGTTATAAAGTAAACCTCTTTCTTTCAAATGCCAAAAATCGTTTGACAAAATATGAGCAAATATGCCAACGCGAACTGTGTGCTGACGTTGTTTGCGGTGGCGGGAAAATTTCGTTACAACCTAATAAAATAGGATCGTTTACATTAATTTCTTTTTTCTCAATTGGCCCCATAATCCGTCCTTGTTTCGTGATGCTGATGATTCGACAAACTAACTGCCCTCCCCCACCCCCCAATCCCGACAAAATTGCATTAATCCGTCGCTGTCACGATAGGTCCACATATTGGACTTTTGTGAAATAAAACTCCCAAGTCAACAGAGTTGACTTTACTGGAGCATTTCTTCCTCCGGTAAAGTCAACTTTGTTGCTATATTGGTAATGTATACTTTTTCTATAAGCCTTCGGAGCCAGGAAGGGAATTGTGGTGCACTCTGTATTTTTGTAATAGGTATTTATATTTTTTATTCAGCTCTTAACGGAAATCAATATATATTGCTCATCTATATAGTTTGTTTGTTTGTTGCAATGTTTTTAAATCATGTATACGGACCAGCGATAAAAGTTGGTCGCAGCAGCCCAATTTTTAGAGTTGTTGTTCTAGTGGCCGAAAAGTTGCGAGTTCGATCCTAGGACCGACTAAACACTGTCGTGCTCGCTAATGGCGACTGGGGCACTTTAAATATAAGTTGTGGTCGCAGTGCTCTCCAAGTTCCCATGCAAAACGATACTTCTGGGGATGTCAAGTTCTTGGGTCTTCTGCTTGGTATTTCCTTCAAAATTAAGAAGCCTCGCTAATGATAGGTAGTGCTGCCATCTACCAGCTTCTGAATGAGATAGAAATGAACTCTTCAAGAGTTTGTGGTAGAAATTAACACTCTTAGCACATGCTACCACAAGCGATGTAATCTGGATTTGGGGAGTAGAAAATGCTGTAAAAAGCAAAAGTGCCTAGTCCCCATAAATCCACAAAAACAACAACAACAAAAAACAGACAGACAGATAGTGATAAAAGTTACTGACCAGGGAAGTCATGGAGTCACTGGTCCTTTGCACCACTGACTAAATATTGTAATTTCTACCACTGGTTGAATTTATTGCTTTTTAGTTTTTGTTTGTATGTTTGTTTTTACAGAAATGCATATAAAATTCCACTACATCTCGTTCTACGGATAATAAATTTTAAATGTATCTTAACTATGTTTTATTTTAAGCAAGAGACAATCAGTGTACGTAATATTGTGAAAATAATGATACCAGTCTTAGAAATTTGCTTTTTGAGCTCTCCAAGTATTACAGCTGCTCAAAAGGAAGAGAATACATGTGAAACCACAGTGAATTTCGAAATCAAAACCTGTATGTAGGGATGAATGAGAGACTTTTTTTTTGCAAGGCGACACAGAGATTTACAGCTTTTTTGCGAGACCACACAAAAGTTTTTAATATTGCAATATACGTATTTTGCGAGATGAGACAAAGCTTTTCGGTTGTTTTGCGAGACGAGAGAAACCTATTTTACTTCTCGCGTCCATCACTACATTAAAGAGTTTTTCTAGAACGACACTGGAAAAGCTACCTCGTCTTAGACGTCGCTGCTTATAAATATTTCTGCTAAACCATATTGGTTGAATGGCGTGTAGTACCAATCGTGTATTCAAAATAACTTATTTCGCTCTCAGATATTCATTCAGTCAGAAATTTCTGTCATTGTTCCTGAAATTCGCAGTTTTCAAGTAAAATATTTGCCGACAAAGTAGGCTGCTGCATTAAACCCACCAAACGCTTGAAATATATGCGCAAATTCATGCCACATCCCAGAAGAAAAGTTAACACGATTTTCCATTTCTCTGTTCTTTTATATCGTAAAAAATGATACGGAGAATTCTTCTTCTTCTTTTTTTTTTTTTTTTTTTTTTTAATGCCCGGCTCTCTCCCCCTCTCTGTTACAGAATTTGCATGCGGTAAACAAAATGGCGAATCTCGAATGAAACAGAACACAATACTTAGCTCAGCGTATAAGATAAAAGAGAAAGGAAAGAAAAAGAAGCGAAGTGAAATAAATGGGATTCCAGCCGAAATATATTCACCTTTTTTTCCATGCGAAAGTTCCTCCCAAAAGAATATAGAGCGTTGGCATTTTATTATGAAGAAAGAGATGCCAGCAATTTAATATTTTGAGACAAAGCAGCTTTGTGTTATTTCTTCTTTTTTTTTTCTCATCTACAAAGCAAAGATTCTTATTCTTATAATAATCTATATCGTCATCATTATCATTATAAATACTTTTTATAACCAAGACTCCTCTGAAGTGCTACCAAATAAACGTCCAACATATACTTAGTCAAAAGAATTTCCACAGATACCAGCTTAATTTATTCTCGTTGCTGAATTAATTTATAAATTTAATTAAAATTATCACGTTTAAGCTAAAGTAGTTTTTTTTCTTTTGTAATTTATTGCTCTGTAATCCATTAGTAATACTTTGGAAATTTTCAGGTTCACTCAATTGAGTTAGGAATTTAATATTTACAGATTATATTTTATACAAAATAAAATATTTATGTGTACATTTAAAACTTTTGATTACAGCTGATCGTAATGTGCGATACAAAAATATGAATGTTTCAGCATTTGTGTATTTTAGTTCAAAATTCAAACACGCTGCTTTTGTACGAGTAGTTGGTATTTTCATTGAGAAACCGTGTTCTTTAACAATAATTTCATTAATTTACTTACATTTAAAATGATTCAAATCAAAAGATTTATATTTTCCTTGTTAACATTTTACACACTATCTATCTACACACTACACATTTTACACATTTTACACACATGATCTATCTCGCCTTCTTGAAAGCTTTTTCAACGTCTCTGCGTTTGAAATTCCTTCTATTTCAAGCTTTGTTCTTCTATGCCTTCATTCATTCTGTTTTGGGAACTCTTGTGTGGTTGGATCTCTTTTCTCATCCAACTGTTCTGTCTCACTTTTATTTTACTTGTGCTTGTTATGTTTCTACGTATTTATAATTGAAAAAATTAAAATAAATTTTTAAAAATAAATTGATATTATGAAAGCGATATATTTATTGTTTGACGTATACTATGTATATTGTTTCGCTATTCTTTTTCTATTGTACAGTAAATATTGGTTACTTTGGAGCTTGGGTATTATTTTGCTCAAACACCAAAAAATAATAAAATAAGGATGTAGAATTTGTAAATCAAGCCCACCTTCAGCATTATTGGGTAACCTAATCAACACTAGACCGGCGAACTATAACTCGGCTATTTAATGCAGTTTTCACTCTTTTATTTTTGTTAAATGCTTGGGCAAAAAATTACTATAATTACTTTTTATGACCATTAAAAAAAATGTGTCTTACTAAAAACACTTTTTTAGGAGGGGGGGGGAGGAGGGACCTGGAATATATTAAAACGCCATAAAATAAACAAAATGGACAAATGACTTGTCACTTCATTTAATATTGGGTGCTTCCACCTTTTGCTTTGTATACAGCCTAAACAGCATTTAATCCTCTTTGTTTCTGAGTTCAAAAAGAATTTTTCGTTTTGTAGATGTGTCAATCGTCTGCTTTCACTGTTTCTCTTCACGGTCCCATTCAATTTCGTTTCATCACGTTTGCTCATTTTCTCGGGTCTATTCCCTCTTGATGCTGATGCTTTTGTGCTACCTGCAGTGAAAATAGGCTTAATCCTTTGAGGCGCAACCCTTTCCCAATGCTGAAGAAAGGGCAGCCGTTGCCATCGCTCGACTTAACTACCAGCAAGATGGCGGTCGATCGAAACGTTCATCGCGTGCCACAGATTAGAGACCATTTTTTTACGACAGCTGGCTGTGCGGCACAGCCAGCTGCGTCAAAAAGGGGTCTCTAGATCTGTGGCGCGATGAACGTTTCGATCGTCCGCCATCTTGCTGGTACTTAAGTCGAGCGATGGCAACGGCTGCCCTTTTTTCAGCATTGGGCAATCTAATCCAGCTGTTCTCGCATTCTTCCATTTTTCAGCAGATGTCAGTGCTGTTAAAAATAATCGTGACAATTTTCTTACGGGAAATGACGTGCTAAAAAGTAAAGGATTCTCGTGGAGCTGTGTCACCCGTAACTATTTTTATAGAAATCAAATCTATTCTTCGTGACTTTCAACAGTCATAACGTCAGAGTTTGGTGTTCCCAGTGCTGGAACACTGCGCGTTAAAGGGTTAATATATCCTTATTACGCTTCCATTTAATATTTTCAATTGATATGAAATGTCAAGTACTTTACGCCATTTTCTCGCCTAGACACAATCTGCCCTCTTTTAAACTCACTAATCTTCGTTGATGGCATCTGAAAACAAAAACAACCAGTTTTACAAAGTTCAAGCAATCTTAAATTTCAATAATACAGTCGTTTACTTTCACATTTACTTTTTTAAAAATATTATTGAATGTTTTCTATAATTACAGGTTATGGAGAAAAAAAGAATCATAAAAAGTGCTTAGTGACAAATCATTTGGCCATCTGTGTTTACATACGTGGATTTATTTCATGTATCAAGAGGGAAGTGATAGCAATTTTCTATTTCTTAGATTACGATATTTGCACTGTTAAAAAAAAAATCTTTCTTATTAAATTTGTATGAGATAAACAATATGGTATATTTAGAACGAAATAGAAGGCATTACTGATCATCAGTGTACTGTAGCAGAGAAAAACGAAAAAGAAGCGAAGTGAAATAAATGCATTCGCAGAAATATATTTACTTTCATACCCCCGCCAATGTTTTCCCAAAAGAAAACCTCTTGTTATGTAAAGAGAGAGAGGAAAATGCGAATAAGTTAATATTTTGGAACAAGTCAAGTTTTGCTTTGATTTTTACGTTAAAGTCGAAGATCCTTATTCCTAGCACGAATTACAGATATTGCTATAAAGAGAAAGTTACTTTTGAAACGCTACTAAATAAACAAAGCACTATGTATTTGAATTCTAAATGATTTTAGAAAATATATTGGCTTGATTTGTTTTGATTATAATATAATATTGAATAAATTTACAGACCGGTTATAGAAACGTTTCAAATAATAGCTTTTTGGAGAATGTTGTTAATAAAATTAAATATTTTTCACTTCTCACAAGTGGCCTAGTCACTAAAATTCCGTTCCCGTAGAAACAGGGAAAGTGAAGCGAAGAAGAAATTTGGAATGTTTTTAAACTGAAACAATGTCTTTACTAAGTGAATCACGCATTTTCGCAATTTTCTGAGGACTGGTTTTAAATAATGATTAACCCTTTAACGCGCGGTGTCCTGACCTTCAGGACACAAAACTCTGACGTTTGGGCTCTTGTCAGTCAGGAAGAATAAATTTCATTTCTATAAAAATTCTTGAGGGTGACACAGTTACACGAGAATCCTTTACTTTTTAGTACATCATTTCCCTTAAAAATTGTGGATTATTTATAAAATTGATTCCAGAGTACCGGCATCTGCTGCGAAAAACTAGATAGGCTACCCAAGGCCAAAAAAAAATTTTTGACACAGCTGACTGAGCGTCGCCGCACAGCTCTGTGGTTCTCTAGCTCTGTGGCAGGCAATGAACGATTCGATGGACCGCCATCTTGATGGTTGTTGGACGATGGCAACGACTGCACTTGATGGACGATGGCAACGACTGCACTTTCTTCGGCATTGAGAAATTGGTGCGCTTCAAAGGGTCAACCTGTTCGCTTCCGCCATTTCAAAAGCACAACAGCAAAGATTCCCCTCCTGCACCCAGTGTTGCTTCCCTGCACTGGTCTTGGAAGCACTGCTGCGAATCGGCATTTTAGATTTTGTACGTTTCAACAGCCTGTTATTGCACGTCATTTCCAAACTGACGTGTTTTTATTTCCCTGTACGAAGTAAAAGGAAATGCAGTGAAACTTCTCAGGAGCGACCACCCTCCGTTCCGCAAAATTCGGTTGTTAAGAGGGGTGGTCGCTGAAAGAAGTATAAACACTTGATAGCCGAGAAAAAAAAAAGCTAGAAAATATTGTTTGTTTTGTTATTCGTGAGGCTGTATAGTAATACTACATAAGTAATTATGCAAATATATTTTTAAATTTCAAATTTTATTAAAATATTTAGAAATTTCGGTTTGTTTCATTCTTTTTTTGCCTTCCGTAAGTACTTCTCTCTCTACTTTATTTTTTACATCTGACAAAAGAGCATTTTTCACTATTATTCTTCATGAATACTGAATTTGCCGTAATAAAATATGTTTCCTTTAATACTTACTCTTTGGATTTTCGCACAACCATAAGTAACCCCTAACTTCCTCTCGGAATTTCCATTTTCATGAGACTCGATCGCATCACTACGCTGCTTCAACGGTAAAATCACTTGTTTCTTAGACATATCTCCTATCTACCCTACAGGATTTGTCCGTGATTTGCGCGTGTACTTTCAGAAGCTCTGGATTTACAGAAGCGCAACTGCTTTGGAATGTGGTATTTCTTTATTTTTATTTTCGGTAAAATGCAAGAAACCAGAGCAGGGAACCAGGATCGGTGGCTTAGAGAGGGCTGTGTGGCCTCTTCTAGGGGGCCTTATAACATTATGTAAATAAGGTAAGAAATCAGTGCCTTTAAAAATTATTCGTTGGAGGAGGGGGTCGTTTAATAGAGGTGTTCGGTTATAGAAGTTTCACTGACTTAAGAGGAATTTATATTAAGTATAAAACGAAATTCTAAATGTTTATAGCTGTGCCTGCAATTAATTTACATCACAAATTACATGAAATTGTAGAATAAGAACTTAAATTAATAAAATGGGTGACAAATTAGGAAAAATGTAGTAATTAACTGTGATACGGAGTATTTATTATTTAATTGTACAATTTGTCACATTTAATCCTTTGAAGCGCAACCATTTCTCAATGTCGAAAAAGTGCCACCGTTGCCATCACAGGATTTAACTACCAGTAAGATGGCACTCGATCGAATCGCCCACTTCCTGCCACAGAGCTAAAGAACATTTTTGACACCGCTGGCTGTGCGGCACTACACAGCCAGCTGAGTCAAAAATGTTTTTGGTACAGTTGGTGCAATTAAACGAGATATTCAAAAAGTACACATTACTAAATAAATAAACACACAACATTTTATCTGTTAAAAATTTTGTTTTTATTCCGAGAAGGTTTACAAATTTTCTAATTTTTATTGAAAAATAAAATCAGACAGAGTTCAAAGCAGACTCATATTAAATCTAAACCTAAAATCCGAAACATATTAATATTTCATGTTTGGTCTTTGAAACGACAGAGTTCTTGCTTGACTCGTAATCGGTATAAGGCTTATAGTCCGAACTATGCAGTTCAAGCCCAATTGAAGAAGAAATATTTGAGTTCGTTTATGACTCTGTATATCTCAGCAGGAAAGTTCGAAACCATCATGTGTTTCAGCTTTGAAGTTTTTAAAGTTCACAAACGACTCGTACATTTGATTTAAAAATCCAAATGAATTATAATTTGCTGCAGGAGCACGAAAAAAAGAGTTCAAAGTTTGTCTCTAGCAAGGTCTTGCTTCACTCTTCCTCAGTTCAAACAGTCTGTATATCTCTGAAGTTGTGACAATTCTTTAGTGACGCGTCCCTTTGGTTTTGTGAGAAAGTTTTTAAGTACGTCTTCGATCTCGGTAGTCCAGTCTCGGTTTAAAAAGGAACAGTTGAGTTGGTTTCTCATTCGTCAAGCATCAGCTGTGTGATCGAAACAGTCTGGTCTTCCAGCTTTAAGATTGTGTAATTTCACCAACAACTCGTCCAATTACTGAAAAGAGTTCAAATCAGACTCTTATTCAAGTCAAAGCCCAAAGTACGAAACTTAAGGCTTAATGTTTGAAGTCACTGAGTTCAAGTTTAATTCGCAGTCACTATGAGCCTATAGTCCGAACTTAGTTCTTCAGGCTCACTTTAAAAAGAAATCAGTCAACTTTATTTCTGACTCATCAAGACTCAGATAACCGTTCGAAATTGTATCATATTTCAGCTCTAATATGCCTTATGAGTTCAGAAACAGTTCGTCCATTTAGTCGAAGGCGAATTAATCGGGAGGTTTCGAAAGCACTCTAATGCGACTAACATCGTTTATTGGTCGTAGTTCAGGCAATGGTGCTACATTCTCATCATCAGTGTTTCTTAATCACGTAGATCTTTGAAGCAACCACAGCAACAGAATTTTCGGAAAAACTTTTTAATCCGTTTACCAGTTTTTCTTTCCACCCGGGCATTACTTATGTCTTGAGTCTCATCAACGATGGCAGCTGCTTCATTATTTGTTAGTGGAACATTTTCACCGTTAAAAGGCGGTGTCTGTAATTCATCCATGTATGTTAATGCAAGTAATTTAGGAAATGTTTGTTCCATATCAACTGGTACTGAAATCCTGGCTCCATCACTAAAATCCTCTTCGAATGGTTTTTCAATTAAAGAATTTTTTCTTATTTCAAAGAATAATTTTTCATCATAACCAACGGCATTAATTTCTTCAATTAGAATTCTTTCAGTTGGTTGTACGGTTTTCTCCATTTCCAAAGACTCATAAGGAATTAAGTTACAGAAGTCATTTAGATCACGTATGAAATTTGAATAACTGCGACTGAGATGAAAATATCCCTCAGCAGACGTATCTGTTGAAAACAAACCCAGTTTCTTGGAGAGCACGTACAAGCCATAAGTCGCTGCGGCAGCGAGGCCCAAGAACTTTAAGCTATTCATTAAAATCGTCAATGTTTTAGATGTCTAATCCTATGCTAGTTTCTTATGAAGATTCATTATTCTGAAGAATGTACTTGTTTTAAAATATCCTATAAATCTCCTAAAATATCATTGTTTAGAAATAATATCAGCAAAACTGTGAGTGAAAATTATTGTTCATTTGTAGATTTTATTTATTGTTGGACTATTGTTGGAAAAGCAATATTTGTTTAAGACCTCATCATTTAAAAGGGAAAATTAACAGCTTGGTATAAAAATCACGAATCGTGAACAAGAACTGTACAAACTCTTCAAATTTTATAAAAAGACCAGTATTTTTCAATAAGAAAGTATTTTTAATATGGCAAGTTGGTTTAACTTTTTTCCTGCCTATGTTTGGGCAGCGAATATTTTTCTATACGGGAAGAAAGGAACTTCTGTACCTTTTGTGCATACGAACAGATTTTACTTCTGTTAAAAGTGTTTTTTTTTTTTTTTTTTTTTTACAAATATTTTAGTTTTCACCAACTTTTTTATTTTTCATTTTACTTCTGTTAAAAGTGTTTTTTTTACAAATATTTTAGTTTTCACCAACATTTTTATTTTTCACTTTTACTCAATAAGAAACTGCTTTTCTAAACATTCATAGTTTCCACAAAAGAGCAAAATTTCAGTTTGGCACACACCCATTTCTCTGTTTCTTTTTTCTGCAGCAAAGCAGCATAAAAGTCTAAGCTTTATACCTCTTTTTTCCAAGGAAGAAAACGAAACAGGCGTTAAACAGAGAAGAAAGGATTTTTAAAAACAAACGTATTATTTTGTGGTTTTCTCTCTCTAAAAAAAATCTGAATTGGACAACACATGACTTCCTTGCACGTCTATTAAATGAAAAATATTTTCGACGCACTTCATGTAAACTTATTAGTTTGAAGGAGACAAAATATCAGTAATAGTAAGGTTTAGCGATTTCTAGGCAAATATTTCGATATCGCCAAGCTGAGTTCAGTTTGAAAGATTTCGTTCTGACACTTTATTTGGCATTATTTCACCAAAAGCCGACAAGCTTGAGATAGTTTGCGAGATTTTGGGGATAGACAAAGTAGTCATTGAACACAGACTTTCAATGAATTGAATGCATCCACACACCTTAATATATTTAAAGTCATTTGGCTCAGCCTGTAAATAAATTCCCAGTCGATTGCAGTCAAAAAAGATATTGAAAACAGTTAGATATTGCAATAGTTCTAAATACAAAAGTTCAAAATTCTACGGGTTAAAGTTTTAGAGTTATACAAAATACGAAATAATTTTTGGCACCAAATCTGGCGATATTTCGGCGAAACTCGTCAAGGTCGACGACATATGCGAGATTTTAAGCATTGACCAAGCAATGACAGATTATCGCCAAATTTTTCGATATTTCGCCAAAACTCGCCAAGAACGATGACAAATGGCGATATTTTTGGGCAGGAACCAAACAATGACTGTCTACAGTTCTATTATATTGAAGATATCCATAGAAATTAAAGTATTGAAATTCTTTTCGGTGGTCCTGTAAATAAACTCTTCAGTAGATTAGAACCAAAAATCGAGATGCACAACTAGATGTTACAGCAATTTTATATATGAAATTTCAACATTCTATGACTAATAGTTTTTGAGATTTCGGAGTTAAATGCATACACACGTACACCAAAAAGTCGCCAAGCTTGCGACTTTTGGCGTAGTTCTTGAGGGAGGCACATGACCGTGGTCGGACCATCACCTAACTTATATGGTAGGACGGTATTGTGCTTGAAATAGATGAATGCCCCTAAAATTGCCAGTGATCGTAATGTATTGGAAATCTTTTGAGTGTTCCTGTAGCAGAACTACAAATGATAAAGACACTTTTTTTAGTGGATAAATTCATTTTGTAACTCTTAACAACATATATCACATCTGAGTCGTTTGAAATGGCTCAATAGCTCTAAAATACTTCTAAAATACGCTTTACCTAACCTAATACTTCTAAAACATGCTTTAATGAATTTCGGCACATAGAGCGTAATGTATTTAGAATCTCTTGGGCGATCCTGTAGATAAACTATCCAGTCGAATGGAATCGAAAGGGAAGCTGCACAAGTAGATGTTACAGCAATCCTAAAGATGAAGTTTCAACATTCTACGGCCAATAGTTTTTGAGATATGCGAGTTTAATGAATTTCGGCGCATAGAGTGTAATGTATTTCGAATCTTTTGGGCGGTCCTGTACATGAACTATCCATTCAATTGAGACCAAAAGGGGAGGTGCACAACTAGATGTTAGAATAATCCTAAAGATAAAGTTTCAATATTTTACGACCAATAGTTTTTGAGATATGCAAGTTACATACATACATACATACAGCTGGCTGCCGGCTGTCGTCAAAAAAGGGTCTCTAGATCTGTGGCACGCGATGAACGTTTCGATCGTCCGCCATCTTGCTGGTAGTTAAGTCGAGCGATGGCAACGGCTGTCCTTTTTTCAGCATTGGGAAAGGGTTGCGCCTCAAAGGGTTAAAGGAATTATGATGATGATAGAGTCATTATACCAAATAAAACTGATGAGCGGAATTTTTTTTCCAGCATGGAATGTTTAATGATGTTAGTTAATAAGAATTTTGGGATTCTCTCCTGCATGATGTCCCTGCTATTCGCGGTTGAAGAGTTCGGCCTGCAGAGTCGGAAGAGCAGTTTAAAAAATTATCTGCTACCGCAAATGTATCACTATACAGGGAGTCCCATAACTATTGGTACAAAACTCATGGGGAGGTAGGGCACATAATAAGGAATAAGAACCACATGGCAATGACGGTTCAGAAAAATCTTCATGTAGCTGTTAATAATCACTGTGGAATGTGTGCTGAAATAATAGGGAACCTTCCGATCAGTCTTCAAAAACTATTGCATCTTTCACAGAAAACGCGTGACTAAAATTGAGAGTTTGAAATTCTATTTCATTTTATGGATAAAACTTTTGGAGAAAAAACCATTCTTTATGAAACTTGGTTAAGAAATTAGACAAACACTTCAACTCTTTTCCCAAAGTGATGATTAACAAGAGTGGTATAGCCAAGGGAGGTGGGGATAAGGGGGTCACAAACCCCCCCCTATATAAGGAAATTTTTGCCATAAAAAATGTATAGTCTCAATTCCCTTATCATATACACGTATGCATATATGTCAGCTGCAGTAGTCGTAATTCTCCCCCCCCCCGTTAAAAATTTCTAGCTATGCCACTGTTAACAGGTAAGCGAAAGCGTCGTTCTTGGCCCCACATTCTGTATAATTCTGATGCCTCATTATGTGCTCTACCTCCCCTTAAATTTTGTCTATATCACTATCGGACACCTTACAGGTATATACACTCTCTTTCTTCAATCCACGGAAATTTTGCAGCAATCAATGCTGCCGGAATATTTGTTTCTTTTTTTCTTCTGTCAATTGAAGAAACCTCTTTAGAATGAAAGAAATTTTTTCCTCTTCTTCAGATTTTCGGGAAGAATTCACGGAAATATTACGCTGCCAAGGAGTACGGAAATTATTCGTTGAAAAATGAAGGATAAATTTGAGTATAAAGACAAATTTTTCTGGAAGTCTATAGCAAAATCAAAATAAAATATTATGCAAAATGCATACCATTACACTCCATGAAACAGTGGGAAGGTCGCATGTGTGAAAAAAGAAGCACAAGAAACAGGACTGTTTGAAATGGAAATATAGGGTGTCCGAAAAGTCCTTCACGCATATCAAAAATTCACAGAAAATCAACAAATTTTTGTATGAATATGCATGCGGTTTGCACAATAATGCTTCACAGAATCAAGAATATATTTTTCCATCTTAAAACAAATTGCTTAAAAATGTGTTAATAGATGGCGCTGCATTGCCAGTTTTCTGCAATGAGAGCCAATAAGGATTTTTCGTGAGTTCCAAATAGCATTGACGGTGCGGAAATATTCATTCTAGCTAAGGCGACTGAAACTGAGAAAGCACATTGCGTACGTTGGTATTTCGATTCAAAATCCATAACTACATTTCAGAGAGAGTTTCGTAACATGTTTAAGAAAAACCCTCCGAGTCCAAACAGCATTTTGTCTTGACATGAAAAGTTTTTCAGAGAGTGGAAGCGGTTTAGACAGGGAAAGAAGTGCTCGGCCACGAAGATCGGATAAGACTGCACAAGACATTCGGGAAGCTTTACAGTGACGGTACAGCGCCACCTATGAACACAGTTTGGAAGTAATTTTTTTACGATGTCAAAACAAATTAGCGAAATTCTGAAGTATTATTGTGCAAACCGCAAATTCATACGATAATTTGTTGCTTCTCTGTGAATTTTTTTAATGTGTGAAGAACTTTCCGTACACCCTGTATATTTCTTCCATATCAATTTGTATTGCCGATTCTAACACGTGGCTTTCCACTTTACGACAGGCTACGCACATTTCTATGTAGGGTCGGTAAGTGGGAAGAAGAAGACATCGCACTCCCCGCAAATTGAAATTTATCATCTGAAAGGAGGGAGGAGACGGCTGATCAATTGCATCCCCACGTGCGGCGCGTGTTACCGTCCCTGTACACGATCGGATGGGTAAGCGGAATCCGTCTCCCATGAAATTGTCGTCAAAACTTTCTCGCGTAAATGTGTTACGGGGCCGTAGCATATTGGAGAGATTGCGAGGAAAGTAATACGTTACACATAGGTGCTTGGTTCTATTAGTATTAACCCTTTAACGCGCAGTGTTCCCGCTCTGGGAACACCCAACTCTGACGTTTTGACTGTTGCCAGTCACAAAGAACAGATTTGATTTCTATAAAAATAGTTGGGGGTGACTTTTTAGCACGTCCTTTCCCGTTAAAAAAAATTGTCACTACTATTTTTAACAGCACTGACATCTGGTGGAAAATGGAATATGCGAGAACAGCTGGATAGATTGCTCAGTGCTGAAAAAAGGGCAGCCGTTGCCATCGCTCGACTTAACTACCAGCAAGATGGCGGACGATCGAAACGTTCATCGTGTGCCACAGATCTAGAGACCCCTTTTTTCTGCGTCAAAAAAGGGTCTCTAGATCTGTGGCACGTGATGAACGTTTCGATCGTCCGCCATCTGGGTGGTAGTTAAATCAAGGGATGGCAACGGCTGTCCTTTTTTTAGCATTGGGAAAGGGTTGCGCCTCAAAGGGTTAACCCTTTAAAGCGCGGTGTCCTCACTGTGAGGACATAGCTTTGATATTTTGGCTATTCTGATTCACCAGGAATATATTTGATTTCAATTAAATACTCAAGGAGGATATCTAGATAGACTGCCCAATGTCGAAAAAGTGCCCCGGGTGCCATCGTACGATTTAAATACCAGCAAGATAGCGGTCGATCGAATCTCCCAGTGTGTGCCACAGAGCTGAAGAATATTTTTTGACACACCCAGCGGTGCTGCTGATGTGAATTCATATTTGGTAATGAAAGAAATAAAGTATTGTTTGCGTATAGAAAGATAGTTAACTATAGATGCATTTTAATTAAGTGTAAATGCTTTACATGAGAAACAGATGTTCCTTAACAGCTAGGGATGGACGCGAGACGGGACATAGATTTATAGCTTTTTTGCGAGACGAGACAAACATTTTGAACATTCTGATATGGGGATTTTGCGAGACGAGACAAAGCTTTTCGGCTGTTTTGCGAGACGCCCATTTTTCGACTCGCGTCCATCCCTATGGAAAGAAATGCAACCGATTTCGACTGGCTATTGACATAGAGAATCGGGTGAAAGAATAATTTAAGCATACAATTAGGATAGATGAGCAGTTAACTGAAACTAAACATGCGGGGAAAAGCGTAATAGGAAATTTTGAAAGGCGAAGTAATTTAAAATCAAAACAGAAATTAAAGTTAAAAATGCTTGATTTAAAATATATTAAACTTAAGCAACTGAAAACAACTGACACGTAGTATTAACAAGCCTCTCAATGGGTCCTATTTTTTTTAAATTCCTACCTTCATTAAAGTTTTATTTATATAGCCCAGTATTTTAATGGTTTGATAGACGATACCTTAACAACTGTTGTAGAAGCAGAACATTTTACTCTATTATTTATAGAGGTAGGAATTTAAAAAAAAATAGTACCAACTGAGAGGCCTGTATTAAATGTATGATCTAGATCACAACCACCCTCCCCTTTTTTCCACGTCTGCCATACTTGGTGGACGAATTTCAAAATAGGATGACATTAATTTTTAGGTATTCGTGAGTGTTGTATTTTACAGTACGAACTTTTTAGATATCTCTTTTTTTTTCTTTGAAATCAAGCGGTATATAATAACTCTCCTTTAGACAGGCGCGTAGCCAGGAAAATTTTTCGGGGGGGGATATGCGCCTGGAAAATTTTTCGGGGGGGGGGGGGATATGAACTTATGTGTGTATAAATAGACGGAATTTCATCACTAATCCAAAAATTTCGGGGGGGGGGGATATATCCCGATATCCCCCCCCCTGGCTACGCCCCTGCCTTTAGACGCGTTGACTACGATCGTAGACCAGGTACACTCTCGCAAAAAATTTTTGAGCAGAAGTCAAATTTCCTATGCATTGTTTCATATTTAAACTATAGTTCTCCGTAAAAGTAAATGAATTCCTATACAGTAGAATCTCGCTTATCCGACATAAAGGGGTCGGCACAAAGTCGGATAAGCGAAAATGTCGGATAATAGGGAGGAATCAAGAAAAACTTCTTAAACGTTAGGTTAAATTGTATCCAGAAACACACATACATATGTTATATTACAATTACTATCGTGCATCATAATCATGCTCTACAAATCCAAGAAAACAATGGGAAAAATGATCTTACAGTTACATAATTATCTATTGTCTGAATTTACGAGTGCTGTATGTTACACTTAAAGTTCAGTCCTGTGACGATTTAAAGAAATTTTTTTTGGTAGTCTGTTTTCCTGATGAGTGCCACTTCTTCGCTGCTAAATCTCGCAATCTTTGCAGTATCATTATGTCAATTCCTGTGGCTTCGTCTAGTTGCTCAATGTATTGAATTGCAGTCTCGTACGGAGCTGAACTCCATCGTTATATGAAGTTCTGCGAGGCTCAACAGTCGGTGTTTGATCTTCACTTTTGTTGTCATCGCAGTTGACAAGAGCGACAATTTCTCCATCAGTTATTTCATGCTGATCATCAGCCTCCATCCAATTTTCAATTTCTTTCAAAAATGCATCCTCACATCCAGAATCGTTGCACTAAACGTAGAATCGTTTCTTCAGCTTCATCTATGCTATCCGTGTCCATATTTTCATCATTATGAAGCAGATTTTTCCATGATGTGTCAATTGTTTGAGCCCTTACTTCAGCCCAATCCCCTGCAGCCCGACGTCGAATAATACGGAATGTCGGATAAGCGAAGGTCGGATAAACGAGACTCTACTGTATAATAATAACTTCTCACATTTTTTTTTCTAATTTTGTTAGGGGTTTCAAAAATTAAATAGTCTCTCTATTCTTAAAAAAAATAACTCCAGCTGCCGCCGTCTCTGTCAAAAGCTTGTTCTGCTATCTCCTTCGAAACCGTGTAAATTTCAGTTTCGACGAAGGTGTCCACGAATTGGGAAAATTCCGTGGAAGCTGACTTAAATTTCGAAATTCCAATTATTTTAGAAGATGTCATTAAGAAAACTGAAAAAATAAGCATAATTGTTGTCAGTCTTGGCAATTTTCGCCAGCATAAAATTATTCATGCCTTTGCAACAAAGCAATTTCAAGTATGTACGATCGCGTGAAATTGACAAACATGAAGTAGAATTACACCAATTTTACGCCAAATTAAAAAGTAAGTGAAATAAATGCGTTCCTAATAAGTGCGTTGCACAAGGTTCACAATTTTCAAATAGTAAGCCCTCTTAGATAGAAGGAGTTTAAAATTACCGATTATTCGTTTTATTGATAGAGAATAACTAATTGTAACTGATTTAAAAAGAGCCATTTTGGTATCAGGTTCGATCTGGAAAAATTGGGGAAATGGTATCTCTCTAAGCAAGGTGAAACTAAATATTGCGTGTGTTCCAAAATGTTAGCACCCAGTATTTTGAAAATGAAGAATAATTCAAATGCAGATTATGGTAATGCTGGTTAGGTTCAGCTTGGTATTTGCCACCCGTATAAATATTTGGCGTCGTTAACTATGTCATAAAAGCAGTTCTAGAACAGCTTGGATATTTGGCAGCGCAGCGAGAAGATGTATTTCGTGGTGCTAAATAAGCCAATCTGCAAAGGATTATGTATATGAATGTATGGATAGCTGTTTTCACAGCAGCCTTACCTGGTAATGATTATCGGTTATTTGCATGTGTAAATCAGTAAATAATGAAAAGTCCCCATTAGTAGCAAGGTATCCTAGCTGTTCGGCAGTTTTTATCAAAGAATACACATGAAGCACTGTTTTCTTATAATTATTAACTATACGTATACACAAGTCGCCAATTTATGAAAAATCGCCATGGATGGCAAATACGCAAGATGTTCCATAGGTTTTACACAATTAAAAATAGCGGTAAGTTCGAATTTTTATGTTCCAAGAAACATGCAAGAACCAAGCAATGTATAGCTCGGTAACATTCTATCTGTTCCAGTCTTTGGGTTGTGTCTATGGAAATTATGCCTTTTTTACGAATAAGCCTTATTACGGGCCAAATGCCTCATACGAAAAGCAAGCGTAGCGAGTCTAGGGACCTTGGCTCCAAGTTATTTACAAAACTAAAATAGGGAAATTGGTTATTACTCGAATACTTTTTTGTGTGATTGCACTTGGTCTATACGATCGTAGTTTACGCGCCTACCGGACTTTTAAAAGAACGATTTGGTAGTGCAGGATTGTTCGCAATACTCACCAAAGATTTAACCTTTTGAAGCGCAGCCATTTACCAATGCTGAAAAAAAAGCGAGCGATGGCAAAGGCTGCCCTTTATTGGGGCCATCGGGATTCTAGAGGGACTGCTTGTGCACTGCCAAAGAGGCCAGCGGACGTTTCCTCATTGGTTAGATTCGGCCGATAGATGACGTATATAAGTGCTGGAACCAATTGAAGAGCATTCGTAAGCCTCTTTGGATGACTCATCGGAGTGCACAAGCAGGCCCAGTGAAATCATGACGGCCCCCTTCAGCATTGGGCAGTCTATCTAGTTGCTCTCCTACATGAATGTATTTCCATCATATTCTCTAGGTTTCAGCTGATGCCAGTACTGTTAAAATTATTTCTGACAACCATTTTACAAATAATCGGCATCTTTATGGGAAAGGATGTTCTAAATAGAAAAGGATTCTCGAGTAACTGTGTCCTCCTTAATTATTTTACGGAAATCAAATTTTTTTACGTGAATCAAAACAATCAAAATGTCAGAGTTGTGTCCTCACGGCGAGGACACCGAGCGTTAAAAGGTTAATCCCAGCCCGTCTACCACTGATTGAGGGTTTAACTAAATGGCAGATTTAAAAGAAAAGAAATTTAGAAAAATAAATATTTCAGAAACAGACAAACCGTGGAAACAGTATGGCAACGCTCTGGGATTGGGTGTAAAGACAAGAAACGCGATAATAAATGAATGGGGGAAATTTAAATGGCTAATCATATGACTCATTTCTACCGTGTACACTAAACTGAGCTGGTGTACGTAAAATCTGTCGTAACTCTAATGCTTACCATGTTCAAACATTACCTCTAATGGTTAGTCTAGGTGCTGAGTTTCTTATCTGCAATAGGAGACTGCTCAAAAAAGCCGAAGCTGGTTTGCCTACTAAACAGCTCCATAATGAAATGGCAAAAATCTTCGGGCTCCGTAGCGTTGAAGTCTGCAGTGGACAGCAGATTATGGCATTGCAAAGTGCAAGAAAAAAAACTTGTTCGCTCTATGAACATTCTTTTCATTTAAACTCATCTTAAAACATATTTATATCTTCTAGTCTAAAATCTAATCTCAGCTATTGTAAATACTTTTTTTTATGTCTGATGTCATTAACGGTACCTTCCACTTACTGATTTAACAATACCGCAGACCGAATTCGACCACAACTTATATCTTCTACTTGCATCTAATCTGATTCCTTTGTTCTAAAAGGGGGGAGAGGGGGGCATAAAATCGAGGGGTCTCTCCCTCTTTCTTCCCCAAATTGAAATTCATTGTTGAGGGGGATGCGAGAGAAACGCAGAGTATTACGAGGTCGGATCAATTCCAATCATTTGCCATTTTCCGGATGGAAGGGGGAGGAGGGGGGATGACACAGACGGTTGGATGGGTAGGGACCCGCCCCCTCGTGAAATTGTCCCCCTTCATATCTCTCACGCGATATGTTGACGGAGTGCTCGGTTGACTCAGAATTAAGGCTTTCGGTTATTTGAATTGTTCTGAAGTGTTGCCAGGTTGAAAGATCACAGGCCGTGCTTTCGCAAGGCACCGGTCGAAGCAGAGGTATGCAAAACACGCTAATTTAATCGAGGAGGGTCACGTGAAATCGAATTCTCTTGTTAAAGTTAGTTTTTCCTGCCCTTTTTTTGTGTGTGTAAGTTTCGATCGCTTGTTAATTAAAGAAAGATTGAACATTAAAAACTTTTTTTTTTTTTACTAGGGGCCATGGCCCCTAGACTCGCTACGTTCGCTTTTCGTATGAGGCATTCGCACCCTATTAAGGCTTATTCGTAAGAAAAGGTATAATTTCAACAAACAAAACTCAAAGGTTGGATCAGATAGAATGTTACCGAGCTACACATTGCTTGGTTCTTGCATGTTCCTTGGAACATAAAAAATTTAAAATTCGCACTATTTTTAATTATGTGAAACCCACGGAATACCTTGCGTATTAGCCAATTATGACGATTTTTCATAATTTGGCGACTTACTAGGTGTATAGTTAATAATTAGCTCTCAGAAAACAGTACTTCATATGTCTTCTTTGATAAAAACTACGGAACAGCTAGGATATATTGCCACCCATGGCGACTTTTCATTATTTGGCGATTTACACATGGTCACAACCTATAATTACTGCTCCTGCAAGGTTCCCGAAAAACCTTTATCCATATTTTCATGTACATAATCCTTTGCAGATTGGCGTATTTAGCACCACGAATTATATCATCTCGCCGCGCTGGCAGATATCCAAAGTGTACTATAACTGCTTTAATGGCATAGTTAACGCCACCAATTTTTTTTTCTACTGGTAGCAAATACTCCAGCTGGACCGAACCGGCTTTAAAATAATCTGCATTTTAATTATTTTTCATTTTCAAGATAATGGATTCTAACATTTTGGAACACGGGGTTTGGATTTACCCTGCTTGGAAAGATTCCATTTTGACAGATCGTACCTAATGCCAAGATGGCGCTTTTAAAATCAATTACAATTAGTTATTCTGTTTTGGAAAAACAAATAATCGCTAATTCTAAACTCCTGTTGCCTAAGCAAACTTACTATGAGAAAACTGTCAACTTTGTGTAACACACTTTGAGTTATTTATTTCATATACTTTTTTAATTTGGCGACAATTGGTGTAATTCTACTTCATGTTTGTCAATTTCACGCGATTCTACATTTTTCAAATTGCTTTGTTGCAAAGGAATGAATGATTTTATGCCAAATCCGGCAACCATTATGTTCATTTTTTTCAATTTTTTATTAATATCTTCTAAAATAATTCGATTTTCGAAATTTAAGTCAGCTTATCAGGTTCCTTGGAATTTTCCAAGTCCGTGGGCATTTTAGTCGAAACTCAAATCCCCACGGTTTAGGAGACACAGCCGAAAAAGCTCTTGACAGAGGCGGCTGCGTCAGCGGCCGTTACTTTTTTTTAGAATAGAGATCAACTGCCAAATATTGTGAATTTGTGGAAAAACAAAAAACAAAAAAAAAATCTCGCCGAAATTTCACTAATTACAATTGCATATAAAAAAAACACTTAACAAAAACTGGATTTTTGGAATGCAAAATTATAAAACTTTGTATAATGACATTCATAAAATGGTACTTATCAATAAAATGACCATTTCGGACGGTAGAAACTGACCGTCCTTCCTCAGTTGCAAAAAGTTCAATCATGCACAAGAGCAGAAAGCCTTGTGTATGCTAGAAATGAATAAAAGAATATAAAACAGAAGCCGTTGACATTCGAAGAGGAAAAAAATAAAACAATAAAAGAGAAATGTAAAGAGAGAGAAAATGAAGATACCATGGACAGGACTGTAGGTTAAAAATAAAATAAATATATAAAAACATAATACTAATTTTTTTTTAAATTTCTAATAGTCGGGTCAGAGGTCTAATACCGGACATAATAAAAAATCAATAAACTTAAGTAGTAAAATTAACAAAAAATTCATATGTATACATTAAAAAATAACATTAATAAAAAATAATCAGAAATAGAGCAACAAAAGAACAAAAACATAGAATAGAGAATTTTTTACTTTTGCTTTTTTTAACAAAGACACAGCACAACACATTTGTTTTTCTAAACCTACACATCAAAAGAAAATTCGCTCTCTTGATCCCACCGTTCGTAAACTATTCATCTTTTATCTTTCGACAGAATCTGAAAATTGACTTGGGATTTTTCTCAAAAGTACAGAATTTCAGAGAAAAAGCAAGCAAAATGTTAAGAAATGCAGAATTTTAGCTTCCTCTTTGGACTAAAAAGTTCGTTAACGTCGAAGTAAATGTATTTGTTTGCACATTATAACTGAAGTTACATAAAATTGTAGGTCCCAACGTTAGCCTGTCTACTGAGCAGCCCTGTAACGAAATTGACCAACTTCTCTGGAAACCGTAGTGGTCAAGCCTATAGTCAGCAGTTTAAACAAGACTTGAT
This sequence comes from Cheiracanthium punctorium, assembly GCA_038373885.1. Taxonomy (NCBI): domain Eukaryota; kingdom Metazoa; phylum Arthropoda; class Arachnida; order Araneae; family Cheiracanthiidae; genus Cheiracanthium; species Cheiracanthium punctorium. Next base: position 772,091 of record JAWZYV010000455.1, on the reverse strand, counting down.
CAGAATCTGTTTTCTGCGTACGTTATAGCCGCAGAGTAGAATTATACCAGAGAGTGCATCGCCATTCAAACCCTTTAGGAAATGTGTAGCAAGGATTAACCATATGTGACTCGTAGGACAGAAAGTGGAGAGAGGCTAGACTTATGCTTTATCGTCAAATTTGGCGAGTAGTAAGTGTAAACTACAAGTGAAATTTACTATCAACATACCCATTATAAACCCTCTTGGAGTAAAAAATATCTCCAATGCTTAGTGGATGTGGATACATTGAAATATTCTACATTTTTAAGAAGTTTGTTTTAAAAATATGAAAAAAAAAAACCAGTCTCTTGTGAAATGTTATTCTAAAACCTTCCACAAATCATAAATTGCATCCATATGCAAAGCAGCTATGTATCATCTTTTCTTAAAAATAGAACGATGAAAACGGAAATAAGCTGGCTGGCCACAAATACTACAGAGAAAACTGAGAGTTTGATACACAAGAATTATTCGCGAGAGATCTTGCTATAAGTCACGTGATGGGACAGGTGCCTTATGTTTAGGTTGCCATCGCGCTCTCTATCCTATTTATTCACTATAGACAAAAACATGTTATAATCCAGGTCCGTTATAGCCGGTGCGCACTGTAATTGTTTTGCATAAATTACCCTTGTGCCGCAGAGCTTCGCACGAAGGGAGACAGTTTACATTTTTAAAGACAAAAAAAAAATTCCTTTGTAATAATTTTATTATTTCGAGAAAGAGCGAAGTTTTTAGATATTTTATTCTGTTTTCAAATAAGGGATATTTCGAAAACTCATTAAAAAAAGGTTGAGTTTTGTAAATTTGATTTTTAAGTTACTCGGTGAAAGGGAGCACTTTTACTGGACGAAAACTCGATCGATAAACGATAAAAAAAATTTCATTTATCCCCAAACGCTTCGAAATTGACTTCGAAGGTCCAGAACTTTCGGATGGTGGCGTAGCCAAAGGGGGGGGGGTCACAATCCCCCCATGAGGAATTTTTCGCCTTATAAAATGTATATTCTTCACTCCCTTACCACATACACGTATACATATATGTGTGTTGCAGTAGTCGTAACCCACCCCCCCCATGAAACATTTCTAGCTACGTCACTGCCTTCGGATATACTAGAACATTCTCTAACATCTTACAACAATCTATAGTGTTCTCAAACATTCTTCAAAATGTTTAAAATCTATTCCTTGCTGCTTCACCGACACTCCCCACTGGACGAACATTCTACTACATTCTCAAAAATTCGTAATTCGATTCTTCAATTTTTTATTTAGAATTCTATCAGCGTAATGCTCTCTTTTAGCCTCCCACATCTTGGAACTCGATCTAGGTTTACCAGATGTGGTTACTTTTAGCCATTTGACCGAGCTTCATAAACTGCAGAACGTTAAAAAATACAATAATTCCATTTTACTGCAATCATCTGTCATGTTTGAGAAATTTTTAGCATAAATTACTTAAATAGCAATAGTTGGCTTGAAGAGAGAGCGTGTGGCAGAAGCTAGATTTGATATCTTGAATTCTGTGTGGTAGTTGAAAGGCGTTACCCAACCGGGCAAACGCCTTTTGCCGACCTTCAGTTGCCGAGGTGTTGGATGCGCAAAGGCGATACGTGCCGCAACACTTCCCCCCCCCCCCCCCAAGGAATCAATCGGAAGCTAACGAAGGATGTTCCAAGCATTATCGAATTTACCACGCGTGTGGACTTTGTGAGATTGTTGCCACATGCTGTGGACTTTTTGTTGTATACCAAGCAATGTGGGCTTCGTTGTCACGAGTAGAGGGCTTGTATCGTATGCCACACGATGTGGACTTTGCTGACGGTCGTTGCAGACCTCGAGCGAGCAAGAGATGGATGGGAACTGTGCTGACGCCATCTGTCGCTGAAGGCGTGAAGAAGAATGCATGCTCGTTGTCCGGGTCATCATTGAAGGAAGCGCGTGGTGTGGCGGAAGTTGATTTTGATCTCGTGAATTCCGCGTGGTAGCTGAAGGAGTTATCCAACCAGACAATAGGTACACACTTTCGCGGCCTTCAATAGCCGAGGTGTTGCGTATGCATAGGCGATCTCGTTTCGGCCCAAGCTAAACTTATCCGACTATTTACTGAGATTGATGCTGCTTATCTGGCAACACTGATCCAACCCCTGCACTTCCAAACCGAAACTTCCTTCATGGATGGAGACGAAGTGCTACCAGTGCCCACCATTAGCTGAGCTGGTTGGTTGCAGAATTTTTGAGGCACACCAGAAAAACCTGCTTTTTTTTTAATGGTCTCAATCACCATTTTTTGTGAGGGCTTTTTAAACTCTCTTATTCTTATTTTACCAGCTTGTACCGATATATAGATTGCTACGGAGCCAGAATATATACCAGAAGTCTTTTCTTTTTTTTAATTAAATACTTCTCTGCTAAACACATACAAAAGTCCAACTGTAATTGCGTAAAAAAAAATGTAAGTAAATACAAGTAATTTCTTTCTTTTTTTTTTCCAGCTTTTCCGATAATGTTTATTTTTGTTCCACGTGGAATTTTTTTTGTAACTCTGAAAGAAGGGTAGGCTATATCATTAGTTACCCCTAATGTGATCCTAATTAAAATAGAATGATTAAACTACACGTCAAACAGGGTGGGACACTTTTTGTGAACTCTTTTTTTTTCATTCTCTCTTAGATTGGTTATATTAATCAATAAACTGTGTAATTTCAAAAGCAGGAGCGAACAATAAAAAAAGTAAGTATTCGGAATAATTGAAAAAAGGCATTGTTTGGAATCGCAAGTAGTTCTTAGATAAGAGACAAGTAACGGTGTTTTTTATACCATTTCATTATTTCTTTTCAATTTATAAAGTGTTCTTTTTTTAATCAACTTTATCTTCAAAGCAGCAAAGAAATTCATTCGAATGTAGCTAAAATGTGGAATTTAACAAGATAAACTCTACCAAGAAGCATGTCTTATAAACACTTTCCAACATATTTTTCTTATTTGTTAATATTTGTTAAAATAATTAAAGTCCAGCAGTGGTCTTGGCGCTAAACCCTTAAAACACGGCAAGTGAAGCAGCATCCGGCTTGGGAGGGTCAACTCCCTCTCGGCTCGACTGCTATGGGACCGTGTACGCTAATGGGAGCTGGTGCACGTAAAATCCGTCATGGCTCCAATGCGCTCCAAGTTGTTAAACGATACCTCTGTGGGTGCCGATTTCAGGAGGTTGGTCCCTCCTCTGGAATTGGTTCAAAATTAGGCTATCACGAGGCTAAAGTCGGACTTCCTCCCACTGGAGCCCACTAAAATGGAAGGCGCCCCCTCTGCCCATCGCCTCCCTATCTGGAGAGATCTGGCACCGCTTGCGGTTGTCAGCGGACAAAAGCAACTACAGCAACAACAGATGTCATGTAATTTTCCAATACATGTCAAGTATAATTTGATCTATTTAATATTTTTATAATATGTATTTACTTTTTTTTTAATTTTAGCTGTTAACGGAAAGCAACATATTTTGGCTCGCATAAATTCTGTTGTTTCGCAATTTTTTTTTTTTTTAATCATGTATTCGGACCAGTGATAAATATTACGGACCAGAGAAATCTTGTAGTCAATGGTCCTTGGACCACTGACTAAACATTCTAATTTCCACCCCTGATGTACGTCAGTCTTGCCAAAATTAATTTTCTATTTAAAAAATAATGTTACATTTTAATTTAAAAGCTTTATAGGTCTTTATATTGTCGCAGAAAACTGCTAATTCTTGGATTCGTCGCTCTAAAGTCCAGTTGGTGTAGAAAGTTCTAGTAAAGAGTCCGCTTGTCAGGATGAAAAACGAACTTTATTGCTTCTAGAACTTCGTCGAACAATCAGCTGTACAAAAACATATTTTGGCACAATCAGACAGTAACGCGCTTTGACAGTCCGCTTAGTACCTGACCGCTTAGTACTTTCACAAATCCTGAATTTCTCGCACAAATTAAAACACATCATATTGTTACTTTTTCAGTCAGTCAAAAATTAAGTGGAAATATACGAGGGATTTCGTAAACAGTCCCTCAATGCAGAATTTACACACAGAACTTAAAAACAAAGCTTCAAAAGTCAAGCGAAAATACCGTTTCTATGGCGTCAATTTCACGGACATCTGCTCTCTTGGAGTAAGCAGAAGCAAGACTGACTCAAACTGGGGGAGCCCGCCGTTTTCATAGTCTTCAACGAACACCGTGGAAGGTTCCAGAGAGAACCATCCATGGAATGTACTAGAACAAGCTCGATTTTGATTGCGTAACAGAAGAGTATTATTAGGCTATTATGCATGTTAATGCAGAAAAACTAACTTTACAAGCACCATTGGGAAAATTCCGCCAAATGCCCAAAATGTCGCCAAGCTTGGGGACTTTTGGCGAAATATAGCCAAATTTGGCGCCAAAAATAAGTCCTCCAACAGTGAAGTTATCGAAGGCCTAGGACCAATATTTCTCGAGATTTCTAGAAACACTATACTAATCAATGGGCAAACCCAAACCCGTATCTCCGGTTCTAGTTGACCGATTTCGATGCAACAAAAAGAAAAATTCAACTATTTGACCCGTAGAATACGAATTTTAAACTATTTTAAAACCCAGAACAGCGGGTTTCCTCCAAAATACGTAACAACATACAAAAAAGTTTTGCAAATTAACAAAATTTTTTATGAAGTAACTACGCACTCAGTTAAATAGAATTTTACATATCATTATACTTCCCAGTGTGCAGCTACCACTTGGCAACTCAAATTAGAAACTAAGTTTTTCAGAAAACTTTTCTGAGTTCCAATCTTTCATAAGTTTTTTTTTAAATTACTGCATCAGCAGTTAATGTCTGTGAGAATGATAAGTTTTCTGGATAATTACACACAATTGTTGGAAAACTTCTCTTCTCCTTGGTTTATTTTATAAAATATAATTCACGCTCTCGTCTGTCAACTTGTTAGAATCATGACCGAAGAGTAAGAGGAGCGTCTTTTTGTTTTACTTATTTTTCTCGAAGCTTTTTCGGGATTTCGCAGCTTTCGGGATAATTGCTCCCGTTTAGAGATTAATGACTTGAAATTGCGAGGAAGAAATTGTGTAATAGGCATGTTGGTCTCAGGGTGAACGAAGAGCTGAGACTTACGCTGGCTAAGATCAAAACATTAATTAAAGGGATTTGGTCATTTTGTTGGGAAATAGATCCTTTTTTTTAGTTTTGTTTTATTATTTAACCCTTTGAGGCGCAACCCTCTGCCAATGTTGAAAATAGAGCAGCCGTTGCCATCGATCGACTGAACTACCAGCAAGATGGCGGACGCTCGAAACGTTTATCGCGTGCCACAGATCTAGAGAGACTTTTTTGACGACAGCTGGCTGTGCCGGCACAGCCAGCTGTCGTCAAAAAAGTCTCTCTAGATCTGTGGCACGCGATAAACGTTTTGAGCGTCCGCCATCTTGCTGGTAGTTCAGTCGATCGATGGCAACGGCTGCCCTTTTTCCAGCATTGGGCAATCTATCCAGCTGTTCTCGCATTCTTCCATTTTTCAGCATATGTCAGTGCTGTTAAAAATAATCGTGACCATTATTTTACGGAAAATGACGTGCTAAAATGTAAAGGATTCTCGTGGAGCTATGTCACCCGCAACTATTTTTATAGAAATCAAATCTATTCTTCTTGACTGGCAACAGTCAAAACGTTGTTCCCAGAGCGATAACACTGCGCGTTAAAGGGTTAAAAGCCACGCGTGTGCTATCTGCCTAATACAAGGGGTGCCTTGGTCGGGGAACTCTATAAGCGGTTCTAACGCGTATTCACTTTACATCTAGAGAAAAGCGACCAAAGCTCCGAACCTTTAGATCGACAGCCGAGCATGAGGTCAAAACCCTGGACCCTGCACACTTCACCGTCTACCATGCTCAGTGTCTTATCCACTCGGTCATGATTGGGCAGCGATCCTTGTATAGCAATAAATAAAAAAATTTAGTCATGTCTAACGCACTCATTATAAACCCTTTCATTAGTTTTTTTTCTTTCAAATTTGTACGTGTGCTAAGTCGATAACCAATGATCAATGCATTTTTGAGAAATGTGGTAGCAAAAAGTGGTAAAATTTCGTTTAGTTTTGATTAAGGCAAATGTACACGAGCCCTGTCCCCTAAGAGAGGTAATGCTTTAGTCGGAGGACTTTTTAAGGCGTTCTAACGCGTATTCACGTTACATTAGGAGAAAACCGCCAAAAACTCCAGACCATTAAATCGAGGAGCCAGAACCCTGGATCTGCACGTTTCAGCCATCTGCCCATCTTGAGTGTCTTATCCACTTGCCCATTGGTTGACCAAAAGGAGATAAGATATGTTGGATATTGGAAGGGAAGAAATACAGAGAGCAAATTCCAAATATTTATAAAATGGCGCACAGAGATGTAAAGGCCGCCCAAGTAGTTTGATAGAGCAAGACGCTAAAGTTACGCTCCTTGATCCGCTACAAGTAACACAAACTCTCCCCATCGTTTCAAAGACGCAACCGTGGATGATGTTGTAAAAAGGACTGTTTAAATAGTGAATAAAAGGGAGAAAAACTTGCACAAGATTTGAATACCAAAGTAAGAAAATATACAAGAACAACTTCAACTGTAGGAATAATTAACTCTGATCAAATTTAAGCTCCCTTCATAAAATATTTTAAACACTTTTATATTTTAAATACACATTAAGCACTATACATAACAAGGGTATCATAATTCATGCGTCGGCCCTATTATGTTGGAAAGGGAATCACAGTCCATGAGTGGGTCTTATTCATCTTTTTTGCTTCATTATCTTCGAGAGTGCATCACAATCCATGCGTCTGCACTATTTGTCTCTCTTGCTTGGGAAAGTGCATCATTATCCTTGGGTCTGTCTTGTCTTTATTGCTTCATAATGTTGAGAAATAAATCATAATCAATGCTAGGGCCCCATTTGTCTTCTTAGCCTTGATTATAGTGGGAAGTGTACCCTAATCCATATGCCAACCCTATGTCCTTCTACAGTGCTAATTACAGAATTCAAAAAATAAATTGAAAAATACGACTCAGAACTTGTCCGTACATTTTTCAGGTTAGAAAACAATAGCACTCTAGTACTAAAAAAAATAATAAAAATAATAATAAAAAAAAAAGATTTGTATAAACTATGGAATTTCCGACGAATATATCGCAACTGCATATGGTAGCGTTTCTCAACCTGTGGGGCGCGAACCCCAAAGGGGGCGCAGAGCGTTTGCATGGGGGACGCGAGAAAAACCAAACAGCAAGTAGTGATGCATCTTTTTAAAAAATTCATCAATATTTTTTTAATCATCTTATTTATTCTCATTTTTACTCAAAAATATATCCATTTTCGCTTAAAATGTACATTCAAACTTTACTGATAACATTATTTTGTAGAAACTGGTATCTTGCTGGAAAGTTAGTCGAGCGATGGCATCGGCTGCCCTTTTTTCAGCATTGGGCAATCTATCCAGCTGTTCTAGCATTCTTCCATTTTCCAGCAGATGTCAGTGCTGTTAAAAAGAATCGTGACCATTTTGTTTCCGGGAAATGACGTGCTAAAAAGTAAAGGATTCTCGTGGAGCTATGTCACCCGCAACTACTTTTATGGAAATCAGATCTATTCTTCGTGACTGGCAACAGTCAAAACGTCAGAGTTTGATGTTCCCAGAGCGGGATCACTGCGCGTTAAAGGGTTAAAAGGTTGAGAACCGCTATCATATGGCAATCCCAACTCCAGCATTCGAAACCTATTGCCCCCTTCACCAGAGACCGCAGTCGCTGTCTACTCTATTGGAGACATTCAACAATCGGGGAACACTCCTAACGCATATTAGCTTTAGTATCTTGAAATACGATTGCGGGGAGACGGAGTCTGCGGAAAATAATGGGTGGCAGGCACATGAAGCTGCCTCCTTATTTTCAGTCTTATTAAAAATGGTCTCTTCTTGGCAGGAGCTGTGGGCATCAGGGACGTCCATAAAGCATCTCTCGGAGCTCTTCCCCCTTTATTGCCGAGAATCACGCTAGGAATGCGGCAGTCCCCTCCTGGAATATTTCAGGGTGCCCTTATGTTCCAAGACCAAGGCATGTATGATGGGTCCTGTGAACGCCCGTGAGCTGTTATTGTCAAGAATAGTGCCTCTTCCCTTATTGCCCTTTCAATAACGTGAATTTAAGCGCAGTTTTCCCCTTCGAGTCAGTGGAATAGGCTTGAGCTGCCAACCATTTCAACTGTCTTGCCTTGTGTTGGACGGATGGTGGTGGTATTTCAATTTTTCTATTAAAACTAGAAACTGTGCAGATGCACACGTAACCCTTTAACGCGCAGTGTGTGTTCCCGCTATGGGAATACCAAACTCGTGACGTTTTGACTGTTGCCAATCACGAAGAATAGATTTGATTTCTATAAAAATGATGGCGGCTGACATAGCTCCACGAGAATCCTCTACTTTTTAGTACGTCATTTCCCGTAAACAAAATGGTCACGATTCTTTTTAACAGCACTGACATCTGCTGAAAAATGGAAGAATGCGAGAACAGCCGGATAGATGGCCCAATGCTGAAAAAAGGACAGCCGTTGCCATCGCTCGACTTAACTACCAGCAAGATGGCGCACGATCGAAACGTTCATCGCGTGCCACAGATCTAGAGACCCTTTTATGACAACAGCTGGCTGTGCGCGCACAGCCAGCTGTCGTCATAAACGTTTCGATCGTCCGCCATCTTGCTGGTAGTTAAGTCGAGCGATGGCAACGGCTGCCCGTTTTTCAGCAATGGGAAAGAGTTGCGCCTCAAAGGGTTAACATATTTTTAACCCTTTAGAGCGCGGTGTCCTCGCCGTGAGGAGAGGACACGAAACTCAGGCGTTTTCACTGTTGGCAATCACATAGAATAAATTTGATTGCAATAAGAATACTGTACTACAGAAAATAATTTAGGTTCTTGCATCTAAGCAATGAACAGAAATACCACTCGTATAAATTATTGAATATCGGCTTGAATCGTTATGCTTTCAAAATGTCGTCTGCATGCGACAACAGAGCGAGAATTAATAATTTTACGCAAAAGAATTTCTTGCAACAAAATATACCTAATTTTAGAGTTTTTTTGAAAGAATAAAGTTTACCAACTTTACGATTTTGAACAGGTATACTGTAAAGACTGTTGTAAGAAAAAAAGAAAGGTAAGCAACGGTCAGTAATCTTACTTTAACATATCCCTCGATAGGAACGGAAAAAAACACTCAAAATACTGGTGTTAAACGATAAAATAAATAAAAACTTTGTGAAAATACACACATAAAATGTTACTTATAACACGATAGGATCGTTTCGACCAAAAAATTCTTTCGGTCTTCATCAATTCTTTCGCCCTTCGTCTCACTGAACAGATGGGCTCTGTTCAGTGAGACGAAGGGCTTTGACTGAAGAAGACCGAAAGAATTTTGATCGAAACGATCGTATCGTGTTATAAGTAATATTTTATGTGTGTTTTTTTCACAAAGTTTTTATTTATTATATTCCTCGATAGTTTCAAAAGAAGTGATCCCTATTTAGTTTGCATTTTGTTGAATGCATAGTAAATAGTAGCACAAAGAGCACATAATTATACATTTTGTTTAACGTATTATGCCACACATATATATAACTAAGGCATTATATAGGTGTGTGTGCGTGTGTGTGTGTGTGAGTGAACACGATAGTTCCTAAACGGGGCAATCGATTGAGCTCAAATTCGGTATATATGTTATAAACCACCATCGTAAGACCTGTATTGATTTTTATGTGTATAGGACTTATAGTTTTTCTACAAGACTACGACAAACATTTCTTTTACATTATGGCCTATGGGGAGAAATTCTTGAAAGTGGGCCAGCGTTTAAACGGCGCATTCGATTGAGCTTCAATTTGGTATATATGTTTGAATTATTCATCGATTAAAATTTATTTAAATGCTTGCTAATGGTCTTAATCGTAAGTGTTCGGAAAGTTGAGTGCAGCCACTCCAGATTTTTTAATTTGTTCTTCCGAATTGAACAAACGTTAAGTATACCATTTACAGATATAAAATTACAGTATTCCTGAGATATTGTATGACGGGGGTGCTCATATGTGCTTTAAACAATGGTTTGAATATACTGTTTTTTTCCATTTTTCGAAATAATAATATCATCAGAACGTGACCCAACAAGGGGTATCTCTGAGCCCCTTTCGAATAATTTAAAAAAAAAAAAAAAGTATTGTGGAAATGTTTTCACAGGGGGTCGAAAATAACTGATGAACATACATTGAAAAAAAATTATAATACGAGTTGAACATAGTACGCTTTTTGAAAGGAAAAGGAATTATACTTGTCTCGTCTTGTGCGCCATCCGTGTAAGCCATACAGTCAGAATGCAAAAATCAAAAGAGGAACCAGGAATTGCGTTCTATAGTGCTGCCATCTAGTTCTATTAAAGTTGATATGAATTGTCAGGATTAACGCTGTACTTCGAAAAAAATCATGAAATTTCGGTCATTAAACACAAACTAAGTATGCCTAGCCCTGCAGAATTTTTAGAATACCTCTTTACAAGCTGTGCTATACACAGTAATAAATCATAAACCTATATCAGGTACGAAGCTTTCAGAAAAAATTCTTAAAAATCGAAAATCGAAAATTTCGCAGGATGTGTCACTCTTCCTAAATATTTTCTGTGCAACTCCATGTTTGAAACATTTTTTTAGAAAGTTTCACAAAACACTCTGGTGTTTCATTTATTATCGTGTATAGTGCATCTTATCAAGAATTGTGATTTATTTTATTTTTATTTTTTTATTTTTTTATTTTTATTTTTATTTTATTTATTTTATTTTTTTTGTCCCTGGCTCAATTAGTTTATTTTCTATTTTCCACTGTGTAAATCCGTCAGGGAGATTTCACTTCTTCGAACAACAACCTTAATGCCCATATCACACCTTCTACGTTCAATCTTCAATTCAATCAACTATTTCGTTCAACTTGTTCAACTATTTTACTCGGGCCTCACCATGGCACAGTGGTTATTAAACTGAAAATGGTAGACGGCCGAAGTATGAAGGTCCCGAGTTCGGGTCCCATCGTGCGGTCGTCGATCTAACGGTCTGGAGTTTTGTTAGGTTTTCCCCAGATGTAACGTGAATACGCGTTAGAACCCCTTAGAAAGTCCTCCTACCAAGGCATCCCTCATCTTAGGCAGACACCCCTCGCGCAGGTTTGCCTTAATCACACCTATTTCACTCAACTGGTTTGACTGAAAAGCGGAATGAGCGAATCTGTGATGTCACTGCAGCCTCTCCGTTTGCTTGCCTGCGATTGATCTATCGGAGAAGTTGAACAAGTTGAATGAAATACTCAATTTTTCGCGTACCGGATTAGAAAAGTTGCGGATGTTGAACATACATATCGCTCAATCCTTTTCACCCAACTGTTGTGGAAGAGAGTTGAACGAAAGTGTTGCTTGAATTGAAGATGGGGAAGGTGTGATATGGGCATAAGAAATGATCGAAAATTGTGTAAAATTATTCCCCTTATATCATAGTATGATATGATATGTAACGTCGGATATATCATATACACTATCTGGCCAAAAGTATCCGGACACCCAGTGGTATGGACTTGGAGCGTCCTGAGGCACATATTTAATAAGATGGTGGTCCCCCTTTTGCATCGATGACAGCCTGCACACCTCTGGGATGACTCTGCACCAATTTTGACAGGTGACCGTAGGAATTGACTTCCAGGCGTCCATCACGGCTGAAGTGAGTGCTTGCAGTGAAGATGGTCGATTTGGCTGGCTACGTAATATGCGCTCTAATTTGTCCCAGAGGTGCTCTGTGGGATTAAGATCGGGGATCTGAGAAGGCCAGTCCAGTTTTTGAACGCTCATTTCGTCAAACCACGTCTGTGCAAGCCTCGATGTGTGAATGGAGCAGTTATCCTGCTGGAAGAGAAATGGGCCTTCCCCGTAATATTGCCACAGAGTTGGGAGTGCAGCATTGTCCAGAATGTCCTCCTACATCGCAGAGTTCATGTTTCCAACCACAGGAACTAACGGACCCAGGCTCAACCACAAGAAACGTCCACCACCATTATATCGCCACCACGAAACTTAACAGTCGGCACAATTCAGTCACGCAAAAAACGTTCGCCGGACATCCGCCAAACTCAGACGCGTCCCTCCGACAGCCAGACTGTGAAGCGAGATTCATCACTCCAAAAAACAGTTTTCCACACGTCCACAGTCCAATGACGGTGATCTCTGCACCATTGCAATCGATGCTTCGTATTCTGTGGAGTGATGTTCGGCTTGTGAGCGGCTGCACGACCACGGAATCCCAAGTTGTTTAACTCTCGACGAAAAGTCCTGCAGCTAACACTAGCATCTGATGAACTTTGGAACTCCTGAGAAATTTCTACCAACGAGGCCTTGCGATTGTTTCCACTACCCTTTTCAGAGTTCTGCGGCTCCGTTCACTAAGTTTTTTTGCTTTGCTACTCCGTTTTTCTGCAGTTTCACTGCCTCGACGTTTGCACTTCACAATTACATCACTCAAAGTGGATTTAGGCTTCTATAGAATGTCTGCAATCTCACGAACTGATTTCCCACAAAAGTGGCATCCCACTATATACTGCCACGATCGAACTCACTAGCTCCTTTGACTTACTCATTGCTTCACAAACGCATACATACAACCGGACAAACCACTACCAACACTTTAATAGCTTTCGATTACGCATCAAATTTGCGTTACCCGTCAAAACCACTTTTTTAGGGGGTTTCCGGATACTTTTGGCCAGATAGTGTACTTGATACAATGCTTGTATTTATCCTTAATGAAGTAACATGTTCTAGTATTCAAAAGAAAATAAGAGTTTCCATTGTATGCCATGCTCAAACTTGTACAATACATATTTTTTCATAAAAAAATCATTGAAATAGTTTGTTTGTTTTTTCTCCCTCCCCCCGGGACGTTTTATGTCCTGATAAAAATGTAAGCGGAAAGAACGAAATCAATTTCCCTCTACATCTAAAATATATTTCGCGTCATTTCATTATAAAATAGTAAATTTAGTTCAATTTCATTGGTACAGCTTGATCAAAAATGTTAGAGGGGTAGGGCACGTGTCAAAATCAAGAGTAGAAAAGAAGTTTTTCAAAAGAAAAAAAAATTGAAAAAACTTTTTTAAAGAAAGATTTTTAGACCAAGTTTTGTGTGTACGCGATCCCATGTCCCCCTCTTTCCCCAACATAATGCCTATTACACAACTATCGGGTATAAACGCATTTTGAAGTTATAAAATAAATGCAAGAATTTAAACATTCCCCAAAAAGTTTCAGCACACGATTTATTTTTCCACAGAAATTATTGTTTTATTATCACTACAGTACTGTTAAAATCGAGCAGGTTTTTTACCGTCGACACAATTTGTTAGGCAGAGGCATTTATCAAATATGTTTGTCAGATAAAGCGAAAGTGAGGGGGGGGGGGCACAAAATGTTGAAAGTCACACAAGGTTTGCAATTTTTGATAGTTCATCGCCAAGTTTGGTGCCAAAATATAAGCCTTCAAAGCGGAACTAAGCTTGGCAATATCTTCCAAATTTGGCTAGAAATTGGCAAATGCGACTGTTTATTACACCGGACTGTTTATCAAATGTATAGTTAGAATAAACCTGCCGAAGATTGTAAAATAGCTTTAGAAGACAAATATAATTTAAAAAGGCCCTGTCCCATAAAACAATTCCGAAGAAGTGTTTTATGGGACAGGGAAGACAAACACGGCACACTCATGGATTATGATGCACATTCCAAGCAGTATTTAAAATGGTGAATTATAGTTGGACTATACTTGGAGAAGATTTGCTAGGCGATTTCAATATAGACTTCGATTCCAAAGATGTGTTTCATGGAACAAGAAATTAAATATGGCACACTCATGACTAATGATACACTTTCCAACTTAATGGAATAAGGAAGAAAAATACGGAAAGACGCATGGATTATGATAGGCTTTTAATATACAGCACTTTAGTGCGTATTTAAAATATAAAAGTGTTTCAGATTTTAATTTTTTTCTTTTTACAATTTATTTTGCAGATACTAAAGTCAAAACTCACGGAGCATGTTTATCATTATTTGTGTCATAGAAAGCTTACACTAGGAGCATCTGCCAAGGGGGTCTTTTTAAGAGGTTCTAACGCGCATTCACGTTACATCTGGAGAAAAACGCCCAAAACTCCAGATCGTTAGATCGTCAGCCGCATGACAGGTCCGAACCCGGACCTTCACACTTCAGCCATCAACCATGTTCAGTACTCATGGAGCATGATGCCCACCCTATTTGAAATTCAGAATTTTTTTTTAAATTACAACAATCAAACATCTTTTGGAGATATTCTACAGTTTGGGAACCCCTTATTCTTTTCTTTCAATGTGCCTGATTAAATTAAATTCTAATTTCGATGCATACATTTATTTTGATTCAGCCTTCTTTAGTTAAGATAGCAGTTCTGAAAATGCGTTGGAGCAATTAATTTGTGTCTCCATAGATCACAAGACGCTACTTCAACAGAGACAAAATAGTTACGAAAAAAAAGAAAAGAAAGAAAGATTTAAGGGACATCTTTCCAATAACTTCACATTACAAAAATTGACTGCTTTTAAATAAAACATATATCACCTAATTAGTCATAAATTGAGATAATCAAACAAACAAACAAAATTTTTTACATTGCAGTATTATTTTTTAGTTATTTAGCTTATCAAAATTTAAAAAACCGCAAATATGCGTACTGAACCTTAAAAAAGTCTTCTTTATTTTTTAAATTAATTTACATTCTTTATTTTTGTTATTAAATCATTAGCTATAACTACAGGGACTGATTTCAGGCAGGGCATTCGGGGCAAGCGCCCAGCCCCCCAAGAAAAAGGGGGCCCCAAATTACCCTTTAAGTTTAAAAACTCGCAAATTTTTATTTTAATTTAAAATAAGAGACAGAGAGACTAATTTTATGAAAAATAATAGTGATAATAAAGTAATTAAAAAACTTTGTAATGTAAAATAAAAAACTTTGATGTTATAGGTAAGAGGATACGCACGTTTCAGTCAAAAATTGTTTTGGCCTTCATCAGTCCAAGCCCTTCGTCGTAAGAACCACTGGTCCATACACTAAATTAAATTCTGATACTACTAACAGTCACCTTTCTGAAATTAAACACACTGTGAAGCCCTCCGTAATCTTAAATGCTCAAACTAAACGTTTTGTTATTCCTTCTATTGCTAACTGTGCTCGTTTCTATGCCCTTCCTAAAATTCATTAACCTTCTCTTGCCTTTCGCCCCATTGTTTCTAACATTGGTACTGCTTCTTATAACCTTGCCCATTTCCTCTCGCATGCTCTCTCACCTTTGACTGCTAGTAATACCCACACTGTTAAAAACTCTTATGATTTCGTTAACAAAGTTAAACTTCTTTCTCCTACTAATTGTAAAATGCTTTCTCTTGATCTTAAATCCTTATTTACTAATGTTCCTATCCAAGGTGCGATTGACTGTTTGGAAAAGCGTTTACGCGAGTTTCATTATTCTTCTATTGAGATTAAGGAATTTATAGCTTTAGTAAGCGTTTGTATTAAACAAACTGCTTTCATTTTTAATGGCTCTTTCTATAAACAAACCGAGGGTCTTGCTATGGGTAATTCTCTCTCTTCTCTCTTATGTGATATTTATATGCATTATTTTGAAGAGAAGCTCTTCAAGGTCTTTAATTTTCCGTGCTGGGTCAGATATGTTTACGATACTTTCGTTCTAGTGGGTTCCAATTGTGATATTTCTAATTTACTTTTGATTGTTAATTCTGTTGATCCGTGTATCCAATTTACTCTAGAAGAGGAGTGCAACAATTCTTTACCTTTTTTGGAAGTTCTTGTTTCTAGGAATCCTGACGGTTTCTCTACTTCTGTTTTCCGCAAACACTTTTCTATATCTTTACCTCCTCATGCCCTATCTAATCATTCTTACCAGCAAAAACTTTCTGCTTTTTACACTTATGTGTTTCGTGCTATCAAAATTTGCTCTGATTCTTCATTTCTTAAAAATGAAATTAGTTACTTAAAATCCTTAGCTGATTCTCGTGGATTTAGCCCCTCTATTATTTATAAAGCTGTTTCTAAATTTAAAAATCTGGAGTGACTCCACTCGACTTTTCGAACACTTACGATTAAGATCATTACCAAACATTTAAATAAATTTTAATCGATGAATAATTCAAACATATATACCAAACTGAAACTCAATCGAATGCACCGTTTAAACGCTTGCGCACTTTCAAGAATTTCTCCCTATATGCCATTATGCCATAATATAAAAGAAATTTTTGTCGTAGCCCTGTAGAAAAACTATAAGTCCTATACACACCAAAATCAATACGGGTCTTGCAACGGTGGTTTATAACATATATACCCAATTTTAACTCAATCGAATCTACCGTTTAAACGCTAGCGCACTTTCAAGAAATTCCCCCCATAGGCCATAATGTAAACGAAATCTTTGTCGTAGCCCTGTAGAAAAACTATAAGTCCTATACACACCAAAATCAATACCGGTCTTGCGACGGTGGTTTATGACATATATATCCAATTTGAGCTCAATCGAATGCTCCGTTTAGCAGCTATCGTGTTCACTCACATACACACAAACACACACACACACACACACACACACACACACACACACACACACACACACATCTCGTAAAAATAGCATATATGGATTCAGAAGCCCTCAAAACGTGTAAAAACACCAAAATCTCGAAGTCGAATTTTTTCATGATTACAATACTTTCCTTACATGGTACATGTTCGGAAAGTAATAAGACTAATACTTCTACTAATACTATTAATTTTCACAACGAATTAATTGTACTACCTTTCTTTTCACCTTTATGCTACAAAATTTCTAAACTTCTCAAAAATTTCGGTTTCAAAGTCATTTTCAAACCTGTTAATAAACTTAAATTTTCTTCCCTTAAAGATCCTATTCCTACTGAGAACCGTTGGGGTGTTTATTATATTCCTTGTGGATCTTGTGATTTGGGCTATATTGGTCAGACCAGAAGAGCTCTCAAATTTAGGCTCAAAGAGCATGAGAGATATCTTTCTAAGCACGAACTTTCCAAATCTTTAATAGAGTTCCTTGTGTTGCTTACGACGAAGGGCTTGGACTGATGAAGGCCAAAACAATTTTTGGCTGAAACGTGCGTATCCTCTTACCTATAACATCTTATGTGTGTTTTTTACAAAGTTTTTTAATTACTTTATTGTTTAACACCAGTATTTTGAGTGTTTTTTTTTCCAATAGTGATAATAATCACTCCACTATTTGATAGGGCTAGCGTTATATCCATAACTTTTTTCAGCTAAATGGTATGGATTCAGGCAATTATTCAGAGCTAACTTAGTTAGGCCTGGCCTATGTAGTGATGTATGCTGATCACGAGGAAACCATGGAGCTGGTTTTCAATCCGAACTTATAAAAGGTAATAGCTTCCTAAGTGAAGATCTAACCCACTACGAATAAATGCTCTGACATAAACATTAAGAAAATAAATACAAAAATAGTGTGGAACGTGTTATTTGAAAAATGTGGAATGTAATGAACATTTGAAAATTAAGAATATAATTAAATATTAGTATCTTTTATAACATTATTATTATAGAACTACAGCATTTTATTACTTGCCGAACATGTATCATGTAAGGAAAGTATTGTAATCATGAAAAAATTCGACTTCGAGATTTTGGTGTATTGACACGTTTTGAGGTCTTCTGAATTCATTTATGCTATTTTTACGAGATGTGTGTGTGTGTGTGTGTGTGATGTGAGTGAACACGATAGCTCCTAAACGGGGCATTCGATTGAGCTCAAATTGGGTATATAGGTTATAAACCACCGTCGCAAGACCGGTATTGATTTTGGTGTGTATCAGGACTTATAGTTTTTCTACAGGCCTACTACAAAGATTTCTTTTACATTATGGCCTATGGGAGGAAATTCTTGAAAGTGCACTAGCGTTTAAACGATACATTCGATTGAGCTCAAATTGGGTATATATGTTATAAACCACCATCGTAAGACCGGTATTGATTTTGATGTGTATAGGACTTATAGTTTTTCTACAGGGCTACGAGAAAGATTTCTTTTCATTATGGCCTACATGGGGGGACATTCTTGAAAGTGCGCTAGCGTTTAAACGGTGCATTCGATTAGAGCTTCAATTTGGTATATATGTTTGAAGTGATTCATCGATTAAAATTTATTTAAATGCTTGGTCATGATCTTAATCGTAAGTGTTCGGAAAGTCGAGTGGAGTCACTCCAGATTTTTTTACATCTTGATTAAATAATCATTTTTATGCTGTTATAACATCCTTCTTTGTTTGGTGTGATATGACGCGTTATTTGGTGTGAGGCGCGTGCTCCCTATAACGAAGTCGCTCGGTTCCAGTTAAAAATTCGCTATACAAAAGATTTCGTTGTACAGAGATTAGAGATTTTTGCTGTTATTTCATCAAATATTACAACCTTTTTAGTTAATTTGATGTTTAAAAGTACTAAATTATTACTTTCAATTAAAAATAAATTGGTATTTATTATAAATTTGTTAAACTTGCGGTTTCTTAGTTTTCATTGTATAAACGAAATGTTCAAAATAAAGACAATCGACGAAATTAGAGAATAAAATTTGTAATGCATTTACGTTTATTTTACTTCAAAATTCCGTTATTTTACATTGTTTTGAATTCTGTGATTTTAAATTTTCAAATAATTTTATTGTATAAAGGGAGAAATTTGTTCTAAAGAGACTTCGTTATAGGGAGATTCTACTGTATATATAGGGAGATTCTACTGTATATCGAACGGTGCGACAGCACCGGGCGCGATCTTTATGGGGGCGCCAAAATACCTTACTTTGTAATATGTGTACGCATATTTGATTGTCCATATGCTGTTGAAATTTTCGTTTTAACGCCTCTGAAAACTTTTCTAGCTGAATTTGTATGTGTGTGTGTGTGTGTGGCGGGGGGCGCATTTTTGTATTTCGCACCACTTTTGTATTTCGCTCCCCCCCCCCCTTGTGACGATGGCACCCAGACCTTGCTTACCGTGCCACGCCGCCCCTTCTCAGAGGTTAGAATTAAAACAGATAAAATTTGTTCATATCAATCACAGAAAAACATGCAGAGCTGCCAAGTCTCCGGCTTTTTTCGGGAGATTTCCCATCACTAATTTTTACTTACAAATTTATGCTTAAAATAAGTCCAAATATATAATGCAAAATAAAACTGTCTAAAATTTGTGGTGGGAAATCTCCCGGAAAAAGCCGGAGACTTGGCAGCTCTGAACATGTTAACAATGATCATAAAAACAAAAACATTGAAGATCAATTTAATTAAATATGGATACTTTAAGTAGCAACTTTTTTTTAAGACTTGAAAATTTAATTTAGTTTATCATTTTTGGATTTCTCTTTAACCTCCATTTAATCTCGTCATTTTTAAGCATCTTTTATTTAGACCCTCCAAGGCGTAGCTTGAAAACAAGCAAAAATATTTTTCTTCATATTGTAGCTGTTTCAAGGACAAAATTAATGATACTAAAATTATAAACGAAACCTATATGTAAAAACAATTTATTCCTTTTTTGTGTCGCGAAGAAGTTAACTTTTTGGCAGTGACTTGAAAACTGGCGACTCCCGTGAACTTTAATTATGTTGGTCCAGAAGTTAAATGATTCGTTTTTAAAACATTACACGCTATCAAAAGTACGAATTAGCAAACATTTAATGATTTTATAATCTATCAGATTAATGAGAGAACGTAGAATTTGTGTATTATTCTGTTTTGAGAAGTGTAATAATTATCAATATCTGATAATTATTTATATTGTTATTTTAAAAAGTTGAAGCTGTTATTAGTATAAATAGTAATACTAATTATTATTTAGTTTATTTCAAATTTTGGAGTAAAAAACATATTTCTTGTGAATAAATAGTATTTGGTTTATATATATGGAAAACACAGGAATAATCGGTGTGTGCCTGTTCTTCGTACGGAAAAGATCAAATACATGGACCATCCGGATTAATTGACTTAACCCTGTCCGGAGAATCCAAATATTCAGATTTTCAAAAAGAACTTAAAAATGATCATGAATTCATATTAAAAAGAAATTTTGCTAAAACATTTAATAATTCACTTAGTGGTTAAATAATTGGAGCAGATAAATAAAACCATTAATTAATGTGAACTTATTATGCATTTTAAGGGAAGAATTTACATACGTATTTAATGAACAATATCTAAATACCTTTTATCTGGCTCATAGCAACAATTAGGCGACAAAATAGAGGTTGAGAAAAATTGATTTAAATATTTGCACCAGTCGGCACTGGAAATGGATTCTCTTATTAATATATCCCTTTAACTTCCCCCCCCCCGTGTTTGTGTTCTGTCAAGCCTAAATGAGGGCATCTACCTATTAAGGGGGCTTGGGCGGAGGACTTTTTAAGGGAGTCTAACGCATATTCACGTAACATCTGGAGAAAATCGCCCAAAACTCTAGACCACTAGATCGACAGCCACGCGAGGAGAAAGAATTCCAAACCTGCACACTAAGACGCTTCCCAGTGCTCAGCTTTTTATAAATTCGGCCATTCGTCGGCATGATTAAATAGAAAAGAAAGACTAGAACTACTGTAAATTCACACTTCAATGTATCTACTGCTTTTTCTTTTTAATGCTTTCTACAGGGATCAAATTTCATCATGCTGTTATTCATTTTAACGAGAACTACACTCTCGTTACAAAAACTGCCCAGAATACAGATGTAGGCTTAAATGATATTAAATTATGTAAAGTATCGGTATCGGTTAAGTATCGGTATCGGCCGATACCATAACTTAAAAGTATCGGTATCGGCTATATCTGAAAATGAATTTATAGGTAAAGTATCGGTATCGGTCATCGGCGAAAATGTGGTATCGGTCGATCCCTAATATATACCCAATTTGAGCTCAATCGGATGCCCCGTTTAGGAGCTATCATGTTCACTCACTCACTCACTCACACATACACACATACGTACGTACGTATACGTACGTATGTATACGTATGTACGTAAGTATACGTATGTACGTATGTATACGTACGTACGTAAGTATACGTACGTACGTATGTATACGTACGTACGTATGTATACGTACGTACGTATGTATACGTACGTACGTATGTATACGTACATACGTGTACGTACGTATACTTACGAACATACGTATACATACGTACGTATACGTACGTATGTATACGTATGTACGTAAGTATACGTATGTACGTATGTATACGTACGTACGTAAGTATACGTACGTACGTAAGTATACGTACGTACGTACGTATACATACGTAGGTATGTACGTACGTATGTATGTGTGTATGTGTGAGTGAGTGAGTGAGTGAGTGAGTGAACATGATAGCTCCTAAACGGGGCATTCGATTGAGCTCAAATTGGGTATATATGTTCGCAAGGGTATATATGTTCACCGTCGCAAGACCGGTATTGATTTTGGTGTGTATAGGACTTATAGTTTTTCTACAGGGCTACGACAAAGATTTCTTTTACATCTTTTACATACGTAGGTACGTATATATACGTACGTACGTATACTTACTTACGTACGTATACTTACGTACGTACGTATACTTACGTACGTACGTATTTATACGTACGTACGTATGTAAAAGATGTATACGTACGTACGTATACGGATACGTGTACGTATACATCCGTACACGTACGTACGTATACTTACGTACATACGTACGTATACTTACGTACATACGTATACATACGTACGTATACGTACGTACGTATGTGTGTATGTGTGAGTGAGTGAGTGAACATGATAGCTCCTAAACGGGGCATTCGATTGAGCTCAAATTGGGTATACATGTTCGCAAGGGTATATATGTAATTGGGTATATATGTTCACCATCGCAAGACCGGTATTGATTTTGGTGTGTATAGGACTTATAGTTTTTCTACAGGGCTACGACAAAGATTTCTTTTACATCTTTTACATACGTACGTACGTATACATACGTACATACGTATACTTACGTACGTATGTATACGTATGTACGTAAGTATACGTATGTACGTATGTATACGTACGTAAGTATACGTACGTACGTATGTATTCGTACGTACGTGTACGTATGTATACTTACGTACGTATGTATACGTACGTACGTATACATACGTAAGTACGTATTCATACGTACGTACGTATACTTACGTACCTACGTATACTTACGTATCTACGTATACATACGTACATACGTATACATACGTACGTATACGTACGTACGTATACATACGTACGTATGAGTGAGTGAGCTCCTAAACGGGGCATTCGATTGAGCTCAAATTGGGTATATATGTTCGCAAGTGTATATATGTAATTGAGTATATATGTTCACCGTCGCAAGACCGGTATTGATTTTGGTGTGTATAGGACTTATAGTTTTTCTACAGGGCTACGACAAAGATTTCTTTTACATCTTTTACATACGTACGTACGTATGTATACGTATGTACGTATGTACGTAAGTATACGTACGTATGTAAGTATACGTACGTACGTATGTGAAAGATGTACAAGAATTCTTTGTCGTAGCCCTGTAGAAAAACTATAAGTCCTATACACACTAAAATCAATACCGGTCTTGCGACGGTGAACATATATACCCAATTACATATATACCCTTGCGAACATATATACCTAATTTGAGCTCAATCGAATGCCCCGTTTAGGAGCTATCATGTTCACTCACTCACTCACACATACACACATACATACGTATACATACGTACGTACGTATACATCCGTATACGTATCCGTATCCGTATACGTACGTACGTATACATCTTTTACATACGTACGTATACTTACGTACCTACGTATACATACGTACATACGTATACATACGTAGGTATACATACGTACGTATACGTACGTATGTATGTATGTATGTGTGTATGTGTGAGTGAGTGAGTGAGTGAGTGAACATGATAGCTCCTAAACGGGGCATTCGATTGAGCTCAAATTGGGTATATATGTTCGCAAGGGTATATATGTAATTGGGTATATATGTTCACCGTCGCAAGACCGGTATTGATTTTGGTGTGTATAGGACTTATAGTTTTTCTACAGGGCTACGACAAAGATTTCTTTTACATCTTTTACATACGTACGTACGTATACTTACATACGTACGTATACTTACGTACATACGTATACATACGTACATACGTATACTTACGTACATACGTATACATACGTAAGTATACGTACGTACGTACGTATACGTACGTACGTATGTATACGTACGTACGTATGTATACGTACGTACGTATGTATACGTATGTACGTAAGTATACGTACGTACGTAAGTATACGTACGTACGTATGTGAAAGATGTAAAAGAATTCTTTGTCGTAGCCCTGTAGAAAAACTATAAGTCCTATACACACCAAAATCAATACCGGTCTTGCGACGGTGAACATATATACCCAATTACATATATACCCTTGCGAACATACACTGCTGGCCATCGTAAATGCAACACCCTGAAGGAAGCATGCAAATAATATGAAATTTACAACATGCATTAGCTGAGGTGAGATATGCAAATGATTAGAATTTCAGCGCAGACGCACATCAAGCGCGCCTGTGGCGCCACCTCAAAGCGCTATTTAAGGCTTGGAGATTTCGACGGTTTCAAGTACAGCAATTGTGTTTTTCTTGCTTTTTTTCAAAAAAACGATAAATTATGCCTCGTAGGAAACAACGATCATCTTTTGATCAAGTATCCGAGTTTGACAGAGGAAGGATAGTGGCATACCGAGATTGTGGGTTATCTTTCAGGGAAATCGGTCGTCGTATTGGACGAAACCAAACAACTGTGATGCGGATATGTGATCGTTGGGTGCAGGAGGGTACGACGGACAGACGTGATCGACCGCATCGACCTCAGTGCACCACGTCACGTGATGAC
Organism: Cheiracanthium punctorium; assembly: GCA_038373885.1. NCBI lineage: Eukaryota > Metazoa > Arthropoda > Arachnida > Araneae > Cheiracanthiidae > Cheiracanthium > Cheiracanthium punctorium. Next base: position 747,905 of record JAWZYV010000455.1, on the reverse strand, counting down.
AGGCAGATTGTACGCATGGCAGTGACGGACCGCTCAGTCACATCACGAACCATATCACAGCAGATTCAGTCTGTAACGCATCATCCAGTGTCTGCGCGTACCATTCGACGTCGTTTACAGCAGAATGGTCTGTCCGCAAGACGTCCGTTGCTTTGTCTACCTCTGACGCGGAACCACAGACGTCTCCGCCGCCAATGGTGCGATGAAAGAAGGATGTGGACGACAGAATGGAATGAAATTCTCTTTACTGACGAGTCACGCTTCTGTATGCAACACCACGACGGTCGGATTCGAGTCTGGAGACACCGTGGAGAGAGGATGCTGAACAGCTGCATTATGCACCGTCACACTGGTCCTGCACCGGGTATTATGGTATGGGGCGGTATCGGATATCTCTCTCGCACTCCTCTAGTACGCATTGCCGGTACTTTAACCAGCCAGCGCTACATCTCCGAGGTGTTGGAGCCAGTTGTCCTTTCTTACCTTCAGGGCTTGCCAACAGCCATATTTCAGCAGGATAATGCACGGCCACACGTGGCACGCATTGTCCAAGGGTTCTTCGTCAATCACCAGATTGAATTGCTTCCCTGGCCGGCGCGCTCTCCGGATCTTTCGCCGATAGAAAACATGTGGTCCATGGTTGCTCAACGACTGACCCAGAGTTCATCCCCAGCTGTCACACCAGATCAACTTTGGCAACGTGTGGAAGCTGCTTGGTCTGCTGTACCCCAAGAACACATTCAAAGTCTCTTTCAATCAATGCCGAGGCGTGTGGCAGCTGTGATCTCCAACAACGGCGGCTACTCTGGGTACTGATTTTGGCAGGAACCACGCTTCATAGAATGCTGTAAATTTAATCATTTGTTACTTGGTCAACATGTTATCTACACAATAAATTTTGTTGTGATATCTCTTGTTTTTCTTGGTGTTGCAATTTGGGTGGCCAGCAGTGTATATACCTAATTTGAGCTGAATCGAATGCCCCGTTTAGGAGCTATCATGTTCACTCACTCACTCACTAACACACACACACACACACACACACACACACACACACACACACACACACACACATACATCTCGTAAAATTAGCATATATGGATTCAGAAGCCCTCAAAACGTGTAAAAACACCAAAATCTGGAAGTCGAATTTTTTCATGATTACAATACTTTCCTTACATGGTACATGTTCGGAAAGTAATAAGACTAATACTTCTACTAATACTATTAATTTTCACAACGAATTAATTGTACTACCTTTCTTTTCACCTTTATGCTACAAAATTTCTAAACTTCTCAAAAATTTCGGTTTCAAAGTCATTTTCAAACCTGTTAATAAACTTAAATTTTCTTCCCTTAAAGATCCTATTCCTACTGAGAACCGTTGGGGTGTTTATTATATTCCTTGTGGATCTTGTGATTTGGGCTATATTGGTCAGACCAGAAGAGCTCTCAAATTTAGGCTCAAAGAGCATGAGAGATATCTTTCTAAGCACGAACTTTCCAAATCTTTAATAGAGTTCCTTGTGTTGCTTACGACGAAGGGCTTGGACTGATGAAGGCCAAAACAATTTTTGGCTGAAACGTGCGTATCCTCTTACCTATAACATCTTATGTGTGTTTTTTACAAAGTTTTTTAATTACTTTATTGTTTAACACCAGTATTTTGAGTGTTTTTTTTTTCCAATAGTGATAATAATCACTCCACTATTTGATAGGGCTAGCGTTATATCCATAACTTTTTTCAGCTAAATGGTATGGATTCAGGCAATTATTCAGAGCTAACTTAGTTAGGCCTGGCCTATGTAGTGATGTATGCTGATCACGAGGAAACCATGGAGCTGGTTTTCAATCCGAACTTATAAAAGGTAATAGCTTCCTAAGTGAAGATCTAACCCACTACGAATAAATGCTCTGACATAAACATTAAGAAAATAAATACAAAAATAGTGTGGAACGTGTTATTTGAAAAATGTGGAATGTAATGAACATTTGAAAATTAAATAATATAATTAAATATTAGTATCTTTTATAACATTATTATTATAGAACTACAGCATTTTATTACTTGCCGAACATGTATCATGTAAGGAAAGTATTGTAATCATGAAAAAATTCGACTTTGAGATTTTGGTGTATGTACACGTTATGAGGTCTTCTGAATTCATTTATGCTATTTTTACGAGATGTGTGTGTGTGTGTGTGTGTGAGTGAGTGAACACGATAGCTCGTAAACGGGGCATTCGATTGAGCTCAAATTGGGTATAGAGGTTATAAACCACCATCGCAAGACCGGTATTGATTTTGGTGTGTATCAGACTTATAGTTTTTCTACAGGCCTACTACAAAGATTTCTTTTACATTAAGGCGTATGGGAGGAAATTCTTGAAAGTGCACTAGCGTTTAAACGATACATTCGATTGAGCTCAAATTGGGTATATATGTTATAAACCACCATCATAAGACCGGTATTGATTTTGATGTGTGTAGGACTTATAGTTTTTCTACAGGGCTACGACAAAGATTTCTTTTGCATTATGGCCTACGGGGGGGGGGGGATTCTTGAAAGTGCGCTAGCCTTTAAACGGCGCATTCGATTAAGCTTCAATTTGGTATATATGTTTGAAGTATTCATCGATTAAAATTTATTTAAATGCTTGGTAATTATCTTATCGCAAGTGTTCGGAAAGTCGAGTGGAGTCACTCCAGATTTTTTTACATCTTGATTAAATAATCATTTTTATGCTGTTATAACATCCTTCTTTGTTTGGTGTGATATGAAAGTTGCTTTGTAGGGTATAATAAAGTATTCGTAAGAGGGACTCCCAATGAAGCTTTTGTCCTGGGCCCCATCTCTGCAAATCGGTCCCTGTATAACTAACGAAATTTTGAAGTTGTGTCCTCAAATTTATCTTTAAAATATCCCTAGATTTGTTTATAAAATCCTATATAGGCTAACAGCAACGTATGACTTTTTCCTCTACCCCCTAACACACCCCTCAACAGCTCTGTTCTCCAGTCAGCAAATGCAACTGGAAAAATAAAATCAGTACTTGTTTTTATTAACCACCTTTTATATTTTCTTTTACAGTTGGTTAAGAAAAGAGGAAATCTGAACTTTCTTTCAAAAGAAAGGGGTAGGGTGTTACATATATTTGCCAAAGAATATAAAATAAACATCATGATAAAAAGAGATGTTTTATTAAGTTTACTATTCTAAATAGAATTTTTAATTACAAAAGATTTCTGTATACAAAGAGAGGGCATTTTTAATCACTTTCAAAATCTCACATCCAGGTTCAAGCACTTTTAAAAGCCTGTAATAATGACTAATTTGAGCACTTTTAAGAACTTTTAAACACACTGTACAAACTTTGAACAAGTAATAATAAAAAGGAACATTTTCTTTAAGTTTTAAAGTAATACTAATACCGAGTAATGTTTAATACTGCATCTTGCAGCAATCATTTTATATTATGCAATTTAATCTGTAGATGGCAGCACTTACCAATTTTTCAACAACTGAAAAACTGTGAAACTGAAACTGAATTTGAGTGCGAAGACCAATGCGATAACCACTGGCGATAACAATAGTTGGAAAGATGCCACAGGTCTTCAGTCGGAGGGGCCCCCAACCCCATCGCAGTTTGGTGATTTTGTGCCCAGGGCTCTGAGGGGAATTTTATAAGGCGTGGTAAAAATCTCCCGTCCTTTTCGTATAGCTCAAAATTTCGAAAAAAAAGTGGGTTGGGTGGGGGGGAGGGAAGACTTTTTCGTAAAACTGCTCGTTTTAATCATTTTCGCATTTCACATAAACTTCTAAAAGGAAAGATGATGACAGGAAAGCTTTTCTGTTACATAAAGATAATTTTATTTATGTTCAAATGCTAAAAATAAATAAATGAAAATACTAATATTCAAATTTAAGAATTAACCCTTCTACCATCTAAATAATTCCAGAAATATGTTTTCGAACTTTAATGTATTTTTTATTTATTTTTTTAATTACAGATGTCTGAATGAGATTCGTAACGCATTCTGAAAAACTCGCTTCCGCACTTTAGCTCAACACGGGCCCAGGTGCGGCACCCCATCAGTCCGCCCCCTCTCGTAGGGCCTGTTTGTGCCCCTGCAGAACAGTCCAAATCGCGCCCCTTCCCAATACCTTGATCAACAACTTAATAATTCTTCAATCCCCATAACCACACAATGAGACAGAGTGCACAACGCTGTATCGGAATTGACACGATACTTGTTACCCCGTGCAAACCTAACAACAAAGTTGCAGAACACATCTCTCGCAATAAGTTCCAAGGTTGCTCCGCAACCTTTTTACCATTTTATTACAGTGGCTATGGTCCTGGTGATGATTTAGTGCGTAAGGGGCCTAGCATTGCTCTAAGCTACAGTCAGTCCTTATTTGTCCGTGGTCTTCTGTATCTTCTTGATGTTTGTCAGCGTAACAGTTTCATTTCTTGTCATAGTAAAGTGGAATCTATCGTTTTCCTGCGAAAAAAATAATTATAAAATAAAACAACAACAACAAAATAAATAAACAAATAAATAAATACGTTTATGTTATACATAGACTAGAGATGAATTCGGGCTCATTTTTTGAAGCCCGAGCCCGCCCGAGCCCGAAATTTCAGCTAAAGACAAATAAAATTAACTACTTCATTAATAAGATACAATAAATTTTGGAGCTTCACACACCTTCTAGTCCCCCGTGCCACTATTTTTTTAAATAAGTACGTCTATTTATCCCATGAATCACTTTTTAAAATCTGTTTCAAGGAGTATGTTCAACAAAGAAGAAAATTTTCACGAGCCCGAGCCCGCACGCAATCGTGAATTACAGAGCCCGAGCCCGAGTCGGGCCCGGGCTCGGGCTGAGCCCGTCTCATCTCTAACATAGACTAAATTATGTTATACATAGACTAAATTGATGAGTGATAACCAGGGTGCGAATTGACGGGAGGGATGCCGTTGATCGTCCCCGGCTGAAGAATGTAATATCCCTGCCTAGAAAAATATTAATTGATCCCTGCCAGGGATAGTATTTACCCTTGCTGAAGAAATGTTAAACTGATGATTGAAGATTTGGGACTGAAGTCAAGAAGTCAAAATGATAGTAGTATAATATCGTTTGTTACTAAACTCTAAGGCGACTGCCTTAAAATTTCGTTTGTTTTCTAAGCTGAAAACCCTTAAGGGTGGCTTCCAATACAGGTACATTAGCTCGTGTATCAGTGATTCCATAGAACAAACAACCTATGATTTTTGTTTGAATATAAGTCAGTTCCCACACGTGTCAGCGACTGCATTTGTCTTGTAATATCATGTGAGTGAAAGATTTACACCTTCCCACCTTTTTCTTTTCAAGTATTCCCCCCTGGAGATTGTTTTCTTTCAAATGTCCCCCCCTGGAGAAAATGTTCAGTTCGCACCCTGGTGATAACATGTTCGAAATCGCGTGTTAATTCATTGTGTGTGATTATGGCAAAGCTACGCTAGGGCGATCTGCCAAGGATGAGGTGTGGCTTGGTAGAAGGACTTTCTAGGGGATTCTAACGCGTATTCACGTTACATTTGGAGAAAACCTACCAAAATTACAGACGGTTAGATCAATAGCCGCCGCGCGATAAATCGCGTGTTGTTAGTATTTCCTTCTACAAAGTAAAAAAAGTATTGTAATCGCGAAAAATTTCGGTTTTCGGATGCTCACAGGAAAATCGATTTTCATCATTTTTGATTTTACTTTCAAGAATTCCTGCACAACCAGAGAAGCTCACTTGCTCTTTATTCATCCATCGTTCATCGAACAGTAAAGTTACATGTACAGTAAACTCCCGACTATCCAGCCTAATGTGGCGGAAGGGTAGGCCGGATAAGCCGGAGTTCAATAAACATTTACTCACTTCCCTCCCCCCATATAAAAAACGCATGTTACATATTTTAAGGTAAATTATCGGCCGAAATGTTACGCTATTTTTAACAGACAGGCAGACGCGCAGGATTTCTCTGAGTCCCGCACCCAGGTCTACTCGGATTTTGCATTCATGAAAATACTTATTTCATGCGAGAAATTCTTACTTTAGTGAATATGTGTATTGCATGTGTACATACGTGTCCTGCACAACCAGGGAAGCTCACTTGCTCTTTATTCATCCATCGTTCATCGAACAGTAAATTTACATGTACAGTAAACTCCCGACTATCCAGCCTAATGTGGCGGAAGGGTAGGCCGGATAAGCCGGAGTTCAATAAACATTTACTCACTTCCCCCCCCCCATATAAAGAACGCATGTTACATATTTTAAGGTAAATTATCGCCCGAAATGTTACGCTATTTTTAACAGACAGGCAGACGCGCAGGATTTCTCTGAGTCCCGCACCCAGGTCTACTCGGATTTTGCATTCATGAAAATACTTATTTCATGCGAGAAATTCTTACTTTAGTGAATATGTGTATTGCATGTGTACATACGTGTCCTGCACAACCAGGGAAGCTCACTTGCTCTTTATTCATCCATCGTTCATCGAACAGTAAATTTACATGTACAGTAAACTCCCGACTATCCAGCCTAATGTGGCGGAAGGGTAGGCCGGATAAGCCGGAGTTCAATAAACATTTACTCACTTCCCCCCCCCATATAAAGAACGCATGTTACATATTTTAAGGTAAATTATCGCCCGAAATGTTACGCTATTTTTAACAGACAGGCAGACGCGCAGGATTTCTCTGAGTCCCGCACCCAGGTCTACTCGGATTTTGCATTCATGAAAATACTTATTTCATGCGAGAAATTCTTACTTTAGTGAATATGTGTATTGCATGTGTACATATGTGTCCTGCACAACCAGGGAAGCTCACTTGCTCTTTATTCATCCATCGTTCATCGAACAGTAAATTTACATGTACAGTAAACTCCCGACTATCCAGCCTAATGTGGCGGAAGGGTAGGCCGGATAAGCCGGAGTTCAATAAACATTTACTCACTTCCCCCCCCCATATAAAAAACGCATGTTACATATTTTAAGGTAAATTATCGGCCGAAATGTTACGCTATTTTTAACAGACAGGCAGACGCGCAGGATTTCTCTGAGTCCCCCCCCCCGCACCCAGGTCTACTCGGATTTTGCATTCATGAAAATACTTATTTCATGCGAGAAATTCTTACTTTAGTGAATATGTGTCCTGCACAACCAGGGAAGCTCACTTGCTCTTTATTCATCCATCGTTCATCGAACAGTAAAGTTACATGTACAGTAAACTCCCGACTATCCAGCCTAATGTGGCGGAAGGGTAGGCCGGATAAGCCGGAGTTCAATAAACATTTACTCACTCCCCCCCCCCCCATATAAAAAACGCATGTTACATATTTTAAGGTAAATTATCGCCCGAAATGTTACGCTATTTTTAACAGACAGGCAGACGCGCAGGATTTCTCTGAGTCCCCCCCCCCGCACCCAGGTCTACTCGGATTTTGCATTCATGAAAATACTTATTTCATGCGAGAAATTCTTACTTTAGTGAATATGTGTATTGCATGTGTAAAATTTGAGTGCCCAGTATGCGTATGCAGCACAGGACCGCTAACTACATTTAACATTTTTTCAACCAGGCCGGATAGTCGAGAGATTGCTGTACCACCAATCGTTTACTAATAACGTGCACTTCAATTTGATACGCTTTATTTTGATGTAAACAACATTTTCCATTCGGTATAACGACTCGATTAAATGAAGAGCAAGTGAACTTCCTCCCCTACCCCCCTCCAAATGGTCAAATAAAGTAGACATTTTTCCCCCGTAGCTGTACATACGCACGCATTTACGTGTATGTACGTAGTATGTACGTATGTACATATGAACATATGTACGTAATTAACTAGGAGAATTCAGGAAAGGTTAGCCGTAGAATATTGAATTTTGATTGCAATCGAAATTTTTCTTTTTTGACTACAATCAATTGGGCAGTTAATTTGGATTACTCAAAAGACTTAATACATTAAGGAAGCAAAAGGACGCTGAATCTGATTTTTTAAAATTTTCAATTTTGAATATTCTATAATGTAAAGATGAATACGGTTTATATTTTATAATGCTTTTGTCAAATCTAAATGTCAGAAGTAATCATTTTTGTACAAAAAAAGGTACTTTTTAAAGAAAAGTAAACTCAAAAACCATTTTCAAAATACTCCAAGGGCACACTATTTCAACATCCATTTTCAAAATGCTCCCAGTGATTTCTAAGGACATCAACATCAATTTAAAAAGCTGAATTTTTCTAAACAAGTTAAAAGGAGGTATAAAAGTATAACTTCGCATGAAATTGTAGATACATTTAGTTGATAAGCATGATTTCATGATAAATTGCTATTTTTAGAATTTTAATTCGTTTTATTTTATTTAGCATGAATAAATCTTGTCCAATTTATTATTATTACAGAAAAACGTGCGAAATTATATTCATAATATCATTCTAAACATTCATGAGAAATTTGAAAGAAACACAGCATTTCGAAAATACACATCAATTGAAAAAGTGGAAACAGGTAAAAATGACGTTAAAGTGCTATATCTCCAATAACAATCCTTTAAATGGCTTTTCTGGCTATAGCAAATGTTCGAACTGTACGATTTTAAAAATTCAACTTGTTATGGAAAACTAGAAAGGAGCTTTCTTTTTTTTTTTTCGAATTTTGGTCAAATTTCACCTTGTTCAGCGTCCCTTGTTCCCTTAGGATCTATGGGCATTTTCAATACATTAAAATTCTATAGGAAGTCATTGTTGGACCTTGTCCGAAATCTCGTAAATGTCGAAAACTTCACAAGTTTTGGTAAAATATCGCCAAATTTGAAGACAAAAATAAGTTTTTAAAACTTCCCGTTCAGTGATTTACTGCCAAACTAGGCAGGTTTGACAGTACTATAGCAAATGTTCGAACTGTACGATTTTAAAAATTCAACTTGTTATGGAAAACTAGAAAGGAGCTTTCTTTTTTTTTTCGGAATTTTGGTCAAATTTCACCTTGTTCAGCGTCCCTTGTTCCCTTAGGATCTATGGGCATTTTCAATACATTAAAATTCTATAGGAAGTCATTGTTGGACCTTGTCCGAAATCTCGTAAATGTCGAAAACTTCACAAGTTTTGGTAAAATATCGCCAAATTTGAAGACAAAAATAAGTTTTTAAAACTTCCCGTTCAGTGATTTACTGCCAAACTAGGCATGTTTGACAGTACTATAGCACGATGGATACGTTCTGTGTTGTATGAATCCGTAATATACGAGTCACAAACACATAACTCATACCGTAATGTACGAGTCACAAACACGATACTCACATTACTCATACCGTAATGTACGAGTCACAAACACATGATACAGTCATTTCTGTATTACTTGTTGCCACAGCATCAGCAGTGGCACCAAGTAGTACAAAAACGTCTGTCTTATTCTTTTATTGTGTTGTACGAGTCTTTTTTTAACGTGTTATAGGAAAAAGATTGCAATTTTCCTGCGTTCTATACTAATCCGTCTCACATGAGCCTGTGTTATTCGGGGAGGGGGGGGGGTGTCTACTGTACTTCGATTGCACAGGGAACAGTTTGGATATTTGACACCCATTGCAACTTTTTATTATTTTGAGACTGCATATAATCGATTATAATTTCCCACTTATATTATAAATTGACAATAAAACAGAATTCCATTTATTTCTTTGTCTTAAAATGGCCATAATGGCATAATCAACACTCCCCAATGTTTCTTCTCGCCAATGGTTGGTAACTATTTAAGCTGAGCCTAGTCCAATATATTCGGACGAGGGCCAGTTGCACCCACGCCAACAGCTGTCAATCAAATCGAGGGGCGAGTTACACCGGAATCCTTATCTTGATCCCCCCTCGAAAACATGAGACCGCTGGCCCTTTGCGAGACCCGAAAAAACATCACTGGGTCCAGCCATCGCTATAGGGGGCCCCTCAAAAAATATGCTACCGCTGGCCCTTTGCGAGACCTAAAAAAACATCACTGGGTCCGGCCATCGCTCTAGGGACCCCCTCGAAAATATGCTACCGCTGGCTCTTTGCGAGGCAGCAGGGTTCCCCTATGATTGTCCCCCTTCCCTACCTTTCGCGGGTTCAACTCGCCCTTTTCTCCCTTCGGTCGGTACAAACCCATTCCCACACATGTTTGTGTGTGCATGTGCTATTGACATTTCGTATGTAGCCCGTTCTCAGTTAAAACTGGCATCATAACTTTGACAGCAATTTACTAGGGAGTCCATCACTAACAGCGGTATTCACCAAACGCCATGACACCGCTAGTCAGGTAGCCTGAAAGGTCAGTTTGCCTCTCAGAGACAAAGCGGAAATTTCATTGGTCAGATGATGTCATGATTAACTTTGCATTTGTCATGGGGATTAAATTAGAGAAAAAATAAATGGAGTGATCATGGTTTTGTAATCTCAAGGAGAGATAGAGGACCCATAGCAGTAAAGGGAAGAAAAGGTGCCGTATTTGGCTGGTTATCCTCTTGTACTATTCATTTTGCAATGGAAATGTTAAATGTCCCCTGTTTCTCCTTGTGGTATTTCTACAGTTTTCATAATCTTTAAATTACCATGGAGATAATAATTCAGTTCTGCCAATAAATATGAAATTAACGAAACTTGGTGAATATCACTTCCCTTTCCAACCTTTGAAGTAACTCGCTCTGCTGGATGAGAGAAAAAAAAAACTTACTCACAGGTTTAATGTTTGGCAAATATGTTCATTCATAAACAATTTACCGGTGCGTTCATTAGTTTAGTTCAACGGCGACTTACCATAACTTCTTCCACTTCGACTTCTGTAATGAAATCAGCGCATGTAATGAGGATGAAACTGGCTTTACTTTCAGAGATATGAAGCACGGATTTGCCGAAATAGGGTTCTCGGTGGATGTTCACAAGACGCGTCAAGAAAGACCTCAACAGATGACCGGATTCTATGTTCCAGATCTTGAGCTCCTGAAAATTGAGCACGAGGTTTTTTCAATTTTAATTTAGAATACAGAAGGCAGTATATTTTAAGCAATAAACTTGAAAATAAATAGAAACAAAGTCATTCCTTTTCGGCTTGAAAGCTGATGCAGATTTATATAAAAACTATTTCAGGGTGTGACACTGACTATATGCAGCGTCGAATTTTGCAGATTCCGACTAAAATGAAATTTTTTTAAATTACAAAATCCATTCAATAAATAACCGTTAAAGTTGTACAAAAGAAAAAAAAATTAACAGAGTTAGCGCTTTTTTGTTATTGTTTGGTGGTGTCCTAGAACCAGGCGCTGATTATAGTAGAGAAGCTTGCCCTAGAGCTAGCTTGCATGCATACCTAGGGCACGTGCTCAAGGCACACATGCGACTGTGCGATATTTTTCTTTGGAGGTACTTGAAAGACCAGGTGTATCGTCAAAGTCCACAAACTATAAATGAACTGGAACGACACGCTTTTGCTACTTGTCAGAACATTGTAACTGAAATGTTTGCACGGACGTCTGTAATTTTTGTCCGCAGACTGCGGCACAAGTTGTTGCTGCAAGCAGTGATTATTTTGAAAACATTCTTTTACAGTTTTTAATAGTCAGCAGCGCCATCTGTTGACAAACTTTGGAAATAATTTTGAAAATTGGTAAGAATAAATTCTTTGGTTACCTAAGCAGAATGCAGAAAACCGTACATTTTTATTGCCTTACGGGTTTTTTTTTTTTTTTTCAAATCTTCGCTCATTTTGGGGACATGTCTACGGTACATGTCTACGAGTTACAAGTTATCAGAATGAGCATTTTGAAACTTGGCCGTGTTATTTCCATCCCTATACTCAAGATAAGTTTACGCATAATAAGGAGCCGGTTAAAAGCAAGTTCGGCAATTATTTAAAGAAAAATGATTTTCTCTTTATTTTGATGCATAATCAACAGGGTGCTGCTTCATTAACTTACCAATTCTTTACAAATAGAGATCACCAATCGCAGCGCTGGCCACAAGCGCACATCAGCAACGACAGCACAGTGCCCATGAAGTGTGTGAACGCATTCGTGGGGAACTGAAATCGTCCAGGTACGAACTAGAAAATCTTTACTTCCAGTGGCAATTACCTTTGATCGATAATCAGCATCGAAGCATGTTACCCCCTGCATAGAAAAAGAAGAGAAAACGTTACAATCAGCAACGGCATCAGTGAAAACTGGATTACATTCCACTTCATTTAGCAACAAACAGTATTGGTTGAATAGACGGAGTTTCTCTCAACTTCTAAGGGGAATAAGTTGTTCAAAGACTAATCAGAATCACATTTAGCTTTAATATATCATCCATGGTGTTTGCATTTTGCCACAGCCACTCTTCATACCGGCCGGCCTTCAGATGGTCTCGTGGGGAATTCCTTATCAATTTTTAATACTTTCCAACAAGTATGAAAAGTATTTATGAATTCTCACGGCGCCAGGAGCACGTGCCCCTGTAGTAGAGGCCCTACTTATGTATGCTTTAGAGCACGGGTTCTCAAAATTTAAGGATCTATGCCCCCCCTTTGAACACTGATTCGCGCGTTTTTATTAATGGAGTCTCTGATGTTTGCTTCCCGGCATTAGGATTATGCATTATGTATTACTCAATTGCATTTGTATTAAGTAATAAAATTCGCGATTGATTGAGATTTTTCTAGAGATGGAATCTCTGGAATTTTCGGGCAACATCGGCGTAAGGTATAAAAGAGTAGGATCGTTCCAGAATTCATAGTGGTTCAGTCAGCTGTTACGAGCAGCCGTTGATTCTGCTGACAGCATAAGGCTCTGATTGTGCGCTTTTGTGAGCGATCTATCGCTTGTTTTGAGAAGCTTAATTTTGAAAAATCTTCGGGCTTTCTTCAATGTAGAATCCTGAGGAACTGATGATAATTTGACTCGAGAATTTTTACTGAATTTTAGTCTGTGAAAGAATTTTTATTGCGTGTGAAATACAATATCTGAAAAAGCTTTTGTGTTAAGCTGGCAGTTATAAAACGTGTTATTGCTTATTTAGTCCTGTGATTTGTGTAGATTGAGCAGATTTTTCATCGACTTTTTAATAAAATTTGTGTTTCGTCCTGTCAACTGGGCTGTTTACTAAAACTTTCCATCTGCACTGTACTTTTAAGGTTCGAACCCGGAAACTAAGCAGAGTTTTCTGCAATAATAATTTTGAATGTAGTACTTTCAGAACTACTGCGGTTAGATACGAATATTTTTTTTAATTCATCAATATGCTCCATAACAGAGAGCAAATAGATGTCAACACACTGCAGAGTTTTGGCTACAGGTTCTAAGTATGAAGAGTACTTGATACGATGCATATTGCTATGATGAACTTCGGCTAGTTTTAATCACAGTATAATTGATACGCCTTTATACGCGTATTACTTAAAACTGTTTATTTTTGTGAATTTCAATATCTATTTTTGTGATTTTTCATACCAGTTTTTGTAAAAGTCATCTTTTTGGCTTAAAAAAATGTTACAAAACAAATTAAAATATACGGTAAAGTGCCAATGAAGGGTTGTTTTAATCTATTGTATTTTTATGATGGGGCCTTTTTAATCGATTGTTTTGTAAAGGAGCCGTTTTAATCGATTGTAATTTTGTGAAGGGATCGTAAAACGTATATGTATATTAATGACTATGTCATTTTATCTCTTACCCCCTTTATTGAAAATTGTCCGAAAAATGTGTCCCAAAATAGCGACATAAAAATGTGACATAATTTTACATATTTTTAAATACTATTAGTTCACAACAGCTTTAATCTATTGTTAGAATATTTCGTAAGCTGCAGCATATGCATCGCATGTATTTTTCAATAAATAGGTTACAATCATAAAAATTTCAGCATAGAGTTACCAGGCGAAATACACGAAAGATGAGAGATAAAATGACATAGTCAATTAATATCGTTTTAATATGGCAATAATGAAACTAAAAAATTAGCAAGGTTCAGGGGGGCGGGTCTCCCCTTGACGGGGCTCGAACAGCCGAGTTTATATGTACTATACGAATATACTATAATCCATATGTATGACGCAAGTGTCTCACTCTTAAATTTTGCCCACCTTTACAAAAAATCCTGGCGGTGCCCATGGTAACAAGGGCTTGCATTGGCCGACTCACTCTTCGTCAAAAATTACATTTGCCTTATAAAGCATTAATATAGAATAATCTAATTTTTGAAAAAGAAGAAGAAAAAAAAACAATAAATGGAAGACTTTCACTCTCTTGAAAACGATTTATTTTCAAAGAAATCATCCTTTAAATACTCCTTACAATAAAGACAGAAATAGCTTATCGCAGATGAAAATAGCTTTAATGACCGAAAGCCAATCGGACATGTGTTATCATCTTTTATCGATTACTGTAAAAGATCTTATTTTCGTGAGCCGTTATGTTCGCGAAAATGAAGATATCTGATATTTCGCGAATTTTGAATAGAGCTGAAAGTTGAAAAATCCCGAAAGTACCTAAATATAGAACCCCTCTTGCACTAGGCATTTTAAGGAACTTCCTTTTGTCTGGTTTGAATATTTAAGCTGGTTTAAATATTTAAGTGAATAAGCTGCATTGTATTAGTCATATTATTGTTTTATATTCAAGAAATAGTTTCAAGAAAGAAGGTTGTCAAGAAAGAGTTTGAAACAGCAATAATAAATTTTAGTAAATCAAAAGTTTCTGATTTATTATTATTTGAAGAGAGAGAAAAAAAAAAGTATTTCGCGAGAATTTAATTTTCGCGATTATGACGGGCTCTCGAAAATTACAGCCTCGCGAAAATAAGTGTTTTTACAGTATGTGAAGTATTCGGTGATTTTTTTCCCGAGCAAAATTTAAAGTCTTGTGTTGTAAAACTCATGACTAAAAAGAGATGTTTTCAATTATTCTTTGCATGTACCAGATAAATCACAATTAAGAGGTTATATATATATATATATATATATATATATATATATATATATATTGCGGCTGGGTAGAGGAAGCTAACAGAAATTTTGGATTTTAAGAGCATATTTTAATTTTATATGCTATATATACATATATATACAGGGTGTCCAGCCTTAATGTGACCCAATAGCTAATTCCCGAACCATTCGGTTTAGATATGCACTTCCAATTTGAAAAATGTTTTTAAAAAGGTAAAGAATGTTTTTACGTGCTTTTCGAATCAAAAAACCCATTTAGAAAAAAATTACAAAATTAAATTTTTATGCGGTCCCCAGGTCCTATCACTTATATTTAGGAAAAGATGCAGTACACAAAAACAAAGTAAACACAAAAAGTTTCATTTTATTACGATAAAAACTGACCAAGTTATGGAACTTTGAATATCATACATTTCATCCATTTTCTCGGCCAATTTCAAGAAGCTAGTAAGGGACCGTCTCCAAAGTGAAATTAATTGGAACTCTGCCAGGAAACATTCGCTCTTGCACGTCACTCTTATGTAAATCGTTTTTAAATTTAAAAGTACACACATTACGTTAATATTACAATAACTGAGTACTTAAGAAACAAAATTTATTCTGTGAACGTGTAAAACATAGATAAAATAAAATATTTTGGACGAAGAAAACTTTTCAAAAGCAGTTCCAAAAACTTAGACTTATTTGCCTGCGGCTTCAGACTGATTTGCTGCGGTACTGATCATGGCAAACGTTAAAAATCTGTTGTGTAGTCGCTTGCAATTGCATACAGTCGTATTCTAATATTACGAATTCTAGTACAGGAGAACGAGATGTATACAAATGAAGAATACTGCGAAATGGTACTGTTGTATGGGCAGTGTAATCGAAATAAGAGAGAGGCGGCAAGACTTTATGCCATTAAATTTCCCAGTCGAAGACATCTATCTTATTGTACAATTGCCCGTGCTGTTCAACGCTTGTATAGAACTGGGAGTTGTCATAGACGTATTCCCTTGTCTCGTGCCACACCTTCAAGCTTGCGGATACCCGCTGAGGATGTTCTAGGATATGCCCTGGCTCATCCTGAAAGTAGTGTCCAGGATATTAGCAAGGCTTGTTCCTACTCAAAGTCGACGGTGTGGAACATATTACATACGTACGGTGCATTTCCTTATCGTCCAGTCCTGGCGCAGGAGCTAATGTCTGGAGACTAGAGATGAGACGGGCTCAGCCCGAGCCCGAAAGCCCGAGCCCGAGCCCGACTCGGGCTTGGGCTCTATAATTCACGATTGCGTTCGGGCTCGGGCGGGCTCGGGCTCGTGAAAAATTTCTCCTTTGTTGAACATACTCCTTGAAACAGATTTTAAAAAGTGATTCATGGGATAAATATACGTACTTATTTCAAAAAATAGCGGCACGGGGGACTAGAAGGTGTGTGAAGCTCCAAAATTTATTGTATCCTCTTAATGAAGTAGTTAATTTTATTTGTCTTTAGCTGAAATTTCGGGCTCGGGCGGGCTCGGATTAAAAGTCTTCGGGCTCGGGCGGGCACGAGATTCAAAAAATGAGCCCGAACTCATCTCTACTGGAGACCAGTTGTATACATCTCGTTCTCCCATACTACAATTCGTAATATTAGAATACGGCTGTATGCAATTGCAAGCGACTACACAACAGATTTTTAACGTTCGCCATGATCAGTATCGCAGCAAATCAGTCTGAAGCCGCAGGCAAATAAGTCTATTTTTTTGGAACTGCTTTTGAAAAGTTTTCTTCGTCCAAAATATTTTATTTTATCTATGTTTTACACGTACACAGAATAAATTTTGTTTCTTGAGTACTCAATTATTGTAATATTAACGTAATGTATGTACTTTTAAATTTAAAAACGATTTACATAAGAGTGACGTGCAAGAGCGAAAGTTTCCTGGCAGAGTTCCAATTAATTTCACTTTGGAGACGGTCCCTTACTAGCTTCTTGAAATTGGCCGAGAAAATGGATGAAATGTATGATTTTCAAAGTTCCATAACTTGGTCAGTTTTTATCGTAATAAAATGAAACTTTTTGTGTTTACTTTGTTTTTGTGTACTGCATCTTTTCCTAAATATAAGTGATAAGACCTGGGGACCGTATAAAAATTTAATTTTTGTAATTTTTTTCTAAATGGGTTTTTTGGTTCGAAAAGCACGTAAAAACATTCTTTACCCTTTTTAAAACATTTTTTTAAATTAGAAGTGCATATCTAAACCGAACGGTTCGGGAATTAGCTATTGGGTCACATTAAGGCTGGACACCCTGTATATCAGGTTGTAACGAAAGTTTTCCGCCAAATCTGCTTGAAAAAACTCCTTAGATAACTCTTTTTGATCTTTCGGTACCAAACCTGCACAGTGTCACGTGATGCAACAATAGTATTTAAAGCTGTACTCATTATTGGTTGATATTCTGTAGCTGACTTTTTGCAACACAACTAGAAGTAAAGGATGGTTCAATTCCTCTAGAGTGATAGTTTCATTTGACACACCTTGTACTTAATGATAACTATATTTTTTACAGGTTTCATAACAGAGTGTTATAAAGTAAGTCTTTTTCTTTCAAATGCCAAAAATCGTTTGACAAAATATGAGCAAATACGCCAACGCGAACTGTTTTCTGACGATGCTTACGGTGGCGGGAAACTTTCGTTACAACCTAATATATTCTAATAACTTTATTCAATTTCTTCAAGCGAAGAATGACCACGTTGCGTCAGTGTGTGACCGTACAGCCCAGCTGTGTAAAAAAACTTCTTTGTGGGGCTAGATGGGCGATTCGATTGACCGTCATGTTGTTGTAATTAAATGGATCGATGGCAACGGCTGAACTTTTTCAGCGTTGGGCAGTCTATCCAGTTAGTCTTCTATATCGATACGAAAATACTTCCGCCTCAAAAGGCTTAACCCTTTAAGGCGCAGTGATCCCGCTCTGGGAACACCCAACTCTAACGTTTTGACTGTTGCCAGTCACGAAGA
Organism: Cheiracanthium punctorium; assembly: GCA_038373885.1. Lineage (NCBI taxonomy): Eukaryota > Metazoa > Arthropoda > Arachnida > Araneae > Cheiracanthiidae > Cheiracanthium > Cheiracanthium punctorium. The sequence goes on along the minus strand of JAWZYV010000455.1, from coordinate 729,915 downwards.
ATAGATTGGATTTCTATAAAAATAGTTGCGGGTGACATAGCTCCACGAGAATTCTTTACTTTTTAGACGTTATTTCCCGTAAAAGAATGGTCACGATCATTTTTAACAGCACTGACATCTGCTGAAAAATGGAAGAACGCGAGAACAGCTGGATAGATTGCCCAATGCTGGAAAAAGGGTTGCGCCTCAAAGGCTTAATGTTCACCTACCTTTTTGTGGTGAAGTATTCGACGTGAAGTCTTTTCGTTCATATTTTGAGAAATGAGGGAACGTTTTACGTCACGCTTGGCATTTGAGAGCAATAGATTACACTCCCAGATGTGCTGTATTTTATCGACAAAGTCATTGTGGACATTCCTCAGTTTCCTGCACACAACATAATCCCTGTGACTCTTCAACTCCTGTGGAGGAAAAAGAAAAAGGTAATATATTTAAATGCAGTTTAGAAAGTGATACGTGCTTATTCAGGATATTTATGATTGAAATATTTAAAAATGTTTTTCGGGGGGTTATTAAACACTTCAAAAATACTTATTTAACAGTAAAAATTTCATTTTGTCTCCATTGCGTGGTCTCCAGTTTGTTTTCAGGAAACGATTGATCTTTCGCCTGAGTTAATATACCATACTAAAACAATCTCGAATTGCCAACAGTCTGAGTTTTGTTTTATCGCAAAGTTACACGAGGAACATTTGCCCACAGAGGGGAGGGTGCCTTGGTCGGAGGACGTCTTAAGGGGTTCTGAAGATTATTTACATTACATCTGGGGAACCACGATCAAAACTCAGACGGTTATATCGACAGCCGCACGATAGCCCTGAGCCTGGTACCTTAACACTTCAACCGTGTACATTGTTCAGTATCTTATCCACTGGCCCACGGTGGGACTGTATTGCTCCACTATCAGCTGAATCGCATTAAGAAAGATAACTTTTTCAGTTATATTCTTGGACCTTTCGATTTTTACTTTTGATTGCGAACGAAGCTCAAGTCTAATCAACCTGTTATCAAACAAATTTTTGTCAGGCAGACTGAGGGCAGAATGGGCACAAGGCAAAAAAATAGGTCTGTGATGCAGATCATCACATATCTTAATTTAATTATCAATTACTTAATTGTTAATTATTTCTAAATTTAATCCGTGTTCAAAATTTATTCTTTGCACTTTCGATTCGGATTTTTCTTCGCTTCGCCTGTAAAGTTTTATTTCTGCACCTGCCTTATTTAAAAGCAATCTTCCGTTTTCATTTATTTTTCCTTCTTTTATTTCACTTTTGCCTTTAAAGCCTAGCGTTTCAGTTTCGATGGTTTGTTTATGACCATATAAGGCATAAAATCTATAAATAACATTGGCTTTCATTTTGGGTTACAATTTAGCTGATAGATTTTTTGTTTTATCCTGTTGGCGCGTCGGTGATTCAAAAATAATTATATAGAAATGTATTTAACGCCTACTGGCGCCTCTTTGTTTTCGCACTTTGTTTGGCGTGCCCTTTGACGTTTTTTGCTTCTGTTACTACTCCCTTGGCTTGTGTTTTGACGTCACATTTTTCGCTTTGCTGTTGCCCTGAAAACCTGCGTCTCTTTGGGGTCAACCGCAGGACTTTATATTTTTGATGTTTATATATATGGTGATATATTAAATAAAGTGTAAATGCCACTTTACGATGTCATGCTCTTTTATCACGGCTTTGTCTTGAGGTAATGAACCAGGGGAAATCCGCCTCATAAGGTCTGTCTCGTCTCCCCGTAAACGGATTTAAAAATTTGCCGACTATAGGGTAGACAAAAGCACGCCTTCGAAAATTTGCGGCCGTAGGCTATATCCTAGCTATTTAGAAATCAGTAAGTGTGTCTCGCGGAACACCTCCAAAATTCGTCTATTCAATTTAAACGAATGGCAAAAAGCACTCAACAAAAATTTGTAAAAAGCTTTGTATAAAGACATACATAAATGGTACTTATCAACAAATGATCATTTCAAGTCTACACAAAAAGTCCGGCCTTCCTGGAACGCCTAGAACTACAGTTCCAGGAATTCTGCTCTTCCAGTGCTTGAATTTTATCTGCAACTCAGGAAGGTTGTACTTTTTATACCGGCTTAAACGATCGTTTTGTCGATAAGTAAACAAATGTTTTTTTTTTTTTTTTTTTTTTTTTTTAAACTGGCGTAATATCTACAGTTAACCAAATAAAATTTATCTTCAAGCGAAGAGATTGATAAAGTTAAATAATAATATTTGAATTTTTCCGAACTGAAATTTAAAAAAAAAAAGAAAGAAAGAGAACATTTTGTCGATTACTACTACGCGAATGAAGTGACATTTTGTTGCATAATATATGGTTACTAAATTTAAATTACAGTGTTTGAATTTTCAACAAATTTGAATTCGTTTTGAGGCATGATGTAAACTGTAAAAGATTTTCGCACATCAATTAAAATCATCAAAATGTAATCAAACCAAACACTCATGTGTTAGATGTAGACGTCTTGCTATTAAAAGCATTTTCCAAATATTCTCTTTTCCGTACAATATTCATTATTGACATCTCCTTCTCTAACTTTGAACGACGTCTTGACATTAAAAGCTTATTCCACTAAAATAAAACGTTAATTTAGAAAATAAAATGGTCTTTCTATTGACATTTTCACTGAGCCTTTTGTTAAATCTCCAACCTGTAATCTTTTAACAATACACAGAAGTTATAACTCTTGCTTTCTACAGTTTTGCTAGTATGATAACACTGTCAAGGGCGGATTAAAGGGGGGAGCGGAGGGGGTGACTGTCTCTCCGAGAAAAAAGAAATTAATGTAGATCCTATTTTGCTTCCATAAATTGGATGTATATGTTAATCTTCTAACTAACCGCCCCCCACCGACGGACTAACCGCCCACCGACGGACTAACCGCTACTGCATAAGCCTAACAGCCTGGGATTCTTATCCACTCTGGATGCTCGCCAATAGGGTTGCCAGGCGAAATACAGCAACCCTACTCGCCTAAAGCTCTCTCAAGAATATCAAATAACGAAAAGCAAAATTATCATCGACCCACGTTTGCAATTGCAAGGAAAGATCAGGAAACCTTCCTACTTCCAGTTGATGAAGTAAATGTAAAGGAAGAATGAAAGAAAAAGAAAAGGGGGGGGGATAAAACGACATAGTCAATTAATATCGTTTTAATATGACAATAATGAAACTAAAAAATTAGGGGGGTTCAGGTAGGTCTTCCCCTGACGAGGCTCGAACAGGCGAGTTATTTTAACAGCTGTTCACATCATTTTTTTACTTAAATTATTATTATTTAGTTACTTTTAACCACTTAACAGTTCCTTTGAATTGTCATATTGTGTCCAAATATAAGCATATTTTTGAAAAACAATTTTGCATTCTAATTCATTACATAAATTCATATCAGCAATCATAACTTTTACAGGTATTTAATTTAATTATTTATAATTATTTTCAATTATTACAAAAAATACACTATTTTTACTTTAAAGTTGGCTTTCCCCCGAAGAGCTAACTGAACTATAAGAACGTGAAGTGGCAGATGATAACTTTCTGCCCTTCTCATTGTACGTGTGTGTATTCACGATTGAACACAACTTTTCCCAACATAACACTTTATTAAAACGAAAACATAAAACAGATAAAACACAAACTGGCACCTTGTGCCGAATACAAAAAGGGGACTATACCCCAGGCGTAGTAACTCGCTACATACGTTACTAACTAGCTACAGACCTTATATAGTGTCGCTGTTCACATAGCAACACTGTTCACATTAGCATAACTCTGCTTCTGTGGAAAAACTTGGCCTGGTTGCGAAAACCCTCTCGTGCTTTCAAGTCGATTCTCTTGGAGACTCGTGTCCTGGAGGTGGAGAGGGACATAACGCAAAGTGCTGCCGCCGCAGTACCCCCCTCCTAGTGGAAACGAACTTGCAGACGTTCCGGGGGTTTGCTGGTACGTCCTGCGCGTGTGACCGTAGTGTTTCCGGTCAGATCAGCACTTTTTACCTGTTGCTCGTTCAAAGTGAAAGCAGGCTTCAATCGATCAACGGTGACTATATTTTCCTGGCCTTTCATTAAAATTTTATAAAATTTATAGGTTCTCATTAGCACAGGAAATGGTCCGTCGTACGGTGGACACAGCGGTGGTTTCACAGAGTCCTTACGGACATATACATCTTTGGAAGCAGCTAGTGATTTGGGAATGAATATTTGTTCACGGCCGTGAGAAGACGTTGGCCGAGGTACTAGGTGCTCCATCTGCTGCTTTAGTTGTCGAATGAAGTCGGGAACATTAATATCTGTTGCAGAGGGCTGGAAAAATTCTCCAGGGAGTCGAAGCGAAATGCCGTATACCAGCTCAGCCGTGGTTGCTCTCAACTCTTCTTTATAGACGGACCGAAGTCCTAATAGAACAGTAGGTAATTTTTCCAACCATTGGTCGGTCAGACAGGCTTTCAACGCAGTTTTCAAACCTCTATGCCAGTTCTCTATAAGGCCATTGGCCTGTGGATGATAAGCTGCACTACGAATTCTTTTTATCCCAAATAAATGTAAGAGAGAATTAAACAAGCAAGATTCAAATTGCCGACCCTGGTCGGTTGTAATAGTTGTGGGCACGCCAAACCTTGCTACCCAGTTTTCGTAAAACGCTCTAGCAACAGTGTCGCTGGCTATGTTAGTGACGGGTACTGCTTCAACCCAACGTGTAAATCTGTCGATCATTGTAATCAAATATTTAAAATTTTTGTTTACGGGTAAAGGGCCGACTAGATCTATGTGTACGTGGTCAAATCTGTCTCTTGGAACAGTATAATTCTGTATTGGGGTTTTTGTATGTCTTTGCGTCTTAGTCAACTGACAAGGAATGCAACATTTCGTCCAAGTCCGTGAATCCTTTTGAATGCCAGGCCACATAAAACGAGAACTTAGCAACTTAGCTGTGGCCTTCATACCTGGGTGAGACAAGTTATGTAAATTGTCAAATACTTTCCTTCGAAAGGATTCTGGAATGTACGGACGAATTTTGTCTGTAGATACCTCACAATACAAGGGAGTTTGAGTTTCTGGAATTGTCATTCGTTTAAATACTAATTTAGTGTGTGTACTGATTAGTTTTTCAAGTTCTTTGTCACCCTCTTGTGCCTTTGCGATTGCTGAGTAATCTAATGTACTCGGGAAGGTAATGGATTCGACTCTAGAAAAGAAATCGGCAGGGATATTGTCGCGTCCCGGGTTGTAGCGAATATCCGTACTAAACTGACCGATGTAGTCTAGGTGTCTCAGTTGCCTAGGAGACCATCTATCTCCCTTCTGATTAAAGGCGAAGGTGATTGGTTTATGATCCGTGAAAACCGTAAAAACACGGCCCTCGAGAAAGTGCTTAAAATACTTGATAGATGCGTAGATCGCGTACAATTCTCTGTCATAAGTAGACCATTTCTGCTGTGCAGGTGTGAGCTTAGCAGAATAAAATGCTAAGGGCTCGATTACTTGTGTATCCTGCTTTAAGCTGATCTGGTGGAGAGAACTGCCTATAGATGTACTACTTGCATCGGTGCATAAGCAAAGCTGTGCGTCTGGGTTGGGATGTACCAATAATGCCGCGTTAGCTAGCGATTCCTTACACTTTGTGAAGGCTTCTAGTGTTTCGGTTGTCCACGAAATAACCTTTTTGCTATTATTTTTATAGCCTTTTAAAAGCTCGTTTAGAGGCGCTTGTAATTTAGCAGCCTGCGGGACATTCCGTCTGTAAAAGTTCAAGAGTCCTAAGAAGCGTTTTAAACCTTTACATGTTTGGGGTTGCTCGAAGTCTAAAATTGGTTTAACTTTGCTAGGCAGCGGTTTTATGCCGTGTTCGTTAACCAAGTAACCCAAGAATGGTAGTTCAGTGACCCCAAAAATGCTTTTAGACAAATTGATTCTAATGCCGTATTTGTTTAGTCTTTTAAACAGAGTTTCGAGATGAGTCATGTGCTCTTTCTCATTGGAACTGGCTATTAAAATGTCGTCTAAGTAAGCAAATGTAAAGTTTAAGTCTTGTAGGACTTCAGATATGAACCTTTGGAAAGTTTGAGCTGCATTACACAATCCAAAGGGAAGGAATTTGAATTCCCATAAGCCGAAAGGTGTGGTAATAGCGGTTTTTTGAATGTCGTCTTTGTGCACTGGGATTTGATGGTATGCACGGATGAGGTCGATTTTGGAAAATATTTTTTTTCCGTACAGTTCATTAGCAAAATCATGTATATGGGGAAGGGGATATCTGTCAGGAATAGTAATTTTATTTAAAGCTCTGTAATCGCCAGTCGGACGAAAATCAGTACTATTGGGTTTTGGGACCATGTGTAAAGGGCTGGCCCAACACGAGTTACTAGGTCTACAGATTCCCTTTTCTTGCATGTATTGAAATTCCTGTTTAGCTATTTTTAATTTCAATGGATTTAAACGCCGTGGCCGTGCGAATACAGGTTGTCCTGTTGTTTCAATTTTATGCACTGTATTGTGCTTTACTTTCATATTAGAAGGATACGGTTTAAGTATGTCGGGAAATTTTCGTAATATATTTTTAATTTTTAAATCCTTAGCAAGTAGACTAACATTAGGCGAACTCTCGTTGCAAGCGGAACCTAGAGCTGCTTTGGACGAACTTGGATCGCGTAAACAAAGTCTTTTCAGATCAATTAATAAGCCAAAGTGTTTTATAAAATCAGCACCAATTATTGGTCTGCTAACGTCTGCGACCACAAACGGCCACTGAAAAGACCGATTTAACGCAAGATCGAGTTTTACTAATTTAGTTCCGTAGACTTTGATACGAGATCCATCAGCAGAATACAATATAATATTTTTAGGTCCATTATACTGAGTATTTTTTGCTCTGGGTAAAACGCAGATATCACTGCCACTATCAATTAGATATTCCACCCCAGATATTTTATCTCTTATAAAAAGACGGCGACTTATAACGTCCTTGTACGTATAGTCACATTGCGCCGTATAATGCGACCGGCCCTCTAGTTTTTTTAAGGAGTTATAATTGCACGGCTCTAGACATTTGCGAGCACGGTCTTTAAATTTTTTATGATACCAGCACACCGTTTCAGAGGAGTGGGAGGGTGTCACACGGTGTGGGGGATTACGCTGAAATTTATTAATGAGTCTTGTACGACTAAGAGTGCGTGGCCTAAATTTATCTTTAAAGACCTTGTCAATTTTTCGAGTTAGTTCTGTCAATTGTTTTTTTAATTCCTGCACCTCATTTTCCGAGTTAGTAATATGAGTGTCTAGACTTTGTATTTCTGAACTAGAATTACCCGTAACTTCTACAATTTTATCTGCCATGAGAGCTAATGTATCTAAAGTACCCTCATATACAGACAAGATAGCTTGAGTGTCTTTAGGCAATCTTTGTAGAAATAGAGTTTTTAAAAACTCTGTGTCTGTCTTATCGGGTGCTAAGTGCTTCATTTTCCTTAGTAAGTGGGAAGGTTTTTCATCTCCTAACACTAATTCCGAAAGTAATTGCTTTATCTTTGTTTGTTCGGAATCCGTGAATTCGGCTAAAAGCCGTTTTTTTAAGGTATCATACTTTAGAGTGGGGGGAGGTGTTAAAACTACATGACTTACATAACTTAAGATATCAGCATTTAGACTAGACACTATGTAATAAAATTTTGTAGAATCTTCACTAATGTTCGCGATGTGAAATTGTGATTCTATATTAGCGAACCATAAATCTGGAAATTTTTCCCAAAAGGGTGGTAACTTGAGAGCTACGCGACTAATGTCGCCGGTTTTCACCGTCTCTACAGACGTTTCACCATTCATTTTTGGAAAGCCTGACTGAGCAACCAATTAAATGGGGATGAAGAAAAATGTATAAATGTTTGTTTAAAACTTGCCACCTGTCTTGTCCGTTGTCTTCAAATACTTGATGACGATGCGCGCAGGAAAGTCGAGGCAGCAGACGAGAGGAAATCTTTACCCGTAGAACACCGTTCTTTGCAATAAGGCGGCTCCAACAAACTCACCGAGGGCCAGCTTGACTGTAGATCTTGCCCAAGCTGCTGAAGAGGCTTGACTTTGAACATCGATCGAACTTCCAGAGTAGCACACTTTGTGTCTTACAGAAGATGGGTTTGTCCTACTCCGGGTCACCAGTTGAAGTGGCAGATGATAACTTTCTGCCCTTCTCATTGTACGTGTGTGTATTCACGATTGAACACAACTTTTCCCAACATAACACTTTATTAAAACGAAAACATAAAACAGATAAAACACAAACTGGCACCTTGTGCCGAATACAAAAAGGGGACTATACCCCAGGCGTAGTAACTCGCTACATACGTTACTAACTAGCTACAGACCTTATATAGTGTCGCTGTTCACATAGCAACACTGTTCACATTAGCATAACTCTGCTTCTGTGGAAAAACTTGGCCTGGTTGCGAAAACCCTCTCGTGCTTTCAAGTCGATTCTCTTGGAGACTCGTGTCCTGGAGGTGGAGAGGGACATAACGCAAAGTGCTGCCGCCGCAAACGCTTTACAGGAATGGAGGAGATGGATTATTAGTATCAATTTCACAAAATTTCCAAACAGTAGTTAGATCCAAACTTTCCGCTTCCTCGTCGCTGGAGAATTCCGACAACAAACTTTCAGAACTTCCAGATTCATTTAGAGAAATTTCCGATTCACCATCGGATGCGAAATCAGAGTTATATTCGGTTATAAGCTGCTCACTGTCGCTCATCATTATTTTATTTTATCACCAAATTGGAAAGAAATATTACTCGTGAAGCAAGACAGACTGAATGTGTGGGAACAAATTTTCCATTTTCCCGCGCATTCAGAAAACAATGAACCTGTTCGGAAACAGCTGCGCACGTGTTTTTCTCTCAAATCTTTATAGGACTCAGGGCCCGATTAACCTCTGAAGTGAGGGGAAGCTCAGTCTCATTTCGCCCCCCCCATCCCCTTTTTGTTTGGGAAAAGTAAAGTTTTAATGATTTTCTTTCATAAAAATATTTTATTCGTAAAAAAGAAATTTCATAGATTTAATTAGTCCTAATGATTTCCTTTGATAAAAGCATTTTATTCATTAATTTGAAATTTTCTTTGATAAAAATATTTTATTCTTTAATCTTCATAATAGTTTAGTTCATTGTAACGAGATTTTACGGTATTTTTGAAATTACTTTAAACATTAACAAATAACTAAAAACATTACCTTACTGAAACATTGAACTTCATTAACTTAGCCCTATTTTTTATTAGACGTGGCTTTTATTCAGGAATTCTTTGTTTGTTTTGATGACATCATAAAAATCCCAACACAGAAGTTAAGAATTAATTTTAACATTTAGAAGATGTTTAGCATTACATATTAAAAGTCTACCCCTTTCTGCCGGCCAAATATTCCCAATAACAGAAAAAACTCCTGCAGCAGATGTCCTAGGCCATAGGTTCCCAACGTGGGCGATAATGCCCCCTTGTGGGCGTTTGAGGCTTTCAGGGGGGCGGTAAAAGACCCAGAGAAAATTAGGGGGCGTTGATATGGCATGGAGGGACATGGGAAGATTAACCAAATATAGTCTAAGAAAGACTTAAAAATCACTCTGATAATTCATTTCTATCACGTATGCGAAAATTCACATATTTCGATATGAGACTTCGCTCTTGAGAGAAAGAGATACCTCTCTAAAACTTTTATTCCTCCTTTTTAAATGAAGAAGAAATTCAGTAGAGTTTCAATTCCAACGATATCCTATCTATTAGTAATTTTTTTTTTAATTTAATTCTTGTTTTCACCATGCATTATGTACGCTCTTATTTGTCTGGAGTGGGAGGGGGGGCGGTATTGAAATATTCACTAGAAAAGGGGGCGCCAGTTCAAAAAAGGTTGGGAACCTATGTCCTAGGCAAAGACATCGCAAACAACTAATTTAGAAATGTTGCGACAGGAAGTACCAAGACTTCTGAAAAGCACTATTTCTTTTCATTAAAAATGTTTACAATAATTTAAAAGATCATTTAAAAACAAAATTTTGAATTTTTATCGCAGTTTTTTAGTCATTTTCGGGCCCCACTTCAAATTCTGAGGGGAAGCTCAAGCTTCCCGAGCCTTTTCAGTAATCAGGCCCTGATAGGACTACTGGAGTAATCTGTTAGAAACATTACAAACTACGGAAAGTGAAAAAGTCGGTTCACCCCACAATTCGCCGACTGTGAATTCGCCATATTTTTCTCTAATCAGAAAATTCCCCCATAAAGGAAAATAAAAATGAAGAAAATACTGAAACCCTTTCAGATTTTAAATACGCACCAAAGTGCTATATATTAAAAGCGTATCATAATTTTTGCATCGTCCCTATTTTTCCTTATTCCATAAGGTTGGAAAGTGTATCATTATTCATGAGTGAGCAGTATTTTTCTTCCTTGTTTTATCAAACCCATCTTTTCGAAATTTTCGGAAATTTTCATCTTTTCGGAATCGAAATTTATCTTGAAATTGCCTACTAAAACTATTTTACAATCTTCGCCAAGTATATTCCCTAGTAGCACAACTAGTTCAGAAAACGTTTAAAATACGTTGGAAACACGTTTTTTGACGTTAAGAAACGTGTTTTAAACGTTTTTTGGACTAATTGTGCTACTAGGGTTACTACTTCACCGTTTTAAATATTGTTTCGAATGTGCATCATAATCCATGAGTGTGCCATGTTTGTCTTTCTTGGGATGATTTCTACTTTAACGCCCCAACTCTCGCCAATGTGGCGATAATTAAACATATACAGCAACCACGACATTTTTTTGTATTTTTGTGGCAATTGTAATTTAGAATTAAAATGGCGATTTGGAACAACCTGTAAATACAGCATTCCGTTACATTTTCATTTATTTTGGGTTGCCATTTAATGTAGTTTTAATAATTAAGTGTCTTCAAATTCCTTAACTAGTGCGTTTATCACTAATTTGCTCACTTTAGTTTTCATGTAGTTGTTTAGGGAGCGTTGAAACATGTGCATAACTCCTAGAGACCCATGACTTCAAAGCTCGCCAAAGTGCGGGGAATTTTTAGGTTGGCGAAAGTAGGGGCGTTAAAATAGAATCAACTCTTTCTTGAACCATAAAGCACATCTTTGGAATCCAAATCCATCTTAAAATCGCCTACTGATACTGTTTTAAAATCTTCACCAGACATATTCGAACGATCGGCATATTCCAACTATATCTCGTAGACATTTTAAATACTGTTTGGAATGAGCATCATAATCCATGAGTGTATCGTGTTTTCCTTCTTTGTTCTATAAAACACTTCTTCGGAATAGAAATCTATATTAAAATCGCCTACCAAAACTGTTTAACAATTTTCGCCAGGCATAGTCAAACTACACTTCACCTTTATAAATACCATTTGGAAAGTGTATCATAATCTATGATGTGTGCCGTATTTGTCTTCACTGTTCTATAAAACACTTCTTCGGAATTAAAATCTATATTTAAATCGCCAACTAAAACTATTTTACAACATTCGACAGGCGTTTTCTAACTATACTCAAAATATATTTATAATAAATTGACGCATTTTGGCACCCAGTTTAGCGATCATTTATCAAAAATTGCAAACCTTGTGCGACTTTCAACATTTTATTAACGCCCCCCACCCTCCACGTTATCTTGGCAAACATATTTGAAAAGTCACTCGACTCGCAATTTGTACCAAAATCGTGTCTACAAAAAAAGCAAGGTTGAAATTAATAGCACTCTGGTGCTAAAAATATTCTTGTCCCACAGGAAAAGGTGTCCCCTACAATTCGCCGACATGGTATTGAAAAATGGAACAATATTAAGACAGTGAAAAATGTGAAAGCTCACTTGTTGATCCAACTTAGTGGATGTCAAAGTAGGGAGATTTTATCGGAATTTATTAAAAACTGTAGGATCATGTGTTTCGTTATTGATTATTGCACTAGAGTGCTGTTAATTTTTCTCTTGTCTTCCGGATCAATTTTTGTTTTACTATCCGCATCTCTAACTTTGGCATTAACTAGGCTATCGATTTTACGCATAAGTCGCCAAAGAATGAAAAATCGTCATGGGCGGCAAATCTCCAAGCGGTTCTCAGATATAATATGAAATGAAACAGTTTATAAAAGTAATAAATATGCAGCTTTAAGTAGTAGCCACTCCTTGGTGACTTTTCAGATTTTGGCCACGATAGTTAGACCCAGGCCTGTCGAGAGGGAGGGGGGAAGAGGGGGATTCCCCCCAGGCCCGTGTTTTCTGGGGGCCCAGACAAACTTTCAAAAAAAAATTCTGTATTGACAGAAATAGAATTCGCGAAAACCAACACCGACTGGAATACGTAAAGACAAGACGAGGTCCTAAACGAAACTGGATTGCTGACGTCATGTACGCTCTTTTATTTTTTTTTTTTTGGGGGGGGGAGGTGGGCAAAAGCACCACCCTTTGTGCTCTCATACGCGGGGAATCATAATGACAACTTCAGGCCGGCAGATGCAAACTTGGTAATTTCCAAGAGCGGAAAAATTCATTCATCTCCAGCATGTTGGAATAAAATTGTTCAGAATTGCTCTCGGAATGTGGATTTTTCAGTTGTTTGCGGTGAGTTTACTTACCCATTTACACTTCTTACTATCACAGTGATTATTTATTTATTTTTTTAATAATTATTAGTTATAAAGTATGTTTATTTCATCAGTGCTTCATGAATAGGCTTAATTTCTCACAGCAAACATTTGAGATTAAAATTATCTTATTGCTAATGAAAAATTTCATTGAAGCTTTTTATGGTACGGTGGGGGGGGGGGCGGCAGATATCCACCCCCGGGCCCGAGTTTGTCTCTCGACGGGCCTGCTAAGTTAGACCAATCCTAGCAATTCAAAGCAAACGAAAAGTGATACGATTAGACAAAATAGAATTATTAGCACTATAGTGCTAAGAACTACTCCCACCTCTCGAAGAATACTCCTACCTTCGGCAATCATCTCACTAGATAAATGACACAGGCTAATCCCGAAAAAAGTCCTAAAAGGGAAATTTGGAAATGACGGCGAATTCGCAGTCGGCGAGTTGTAGGGGACACCAAAAAGTCGGGGAATTCAGCAGCTAAGCGTGAAAAATGAACTGACCGACCGGCACACGGGCAAATCAGGGAAATCAACTTTCCTGTGACCCGACCGGCAGTCGGGTAAAACTGTTAAGTTGTTAATGATATTCTAATCCATATAGACGATATTAATAATTTTAAATCTTTTTCTCTCTCTCTCTCTGACGCGCTCTGTTCTCAGGAACGCAAACAACGAATAAGTTGCCACACACTTCTGACTCGCCTATTCACTCCGGGACTTAAACCGGTCTGGTTCTTAAAAAGTAATAGAATTTCCGCATGGCAAATTAATATTGTATTCTTTCATGACAGAACTATATTATATTAAAATGACAGATATGGTTCGAAAATTTTCATTTTTTCAACTACGGAAAGTAGGTATGGCGCAATGTTAGCAACAGCAGGACCGTCTGGCAAATATAAATTTATAATACTGAAAAGACACAGAAAATTATATGAAAAGAATCAAGTCTCTTAAAATGTCTTCAAAATTTCAAATTTTTCCTTTAGAGATCAGATGCGCAGAACTAAACGCAACTGCTGCCAGGTGCCAGATATACTGCATCCTTATCTAATTTCAATAAGGAGCGAAATATCTAAAAACCAGCAGTACTAAAATATTTTCTCGGAAACGTTGCTAGCTCTTATACTAGATACTCCCATAAAAAATGGCGCTCTGTTTTTTCTCTAACCTGACAGAATTGATGTGTGGCATTACACAAAAGAGGCTGTTTGCAGCCCAATTAAATCAATAAGCCCATAAAAACGTTCCTGCTATCACGAATGGCAACAAGTGATCGTTTCATCTTCATTGAAAATGTGTTTGTAATGTAAAGAGAAAACTTTATTTCGTTCCTCCTCTATACAATAAATTTTTAAACACAACATTGCTCTTGAAACACTATTTTTGATTCTATTCAGTGAAATAGTGTCTTACATGGTATGGTACAATAGTGATTAAAAATTCAGTGCAACAACTACAGAGATGAAATGTTGAATTTCAGTGAGGAAACTCATTATTTTTATGATAATGTTTATATTTTTTCCCTTAAATAATTTATTATGGGTTCATGATATTTATTTTCATAAACATTCGAATTAAATTATTATTCTTGCCGAAAAAATATGTAATTTAGGAAAAACTTCTTTTATAGTAAATCACTTGAAAATTGAAAAGTGCTGATTTATTAAATGTGAGAATCTGTAAAATCTGTGAAACCATTGAACTTATATAACTGTACAGGGTGTCCTAAAAAGGAGGTAATACAGTTTTTTTCTTTAATCTATTAGAGATAAGGGAGCAATGTAAATTGAGGATATGTTCAAAATAAGGTAGGGAATAAAGGACTGTGTTAAGCAAAACGTCCGTTGTAAATTTTCAAAAATTTACACTAGTTAAACACTGAGTGGTGTTCATTAAACCATTCTGGCATTTTCTAGTGAAGAAGTCGCCAAAAAAATCTTTTTAACAGTAAATTGAATGCTGAATGATTTACTATTACGTGTATTCTTTGATTGCCAAAAGCCTGGAAGACATCAAGTGGAAAAACACATAATAATAGATAAAGAAATTCGGCCATTATTTTGGATGCTACAGATTGAATTCCAATTTCTACATTCGATTACCTATTTAACGTAAGATAATGAGGGACATTTGTTTCAAATCCATCATAACAATGGTATTTGAGCAACAATAATTTAAAACCAACCAACTGAAACAATACACATTAAATATGTTACAAAGCTATTGTTATACAAGCATTGTAGCAAACAATGCAAACTTCTCATTGTTTTTCAACAGTTCATTTTGAGTTTACTGAAGAGTTGTTTTAAAACTGAACCTTTCTGACCAATTCCTTTGAATTGATTGAAATTTTGCTGATTTCTTAATTCTTGATTTTCTGCCGAAGCCTTTGCTCTGCAATGGGCCTGTGGAAAAAGTTTCGCGCAGCTGTGTAAGTTATTTCTAGGTTTAAAGTGCTTGTTTCAATTCTGTTAACTTTAATTAGTATTGTAAAAACTGTTGTCTAATCCCTCGGATCATGGTTCCTTAAAAAACGCACTTACCCAGACTACTCCTTTGCTGTTAGTTAAGAAATGCCCTCCGTATAATAGCTGCCATAAATTGAAATATCTTTAAGTGATAGCAATTATAAAAGCTGCAACAGCAAAAATCTCCAATCACACTCAAAATAAGGAACTCAAATAACAGTTCAAGAAAAAGGAGAAGCTTTTCAAATTTATCTATACGCTCTATAAACATGGAATCAAATAACGCCATTTCTTCCTCCTTATAAAAGTCTAGGAAACGCTACAAAAAAAGAAAAAATTAAAAGGAACATTTCTGTGGTTAGTCATTAGGAAGAGATGAAATTTGTTCCCGATTTGATCACGTTTGCTTTACTATTTTTAAGTAGTGCGACATTAAATGTTCACAAGAACGCTTTACCCAATGACAATTTTTCCAAATTATTAAGAAAATAGCTTTCAACTAACAAATTCGAATTAGCAAACTCTATACGCAGTCACACGCTGGAAATATTAAGCAACTGACAAATTTTGGTGATTTTCAAATGGCGTTTTTTTTGTGGAATACATAAGTAGGTCCAATTAATTCTTTTTAAGGTGCAACCTGATTAAAATATGCACAGTGTTCTAGACTTTTCTTCTATGGCAGATCATGAACAACAATAACAGCTCATTGAGAGACTCCTTAAAGTCTGGCTATATGATTCAGAAACTTCATAGCTTGCCAAAATGTACATTGCCGCGTGTTTTGCCTTTATCCAAGCAAAAAGGGCGCTTACAAAATATTAAAATGACCAGATGACAATGAAACCTTAACAGTTTTTTTAGTCTACCGTTAAATAACTGAGAAAGAAAATCTGTATAATAGCCTGCTCCTTTCATCCCTTGGAAGCACGGCGTATAGCTTGCATACAGATGGGCTTAGGCAGACCAGCTTTAAGAGTTTGTGCCCTAACTTAAGATTTTTTTTCTACTTTTCAAGTTCATAATTTCAAATTGCTTCGTTAAAGAGTTGCATTCTAAGAGTAGTTTACAATTTCGTGTGATCTGTTTCTTTACAGTCGCTGCTCTACCCGAAAAACTGACAAAGACGAAAATTTTGACTTTGATGCTTTTCCTGACGAAAATATACTGCTTAGAATGGAAACTGTGAATGAGTGAGTATTCGAAGAAACTGCCATCTTATTCTTGACACCGCACAACGCATGCACACATATACAGACATTCAATTGAATGTAGGTAAAGAAAATTCAAAAAGTACTTTTGTTCCGCTCACACCAAAAAGACAGTACACTGTTGACCTTTGAGACGCAACCCTTTCCCAATGCTGAAAAAAGAGCAGCCGTTGCCATCGCTCGACTTAACTACCAGCAAGATGGCGGGCGATCGAAACGTTCATCGCGTGCCACAGATCTAAAGACACTTTTTTGACAACAGCTGCACAGCCAGCTGTCGTCAAAAAAGGTTTGGTTCTTTGATCAGTTTAAGCACCAAAACCGTTTTTCCATAGAAAGGTTTCAGCTAGCTCACATGTAAATTTTACATCTAGAAAGTCAATGTTTAGAATCGACAGTTAATATGGTTTCATGTTTCATATAACTCTAGACTGGTGACAGACAGTGGACTTTGGTGCACTAAATATTTTTAGATGTTCCTTAAACACTGCGATTGATAAGCATAGTGTTGTAGATTTTAAAACACATACGTATCGATGTAGCTTCAGTTCAGTTCTCAGTAAGTTGTATCTTTAGTTAAGTACAGCATTAAATTTTCACTTCCATTTTACGCCTACCGCAATAAAAAATGTGAGATTTTTTTTTCTCTAAAAACAGCTGCAAATTACATAACAGCTGCTTAAAAACCTGCCCGTACCATTTTATTCAGGCGATATACTAAACAACTAGAGTGTAGTCTAATTTTGTTAACTCGGACATACTGAAGGTGACCATACGTCCCGTTTTGAACGGGACAGTCCCGTTTTTAGGTGGTTTGTCCCGTTGTCCCCAAGCCCGTAATGTCCCGTTTTTAGAACATGTCCCCTGCAATGTCCCGTTTTTAGAAAGAGAGCAACCCACGATATCGATTTCAATAAAGGCCGCTAAAAATCTAAAATCATCCAACGGCAGTGTCTGAAAAAAAAAAAAAAACTGACCACCCTCCCTCCCTCTCGAGACGCAAAGAAAATGCCGGGGGGATTATTGTGTTTGTTCTTTTAATGTTCCTTTATCAACTCTCATAATTTATTTAATTTTTATTTATTTTTTTAAAGCCATGTTCCTCTTTTGCTTATTCCTCCCCTTCCCCCTCCCCGATCTCCACTTAATTTTCCCTTTTCACTCTGTTTTTTTAAGAATTTTTTTCCTTCTGAATGCCAACTTCCTTTTTTCTGTGTGACCTTTTGTCTCATTTTCCTACCTTCCTGCCTTGTGTCGGATGGTGTTTCTGAATTCGTAAAAGAGTCTACCCCTTATACCACCCGAAACGTAGTCTTGCACTATTTTTTTTTCTTAGCAACTAAAAGATACCTAGACCTGTAAATTCAGTCTCCCTACACCATTACCTTAAAAAAAGCTGGTGTCCTATTTTGAGGAAGAAAAGAAATACACTATTGCGAAAAGAGAAGATGTCCCGTTTTGAAGGAAAAAATAAATGGTCACGTTAGACATACTTCGCAGTGTTTAAAGACAAGCAAAGCAAGAAACTGAAATACTAGACGTTCTCCCTCTGTACAAGTCCAATATTTTCGACATGGGAATAGGACACAGAAATCGATTTAATCTGCCTTCTCACCTTTCACTGAAAAAAAAAAACAGACCAACCACACACTCAAATAAATAAATAAATAAATAACTTACGAGTTTAAGGTGTGAACCTACTTTCGAACCCCTTTTTTAAAAGTAAAAACCATGTTTTTCAGTAAAATGGTGGTATAAAAATAAAACATTTAATGCAGTTTTAATGAAAATTATACCAAGTTCTGAAATATTGTCAAATTTCAGTGACATTTCGGTTAAAAGTTGCATTTACGCCACGCTCTTCTTGTAACTAATCATATAACTTTTTTTACGGTATTTTACGGTACATAACTATATACTATCTATATTTATCTGTGTTAAAGCGAAGTATTTGAAAAAGTTTTTTTTTATGAAGAAATATCAGTGTTTGTATGAAAGTGCATTATTTTTCCTGAAAACAACATTATTTTCCGAAGAAAAAAAATGACCATAAAATAAATAAATAAAGATAAAAATATTCTGCTTCAGAACACAACTAATAATGATTAAGTATCCTGACGATATTTTAAGTCAATATCTTAAAAACGTTATGAGATATGACAATTATCGCAAAGAAAATTCACGGAAAACACACTTTCTGAAAATGAGTAATAGAATGAGTAAAATGAGTAAAGTAAGTGAGTCTTATACTTTAGGAATACTACAAGAAAAAAAAACGCTTTATTATTTACTTACACTGTAAATGAAATACTTGTTATTTTTTCCTAGGTTTCGTCCATGTTTCTTTCAGTTAGAAAGTAAACTTGTAGAAACCTTGAAGGAAGGTATTAGAAGTGATCCTTCAACTTACATGAAAGCTTACTACGAATTTCTTCAAGCCAAAAAGGAATTTATAAACAAGTTGAACAAAATTTTGCTTAATGAATTTCACTCTCCGGATGACTTTTTGTTGGATATTTCTGAAATTTTTGACTTGTTCTTCTTGGATAAAAAATCAAAAGACGCTCTTGTGAAATGGACTAACGTCGCTAATATTATAATGAAAGCTGTTTATCGACTTCAGAAAGACTTGTAAGTATTAATAATTGTAAGAAAGCTATACATGCGTTTAAGTTTTTGGCACTTCAAGATAGATACATTTAGAAACTGTATTTTAAAATGTTGCGTATAGTATTTTTTAATAACAAAACAATTCAATATTTATCTCCTGCAATGATTTACTGTCTTTTAACGTTCGTTATTCACCTTTGCTATTCAATGGAATTTTTGCAGCATTACTCCTATTTATGTTACATTGACCAGCAAAACGCAATGTCTGTTACCATATGCACATTGAGGCATTACAGTATATAATTCTGATCAGCTGTTTTGCTTAAACTTTCGGTTTTTTTTTCTTTTTTTGCGCGGGAGGGGGGGGGTGGACTTGAACTGATCAGCAGGTATTTTATGTCTGTGTATACTGTATTGTGCCACATGTGCATTGAGACTTAAATGCGTATTACATGGTGATGATGTTAAAAATTCATTTTGTGGTATACGACACAAAAGAGACATTTCCTTAGCCCATATAGCTTCAAGTCTTACAGATATTGCTTTGGTAACTATCGTACATCTGATCCTATTATTAAAATCAGCTGGCTTTAAAAAATTAGTTTATTACATATAGAAATAAATGCTCCCTAACACCTAGATGAGTACGAATGAACCTCGGAGATGCTACACAACAGAGAATTTTGAAATTAAGAAGGCCTTAATTGATCTTACAAAAGACCTCATAGAAACTTACTACAGTATGTATTCCTGGATTTTCCTTATCACCACAGAAAATGCATGGAAAACGTTCGCACATTTTTTTACATCTGTAAAGTAATATTGGGCGATATTTTATCATATAAGTAACTTCGATAAACAGTTCGCTCATCCTTAACGTTCGGTTATTTAAAATAATAGCATTCATAGCATATATAGTTTTAAGAACAAGATAAAAATTTGACAAGTCTCAAAATATTACATAATGCTTCATAAGCTGAGCCAAACATTGTCGTAATCTATAAACATTATAACATAAAAATTTTGCAATTTTCAGAAACTATTCATAGACATATCACAATTCTAAATGTGTTCTATTTTAACTAATTTTCAATTTTCAGTTTGAGATATCTTTTGCGTAAATATTTTTAACTTGTATAGATTTATCATACATAAGTTTGATTTGTATTTTGTAAAACAACTGCAAATGTTTGGATTGTGCGGATTACTTCATTCATTATCCGTAGCTTCCATTAACTATCGAAATGCTATACTTACTCTAAGTTTGAGTAATCAGAATTTAAAATTGTGGTCTTCCAAATTCACGTGAGTCTAAAGTACTATTAAAAAGCAAATCATTGATATGATTACTAAAAATATTTATGAATGTTCGTTTTCTCTTACAGATTTTCAAAATTTCCAATGTATACCTTTTTGCTTCCACTGTTCCTGACTTATGAAACTGCATAGAGTGATTTACATTAAAAAGAGCCCAAGGACAATAGGCAATAGAAAGCTTCAGAATCTCAACATCTAAACTCGATCAGTCATTCTAATTGCTATTCAAATCAATCAGTCCGCATCAAGTTCAACCTGCTTAAGACAATACAATAGTTAAAAACCTCAACCAATCAGCTCCGTCCCTCTTCTCTACCAAATATCATCTCTTTCTAATAGCCAATCAAGTTCATCAGTTTCAAATAGAGATCAACTTGCTTTAGACAACAGAACAGTTTACTATCTCAACTTGTCAGCTCCGTCCATCTTCTTCACATAATCTTCCAAGTAGTCCGCCAAGTCCAACAGCTCCAAATCTCAAGACAGTCATGCTTCAGACAATCGAACAATTTTGATTCGCAACCTCCCAGCTTAGCCGTCTTCACTACTAAGTATCATCAGTCTTTCCAACAGTCAGCCAAGTCCAACAATTCCAAATCAAAATAAGCATGCTTCAGACAATAAAACAACTTAGATCCGGAACCATCCAACTCCGTCTTCAATATCAAGTATCATTAGTCTATCCAACAGTCAATTAAGTCCAGTACCTTCAAATCCAAATCAAACTGGTTTACACAATAGACAGTCCTTGTGGAGTTTTTCGAATAGCCAGTCAAGCTCATCAATTCCAAGTTAAGACCAACCTGTTTTAGACAATAGAACACTTTGGAAATCACTCTCTGAATGCCATGCGTCTTCCCTTCCAAATATCATTGTTCTTTCTAAATAGCCAGCCAGTTCCAAATTGAGATCAATCTGCTTTAGACAAGAACATTTTAGAACCTCAACTGTGACCTCCAGTAGCCAATCAAGTGTCGCCAGTTCTACATCCAGATCAACTTGCTTCAAATGACAGAACTTTTAAAGCTTTAACCTGTGCAGTTTTTAGAATAGAGAAAGCAGATAAGGGTCAGATGTACAATAGAACCCAGCTGCACTCATGAACGAATATGAAACATCATGCCATGAAAGAACAGAGACTCGAATTTCTCAAAGGCTACCTCATTAACATCTAAAGAACATTCGAGGTAGTTAAGACAGTTTTTCCCGAGGCCAAGATTGCTTGTAACATCAGTAATTGAAGACAATCGGCCATAGTGACGTTTCAACCGAAGAGGCCACCCCACATTCATTTTCAACAACACCACCTGAAAATTAAAGAACTTCTACTCGCATGTGGAGGTGGTCCAAAAGTGACTATAATTACCCGAGGGCTTCTGCAAAAGCCATCCAGTAGGGGCCCACCTGTGACTTTGACCAGTTCTTCCAATCGTTGCCTGCTCCCTCCGCCGCCATGCCACCAGAAAAGGTTTCCGCTAGGTCTTGGTTCCTGGATTACCAAGATTGGTAATCCAGGTACCTGGTTGGTTCCTGGATTAACGACCTAGTTGGTACCTGGCTACCGCCAGTCCTCTCAACAACATCGAGAGTTGAAGTGCGGGATGCCGAAAGGGGAGTTTTGATAGAGTATTTCGAAGTGCCGAAAATTTAAAAGCAAATACCTAAACCCTGTTTTGCGTATTTTTTGTAACTTCTTAAACGAATTCTATCATCGTGCTTTATCGATATAGTTTTGAACACAAAGTAAAGGCATTAACTAGAATTATATTTCAACCAAGGCAGAACAATAACTAAAGAAAAAATATCAAAGCTTATGCTTAAGAAATGCAATAAATAAACACTTAACAAATGATGATAATAATAATAATAATAGCATCGTTTGCTGCTGTTTAAAATATCTAAGATAGAAATGGAAAAATTGTTTTGCTTTTCAGGCTTCGTATTTAGGATGCTTCCTAGGTTTTTCGAAATACTCTACTAGGTAGCCCACCTCCACGTGGTACTCCCTGGGCAACATTTCGAGAGACCGTGAAGATCTATTTTACGGTTCGAAATGGCAAAGAGGCTACCCAAACTCCAAAAATGAGACACACGGAAGTCATTCTTATTAAATAGTTACCACTATTTTTTACTTATAAGAATTTCACGTTATTTAAAAGGTCATTGAGTTTCCTAAAAAGAAATTGAAAGCTATACAGTACTATTGCAGTCAGTGGTAGTATGTTCCACACAATAGAGTGTGCTCCATACGTAAGCTTCATGTTCATATTTTATATGAAAATGAAGCTTACGTTCTTATAAAATACGAAGCTTTTTATTAAAACCACCTGCAGAGCCATTCTTCGCACGATAGCAAAGGAATATTTTTATTACGCATTTAATTCAAACTAATTTCAGTAATGTGGAATTTCTACAAATGCAAAATAATTTGTCTCGTGCTGTAAAGGTGGCATTACGATGCTAAACTCATATGATTTATTGCACACACACAAAAAAAAAACACAAAAACTGTGTCAATAAGAACATCAGTTAATAAGTGAGCTAAAACTAAAGCAAAATAACTAAATATTCATAAAATCAGCCTGATAACTCAGTCGCGTCATGGTCGCCTCGCAACAGTCACATCATCTGACAGTCACAAAATGTGACTGCCAGATGATGTGAATTTTTCAAGAAAAACTTGATTAACGCACTTTTCGAAAACTCTGTGAAGCTTAAAATTTAGGCCTTATATACTTTCAAATACTCGAGACATATGAAGTGTTCCATTAATAATGAGCCAAAGTTTTTCTTGAAATTGCTATTATTATTTGATTTGCTTTTCTCTACAGCTTCTGAATAAAATATTTAAAATTTTTCAGTCCTCACACTGAAAAATAGATATGAATCACCAATCTTGACTAGATTCAAGATAAAAAAATTAGAATTTTATTTATAATTTTTATTACTATTATTTTACTTATTTATTTTCATTGTTTTTATTTTTATTACAAATTTTTGAGAAAGTTGCTATCTGGAATTAGCGTTGCCAGACGTCCGGATAAAGCCGGACATAGTTAGGCTTTTTGATTGCGTATCCGGCCAAACTTAACGGTGTCCGGCTTTTGTTAGGCTTTTTACTGGTGACTTTGGCTGATTAGTAATAAAGTACTTGAACTGATTTGGCATTCGATGTTATTTATATTTCATTAGAATTTAACAAGATTCATGGTAATAATCAAAAGAGCTTGATTTTACATACAATTTTTTAGTTGTACCTATTAATACTGAGACAAAATCCTCAATATTGTAGGCTGTCCGGCCTTTTTACCCAAATGTTCGGCCAAACTGGCTGGTCTGTCCGGCTATTTGGTTTGGCGACCTGGCAACCCTATCTGGAATCATCTGTTTTTACGATAAAGGTTATAAAAAAGCATTTCACTCTGAAAATAATTTAATATAATTTTTTGTTGCCCCCCAAAGTAACATCATATAAAGGATATTAAAATAGTTCTTAAGTTACATAATATTATTGGAATGATTAACGTACTTTTCGAAAACTCTGTCAAGCTTAACATTCAGGCCTTATATACTTTCAAATACTCTAGACATTTGAAGTGTTCCATTAATAATGAACACTTTAAAGCTTTTCTTTATCTGCATATATAAGATGTGCTGTGCACGGGCGCAGCCAGCTGTCGTCAAAAAAAGGGTCTCTAGATCTGTGGCACGCGATGAACGTTTCGATCGTCCGCCATCTTGCTGGTACTTAAGTCGAGCGATGGCAACGGCTGCCCTTTTTTCAGGATTGGGATAGGGTTGCGCCTCAAAGGGTTAAACTGTGCTGCTCCGAACAGATATTGCCTGTCAACCGCACTGAAAGGCTTTTCTCGTCAGTATCAAAAATCTGAGCGTCACTCTCAGCAGAAGCAGTGTGCTGCATTCCTTTCCTCTTCCCAGACAAGTTCCAAAAATGACATTCTTCAAAATATCCTGGAAGGCGGATTCACGACTTCTGACAGAAACCGTTATTTAAAAGAGAAGCACTGAAAAGACTGATCTCGTCTCGTACGATTATCCACGCCATTCTTCAGATAATAAACCGTGCATGCGAGGAACAGCGTTTAGAAGTTGGGTATTCAGATGGAGGAATGGGTTTCAGATTTTATGTTTCGATGTGGTCGTAAGTTGCGTACCTAATAAAGCATCCGTGGTAGACAACAAAACTGCGCCCTTTCCCATAACCCTTTGAGGCGCAACCCTTTCCCAATGCTGAAAAAAGGGCAGCCGTGTGCGCGGGAAAAGCCAGCTCTCGTCACAAAAGGGTTTTTAGATCTGTGGCACGTGATGAACGTTTCGATCGTCCGCCATCTTGCTGGTAGTTAAGTCGATCGATGGCAACGGTTGCCCTTTTTTCAGCATTGGGCAATCTATGTAGCTGTTCTCGCATTCTTCCATTTTTCAGCAGACGTCAGTGCTGTTAAAAAGAATCGTGAGAGTTTTTTTTACGGGAAATGACGTGATAAAAAGTAAAGGATTCTCGTGGAGCTATGTCACCCGCAACTACACTGCTGGCCACCCAAATTGCAACACCAAGAAAAACAAGAGATATCACAACAAAATTTATTGTGTAGATAACATGTTGACCAAGTAACAAATGATTAAATTTACAGCATTCTATGAAGCGTGGTTCCTGCCAAAATCAGTACCCAGAGTAGCCGCCGTTGTTGGAGATCACAGCTGCCACACGCCTCGGCATTGATTCAAAGAGACTTTGAATGTGTTCTTGGGGTACAGCAGACCAAACAGCTTCCACACGTTGCCAAAGTTGATCTGGTGTGACAGCTGGGGATGAACTCTGGGTCAGTCGTTGAGCAACCATGGACCACATGTTTTCTATCGGCGAAAGATCCGGAGAGCGCGCCGGCCAGGGAAGCAATTCAATCTGGTGATTGACGAAGAACCCTTGGACAATGCGTGCCACGTGTGGCTGTGCATTATCCTGCTGAAATATGGCTGTTGGCAAGCCCTGAAGGTAAGAAAGGACAACTGGCTCCAACACCTCGGAGATGTAGCGCTGGCTGGTTAAAGTACCGGCAATGCGTACTAGAGGAGTGCGAGAGAGATATCCGATACCGCCCCATACCATAATACCCGGTGCAGGACCAGTGTGACGGTGCATAATGCAGCTGTTCAGCATCCTCTCTCCACGGTGTCTCCAGACTCGAATCCGACCGTCGTGGTGTTGCATACAGAAGCGTGACTCGTCAGTAAAGAGAATTTCATTCCATTCTGTCGTCCACATCCTTCTTTCATCGCACCATTGGCGGCGGAGACGTCTGTGGTTCCGCGTCAGAGGTAGACAAAGCAACGGACGTCTTGCGGACAGACCATTCTGCTGTAAACGACGTCGAATGGTACGCGCAGACACTGGATGATGCGTTACAGACTGAATCTGCTGTGATATGGTTCGTGATGTGACTGAGCGGTCCGTCACTGCCATGCGTACAATCTGCCTGTCATCACGTGACGTGGTGCACTGAGGTCGATGCGGTCGATCACGTCTGTCCGTCGTACCCTCCTGCACCCAACGATCACATATCCGCATCACAGTTGTTTGGTTTCGTCCAATACGACGACCGATTTCCCTGAAAGATAACCCACAATCTCGGTATGCCACTATCCTTCCTCTGTCAAACTCGGATACTTGATCAAAAGATGATCGTTGTTTCCTACGAGGCATAATTTATCGTTTTTTTGAAAAAAAAGCAAGAAAAACACAATTGCTGTACTTGAAACCGTCGAAATCTCCAAGCCTTAAATAGCGCTTTGAGGTGGCGCCACAGGCGCGCTTGATGTGCGTCTGCGCTGAAATTCTAATCATTTGCATATCTCACCTCAGCTAATGCATGTTGTAAATTTCATATTATTTGCATGCTTCCTTCAGGGTGTTGCATTTACGATGGCCAGCAGTGTATTTTTTATAGACATCAAATCTATTCTTCGTGACTGGCAACAGTCAAAACGTCAGAGTTTGGTGTTCCCAGAGCTGGAACACTGAGCGTTAAAGGGTTAAATAACTATGCATGACATAGTTTTTATACCAGCAATTACGCAATAATACCATACACTTTTTTCTTTCTAATGGACGGATTAGCAGCCTACTGGAGACTTAACCGCTACGAGGGCAGCAGATATTGGTCATTTCATTATAACGCCGTCTATTAGGCAGACTAGCGTTGCCGTCTATGAGTGGTCTAATTTTGAGCCAATTCCAGATGAGAGACATACCACCTGAAATCGACACGCCCAGAGGTATCGTTTAAACATGGAGAACATTTCAGCCACGAACAGATTTTACGTGCACCAGCTTCCATTAGCGTACACAGTTCCACAGCAGTCCAGCCGAGAGAGGTTTTAATCCTCCCAAGTACTGGCCAAGCCGTTGCTGCTACACTTTCCGTGTTCTTGCGAGTTTAGGGACTAGCCCACTACGGCAGGTACCATACACTTTCAAAGATTCAAAAAGAAATGTTCTGCGATAAAAATGCTATTTAGTAAATTGTTTATACTGGAAAATTTATTTCTTAACTTCGATATTCACTATGCAGAATTTTATTGTACATGTAAAAGTTTACTGTTATCAAGATAAGTTATTATTTTACATCTTACCTGGAACTCTATGGACTGAATCTCAGTAGTGAAGTTTCTATTAAAAAGCATTGTCCGCGGAAAAAGGAATGTAAATATATAAATGTTACCAACGTGGTCTCCAATAAAAAGATCGCAAGTCTGACGCTGATTCTGAAAAATAAACATCAGTTAACCAAGAGAATGTTTCTGAGACTTGATTCAAATACAATTTGGCAACGGTTTAATATTAAGTAAAATATAAACAAAACCCTCTAAATATTCTTAAAATGTCTCGATAAATTATGTGAGTAAATAATCTGATGCGGATACTACCAGCGTGTGCAAATGTATTAGAGTGCACATCGCCATTCAAAACTCGTTGGAAATGTGAGGGAAGGATTAATTGGCGAGTTGTAAGTGTAAACCATAAACGAAATGTACTATGCCAACATACGCATTACAAACCCTCTTGGCGTAAAAAAACAAAAAAATATCGCCAAAGCTTGGATGTGGATGCATTGAGACGCTCTGTTAACACCAACTGCGATTGTTTTTTTTCCAAACAATAAATTAATTTTTACGTTTCCGTAAATATTGACGGTATCAAATAATACTTCTTAAATTAAAACTTTTCGAAAAAAATACTTAACTATACCTTTTTTCAGAGCACAAATGTATTTAAATCCCTTTAACTCAATTCAACTGGCTGTTTATTGCAGTGATTTTCATTTTTTTTTTTTTAAACAACAAAAGAAAAATACAGTAAAAGACGCTCAAAACTAAAATATATTTTAAATGTAACCTTATTTTTTAGAAAATATTAGAGTAGTAAAATTTACCGTTTCTTTAAAATTATTCTCTAAAGAAATGGGAATGGTTGGCATATCTGAAAAAGAAAAAGAACACTGTTAACTTTTGTCTAATAAATATTCAAATAAAGTACAAATTGTTATAAAATTAGATTACGTAGAGTCTCCTCTTTAATTAGAATCGAATCAGAATGCTACACTCTAAACGGAAAGGTGTGAATAGCCACACCTGACGAGTGAAGTGACAGACAAAGTACCCAAGCTCTAGAGCAGAGAGTTCAAGGTCTGGTTCGACAAAGATTTCAATCCATCTGGTCTGCTTCTGCTAGATTTTCTTTTCTTTAACCCTTTGAGGCGCAACCCTTTCCCAATGCTGAAAAAGGGGCAGCCGTTGCCATCGCTCGACTTAACTGCCAGCAAGATGGCGGACGATCGAAACGTTCATCGCGTGCCACAGATCTAGAGATCCCTTTTTGACGACAGCTGGCTGTGCGCGCGCACAGCCATTGGGCAATCTATCCAGCTGTTCTCGCATTCTTCCATTTTTCAGCAGATGTCAATGCTGTTAAAAATAATGGTGGCAATTTTTTTACTGGAAATGACGTGCTAAAAAGTAAAGGATTCTCGTGGAGCTATGTCACCCGCAACTATTTTTATGGAAATCAAATATATTCTTCATGACTAGCAACAGTCAAAACGTCAGAGTTTGGTGTTCCAAGAGCGGGAACACTGCGCGTTAAAAGGTTAATGGTGAGAAAGTAATAAAGAAAAGAGAATGTTTAAAAAAGTAAATTTTGCAGAAACAAGTGAAAACCGCAGTATCTTTAAAGTAGCATTTTCCCTTCAGACGTGGTCAAGCAAATATTTTTGAGGAACTTTGTGTAGAAGCCTCGTAACGCCTCCTCCAGAACACCCGTCTAAATGCTTAATAACCTGAATTTCTTTTATTAATGCAATGTGTCCCCCCCCCTCTCTTAAAAAGGCTCCTTCTCCCCACACAAAAAAAGCAAAACAAGGTCCTGACTTTTTTCCAGACTTTTGGGAACTTCCGGTAAAAAATTCTTGACCATAGATGCAGTTTACTTTGGGAAATCTCTCAACAGTATAACCTTCTTTTATGTTGTAATATTTTTCTACAACTTAAATATTTAGTATTTTTCTACAAACTAAGATCCCTATAGTAACTACATTTAGATAAATGTAAAATCTAAAAATTTTTATGATAAAAATTGATTTAGAAATATAATGCTAATTATTATAAGTAAAGTATTACATTTATATATTTTTATTGTGGTTAAGGCACAGCTACAAAAGGGCTATTTGCCGAACGGGAAGGATGCCTTGGGCGAAGGGCTTTTTAAGGGATTCCAATGTGTATTCACGTGGCATCTGGATAAAATCGACCAAAACTCCAGTTCATTAGATCAATAGCCGCGCGGTATTACATTTATAAGTGGTATTATACAATAGTAGTACTTCCCAATAAGGGACACTCCCCGGACAAGATATTTGTTGGAAACCAACTTTGAGTCGTTTGGTGATATATCGCCAAATTTGGCGACAACACGGTTTATATAATTTAAAAAGTATATAATACTAAAAAGTAAGTCAAAAGTCAACAGTAATGATTTTATCGTTAAAACGCATGAGAAATATTTTTGGCCAGGATTTTGACACAAATACTCCACTGTGCGGCGAGGACATTGCGCTTTAAAGAGCTAAACTCCAATTCAACAGTCTCAAATTTACCCTTAAAATGCTCTTCCAAGGGAAAAAGTTTGAGAAACTCTGCTCTAGAGCCTGGTTAAGATATTCTGTAACCCTTTAGGAGTAACATTTTCAAAAACGTCCCTACGCGGTTGAACCTTTTAACACTCACACTCAGGTAGGAACAAGGATGTGCCCATAACACGACGTCTATTGTACAATGTACATTTGTATGAAATGTACAATAGACGTCGAAACTTAGTTTTATAAAAGTGAATATTTAATGTCACATAAATATTTTTCACATATTGGTAAATATTTTTTCTTTTCTAATGCCCGAGTGAGAGGCTTACTGGACCCTTAACCACAACGGGGCCGCAGATGCTGGTCATTTAATTATGGGGGCGTCTAGACTAGTTGTCGCCCCCTATGGGTGGTCTCCTAATTTTGAAACAATTCCAGATGAGAGATTTAGCACCTGAAATCAACATTCCCAGAAGTATCATTTAAACCTGGGGGACATTGGAGACACGAACAGATTTTACGTGCACCAGCTCCCATTAGCGTACACGGTCCCACAACAGTCCAGCAGAGAGAAAAGTTCAGCACCTTCCCAAGCACTGGCCCAGCCGCTGCTGCTTCACATTCCGTCTTTTTACGGAACGGAGCTTCGCGACTATGCCACTAAGGGACGACTGGTAAATATTGGGTAGAATAATTTTGACAGTAAGTTTGCTGAGATAATATCTTTATTTTATTTTATTATTTTCTTAATTTATTTATTTTTGTCAGTTTTTTAAAATCTTTAGATTAGTTAGTTTGTGCAACTACAGCCCCTGGGTGTGAATATATTCCCTCTGTGGAGTTACAAAAAGTTACTTCTTATACCTTTATTTTACTTTATACGGGATATATTGTTTAGAGAAAAATATTCACCTTATCAGGAGACGGATCTCAACTTTTTACTCTACAGAAGATTAAACACTAACTTCAGGATAATGGATGCTTTGAGTGCCATCTCACTTTTCAGGAGTGACCATTCACTCTTTTCGATTTGGAGTATACTGAACATAACTACGAAGAGGAGAGAATAAGCCTATTTTATTACCCGTCAAGCGGAAAGTTTCCCACTGGTCTGACGAAGTAACGTGTAGAAAATGCAAAGTTCTGTTCGACGTAGCGATGCAGTAGTGTCCACTGACGTCCAGGTAAGTTGCGTCCGTCACTTGAAACGTCGACATTCGCATTTTGCGGCATTTGCAGTAGTTCGTGTCAATTTTGGAACACAAATCCCAGACTGTTTTCGTCTCCTGTTCCAGCGTGGGACTACTGCCGACCACTGTGCCCTTCTGTAAAGAATCACAATGAAAATTAATTGTTAACCCTTTAAAGCGCAGTGTTCCCGCTCTGGGAACACCAAACTCTGACGTTCTGACTGTTGCCAGTCACGAAGAATAGATTTGATTTCTATAAAAATAGTTGCGGGTGACATAGCTCCATGAGAAAACTTTACTTTTTAGCACGTCATTTCCCGTAAAAAAATTCTCACGATTATTTTTAACAGCATGGACATCTGCTGAAAAATGAAAGAATGCGAGAACAGCTGGATAAATTGCCCAATGCTGAAAAAAGGGCGGCCGTTGCCATCGCTCGACTTAACTACCAGCAAGATGGCGGACGATTGAAACGTTCATCGCGTGCCACGGATCTAGAGACCCTTTTTTGAAGACAGCTGGCTGTGCGCGGGCACAGCCAGCTGTCGTCAGCTGCCGTCAGCCAACGGCCGCCCTTTTTTCAGCATTGGGAAAGGGTTGCACCTCAAAGAGTTAAAAATACCAAAACACTTTTATTTAAAATCCACAATCATTCCAAATCCACCATGACAGTGGTATTCAATTTGCTTCCTATGAGTTGCCACCTCCTTTTGGAGCCGATAGGTACGACCTAACGATAACCGCGTGCGTCGAATAAGTTGGAGTATGATTTCGCATATAAATGTATATATACAAATTATTTTTAGTTGCAGCCAGAGACAAAAGAAAACAATAATTTATTAAAAAATGCTTATAAAATTAGGTTCAAATTATATTATTATAATCTTAAAATTTGGTTATTTTAGGAATAAACAAAAGACGAATCCACGAGATTTGAAAATCGCGTAAGCCGAGGTATTACGCATTAAATTTCTTTTAATATTTCGGTTTACTGACGGCATTTCAATATTTGAAGTGGGGTCACATTGTCAGAGAGTTTGAACATCGTTACTTCATCGAGTGAGCAGTTACTCAACAGTTATACTTTAAGAACTTAGGTTTTCTCTTCGTCGAGATCGAGAAGAATGTTTATGACAATACTGAATAAATGGAGTACGGAAGAAAGGTGTGTAAAAAGTAAAGGAGAACATGAATTATTGTCATCAGGGAAGGGAAGTTTTTCCAGAAATGAAGAAAACTGAAAAAACAAAGAAACAAAATTAAAAGAAAAACGGTTGAAATATGCCTGTAAAAATAAAATAAGACTATGGTCAATACATTTGCTTAGAGTTTAAAAGTTTTGTCTACATGCATCACGTTTCATGTAAAGAAATAAAAACTACCATCACGAAAGTTTTGCATGTCTGTGATTTATTTACTTATTTTATTTTTAGCACTAGACTGTATTTCGCTCACTCCGGGTTTTTCTGTCGACATATTTTTATAGACCGATTTTGTATCTAAGTCGACACGTTTTCATTGTGCTTTGTGATAGGGTTGCAAGATAGCGTGGAAGAGGTGGGAGAATAAAATGTTGAAAGTCGCCAAGGTTTGCAATTTTTTATGATTTATCGCCATAAAGTAAATCCCCAAAATTGAACCTAACGTGTTGATATCTTCCATATTTAGCAAGAAACTAGCAAACGCTACAGTTTATTACAAAGGAGAAGTATAGTTAAAATATGCCTGAATACATTGTTAAACAGTTTTTGTAGGCAATTTTAATGCTGATTTCAAATCTGAAAAAGTGTTTAATGGAACAAGAAAGACAAACACGACACCCTCATGAATTATGACGCACATCCAAACAGTGTTTATAAAGGTGAAGTATAGTTAAAATAGATTGTAGAAGATAGCTGAAGATTGTAAAACAGTTGTAATGGGCGATTTTAATATAGATTTCGATTCCAAAGAAGTGTTTTATAGAACAAGGAAGAAAAATATGACAACTCATAAATAATAATACACTTTCCAACTTGATAAGGAAGAAAAATATGGACGATGCATGGATTATGATACGTTTTTAGTGTATAGCACTGTAGTGCTTATGTAAAATATGAAAGTGTTTCCGATTTTCTTTTCTTCTTTTTTCTTAATAACATGACAATGAAGAATTAATTCTTGTTACTATGGCTACTTGTGTGGTATTCCACGAACTAGCTTTGCATCCTAACATAGTTTACCGTTCCCATAAGTAGGAGAAGAAGTCATTCTTTTCAACAATATTTTTGCCAATGACGATGTTAAATTCATTGAAATATCCATACAAAAAGGTGAACACTGCCGAACAAGCATTGGGGACTTGACGCTTGGGAACACTGCGTGTTACCAGAGCCGCGACTAGAGTTTACGTAACACGAGGCAACACGACGCCCGAATCATACCTTGATTTTGACGACCTTTCTTTGGCACGTGATTCATTTAGCCCCCCCTCTAGTAGCAGGCCTGCATGTTATTAGTTTTCCCCTATTTTTGTACATCCTTATATCGCAAGTATTTTTATTATTTTTACAAGTATTAAAAAAAAACAATGTTATTAATTTCCTTAAAATAAATGAATAAAATATTTTCCCGGAAAACAAATTTGAACTCTGGTAAAATTTGTTTATTCTCACCAGCTAGAACTGTCTTTACATCAAATGTATAGCTATATAAAAAAGGAGGGTTTTTCATTTCGTTTAACTAACAAGTATTTTCTTTTTAAAAATGTTTTAATGATTTTCCTTTTTCCTGTAGAACGAAAAAGTTGTCAATTTTTTACAGTATTTTAAATTATCAACTGAAAGTTTTACAAAGCAAGATAGATGAACCCTTCAACAACGAGCTTACATGAAGTACAAATTAAAAAATAAATTTCAAATTATTCGGGTTTCTTTTACTAGTTTTCAAACTCAGAGTTTTGTTCCAGGATTTTAAAATTTTATAAGATGTCAAGTTAAAAACCAAAACTCGCATCATAAACGGAACGATACTTACTTGACCAACAAACAGGAACGATCCATTTGGTTGATTTAAAATCTTGACAATGTCTTCTTTCTAATAACGAGAAAGTACGTTTCAGTATTAAAATTTGATATTTAAAAGCAGTATTATTTTCTTGTACTGACTATATATAAGGGTTGCCCAAATGAAAAGGGGACTCGTAGGAGTGTGTCAGAATGACAGCAGCTATAGCCGCGCCATCGAACAACTACATAAAGGGCGGTAGGATGTGTGCACTCCATACAGCGACCCTAATAGCACAGATGGTCACAAAAGAGTCTCTGTGACGTCACAGAGGGTCACAATTGTCACAGAACTGTCAGATACTAATCATATTGTGACTTGTGAGTGATGTGACTGCACTGTGAAGTTTATTTGTGACCAGTCACCAGGTGACGTCACCGTAGAGTCACCTTGTCACTAGTAAGTGATCGGTTGCTCAGTGACTCCACTGTGAAGTCACTGTGTGACTGTTTTGTGACTACTGTTTTTTTTGAGGGGGAGGGGGGACTTCAAAATGACGTCACACTGGCCGCTTTTGTGACTGGAAACAGACTCATTTTTTCTAATATTTTGTAACAATTTCTTTCGTGAAACATTTAATAAATAAATCCGAAAATGATAACGAGTAATTAGTGCGCAGTTATGAAGTAATAAGATTTAGTTTAATTTATTAATTTTTAAATTATTTCGTTTAAACAAGACAATATTGTTTATAAAAAAATATTATTCTTAAAAATATTAGAGTTGAGAGTTCTAATCACAATGGAGAAAACTAAATATCTGTGAGTAAAATTAACAATTTCTTTCATATCCCCATGGCATATATGTTTCGATAGCGTATGTAGGTTTAAATTTCTGATGGGGGGGGGGGGATTATCCGGTATTTTAAACCTTATTGTTACTACAGTAAATACAAATGTCTCAAATTTGCTGTTTTTTAATAATTGCTTTAAGTTTTCAAATGGGGCCCGGGATCCCTCCCCCTTTAAATACGTCCCTGGTATGTTTGAAAGTTACGCTAGGAAAAATTTGAGGTAAAACTATGGGTCTAAGTCAAAAATACTTCATTTATTTTATCTAATGCATGTTTTTCCAATTAATTTTATTTATTTTTATGTGAAATCCCTTTTAGGCAATATATAGCAAAAATATAAATATTATCCCTCATACCTTAATATATATCAAACCCTGTAAACATGTCGCACATTACAAATTTATTTCATAACCGAATAAAAAATTTCAATAAATCATTAGTTTTTTTGGATGAATACTTAAATAAAACAGCACATTATCTCCTGAAAATAATTTATGTGAAAAAAAAAAAGATTTCCAAGATTTTTAATTTATATTTATTAATTATGGTATTTTCCCTCCATTTATAAAATACTCCAGAAAATTTTTAAATTTCCAAAACAAGCCATGACAGAACTAACTTTAGAAGCAATCAGTTTACTTTTAAAGCAACTTGAGCAAGATAATCACAGCGCTGAGGTAACGTGCTGGCCTAAGAGCCGGTGCGTCGAGGGTTCGATACTGGTGAGCGTTTTCTTGACGGAGAGTTTGGTGCTGCCATCTAGTACATGTTCTCGGTAACTCTTTCTCCCCGAATTTTTTCGCTGTCGCAAAACGACTTCTCTGAACGTTCCAAAGCGTCTTCTCTGAAGGGTCGCAATGTAAAGTCACGGCGGGCGGACATAGGGACTGTGTAGTGACCCTGCCGCAGGGTCGCGGCTACTGCTTGTAACACTATTGTGACAGTATTGTGTGGTCGCATTTCAGTCACAGGGGACGGTTGTGCCATTAGGGGATACGGCATTCAGCAGTGAAATCTGCTTGCGGTAGAGGACATTAATCGAAAATAAAGCCACATCATACATGGATGTGTACTGACCGAACAATTCAGTCCATTGGCCACTCTTGACCGATTTCTGGGTCCAAGGGAGCACTTTCATTTCAGCACAGTCTGACTATGGAAATAACTCCCTTGAGATACGAAGCCCAACGCTTGGGAGAGTTCTTTAGTCCATTCTTCTCTTTTCTTAGACTATCATGAAATAACGAAAAAAATCAAAAACAAACGACCACGCCTTCTTGCACAGTAAGTAATCCTTCTCCGTGACAATGCTCGCCTATACGTCTCCAGCGAAACCCAGGCCAAATAAATTTCATTGGGAAGTATTGGAATATCAGCTGCACTGTCTGGATTTGTCGCCCTGTGACTTCCAGATCTTTGGGCCACTTCAGATAGCATCACAGGAGAAACATTTTCATTTGGACGATGAAGGAAACGAGGCTGGGCAGATCTGTGTTACAACACCAATGGCGATTTTTTTTTTAAATTCAACTTGTATACTTTTTATTTGGCCAACTCTTATATTTTTTATGGGGAACTAGTACTATTGCGTCAGTATTAGTTTTATATTTAAAAAATTTTTAATTTTTCCAATACCGAACACGCTATAATATTAAAACTAATACCGAACTTTGTAAATTATGCCAATAAATAAAAAAATAGTACAGTTCTAATGTTTTGGGTAGTACAAAAGGACCACGCTTCTTCTTCTGTCCTTCTATCGAGTGCTCGCTAAAGTCCGCTGTCGCCGCAATAATTTCTGAACGGTAAGAGCTATAGTCATAAAAGTAGAGTTTGGGTATAGTAAAGTTGCATTGCTCTACTAAAAAAACCACTTATAGTGCCACCTGGTTGCTAAATTTGAAGTTAACATTCTCATATCAAAAACGGTATGGGATAGGGGAAAGTCAATTACAAATCACCATTTTATTAAGAAAAGACATCTCGTGCAAATTAATGTTAAAAATGGAAGGCGTTAAATGCAAGGCGTAAAAACGCATTACTGATACTTTTGCTAGCGTGTCAACAGCCATATTATACAACTTCTGGCGGGAATCGTAGACCAGTCTCTAGATGTACACCGTTAATAGTAGTTCAACGTTTCACCATACACTAGAGCTAAATTAGCTGCATCCTTTCAATGGAGAAACGTTTCACCATGATTTGGTTTCATTGATCAGTTTAAGCAACAAATGATGTTTCAACGTTTCTCCATAGAAAAGATGCAGCTAATTCTACGCAATTTTATGGTGAAACGTTATCTACTTCTATTAACAGCGTATATTGTTGATGACCAAAAACACTTTTAGCATGAAGGATAAATTAGCTTAATGTCAGATTAGTGCACTTTTGGAAAATTCGATAAAAAAAATCTGATGTGTCCAACACATGACTTCCTTGCACGTCTATTAATTCAAAAATGTTTTTTTACGCACTTCCTCTAAACTTATTTGTTTGAAAGAGATAAAATATCAATAATAGTAAGGTATAGTGATTTCTAACCAAATATTTCGATATCGCCAAGCTGAGTTCAATTTGAAAGATTTCCTTCTGACACTTTATTTGGCGATATTTCACCAAAAGCCGACAAACTTGAGATAGTTTGCGAGATTTTGGGGATAGCCAAAGTAGTCATTGACCACTGACTTTCAATGAATTTAATGCATCCATACACCTTAATGTATTTAAAGTCATTTGGCTCACCCTGTAAATAAATTCCCAGTCGATTGCTGTCAAAAAAGATATTGAAAACAGTTAGATATTATAATATTGTTCTAAATACAAAAGTTCAAAATTGTACGGGTTAAAGTTTTAGAGTTATACAAAATACGAAATAATTTTTGGCGCCAAATTTGGCGATATTTCGGCGAAACTCGTCAATGTCGACGACATTTGGCGAGATTTTAAGCATGGACCAACAATAACAGATTATCGCCAAATTTGGCGATATTTCGCCAAAACTCGCCAAGAACGGTGACAAATGGCGATACTTTGGGCATGGACCAAATGACTGACTATCGCCAAATTTGGCGACATTTCGGAAAAACTCGCCAAGGTCGAGGACAGAAGGCGAAATTTTGGGCATATACCAAACAATGACTGACTACAATTGTATTATATTGAAGATGTCCATAGACATTAAAGTATTGAAATTCTTTTTGGTGGTCCTGTAAAGAAACTCCAGTAGATTGGAACCAAAAATCGAGATGCACAACTAGATGTTACAACAATCTTACATATGAAATTTCATAATAGTTTTTGAGATTTGAGAGTTAAATATGCACACACGTACACCAAAAGTCGCCAAGCTTGGCGACTTTTGGCATAGTTCTTGAGGGAGGCACGTGACCGTGGTCCGACCATTACCTAACTTATGTTGTAGGACGGTATTGTGCTTGAAATGGATGAATGCCCCTAAAATTGCCATTGACCGTAATGTATTGAAAATCTTTTGAGTGTTCCTGTAGCAGAACTGTAAATGATAAAGACACTTTTTTTAATGGATAAATTCATTTTCTAACTCTTTACAGCATATATCACTCCTGAGTCGTTTGAAATAGCCCCAAACCTCTAAAAAACGCTTTGATGAATGTCGGCCCATAGAGCGTAATGTATTTCG
The DNA here is from genome assembly GCA_038373885.1 of Cheiracanthium punctorium. Lineage (NCBI taxonomy): Eukaryota > Metazoa > Arthropoda > Arachnida > Araneae > Cheiracanthiidae > Cheiracanthium > Cheiracanthium punctorium. The sequence continues at coordinate 691,799 of JAWZYV010000455.1, read as the reverse complement.
AATCTTTTAGGCGGTTCTGTAGATAAACTATCCAGTCGAATGGAACCGAAAGGGGAGGTGAACAACTAGATGTTACAACAATCCTAAATATAAAGTTTCAACATTCTACGCCTAATAGTTTTTGAGATATGCGAGTTTAATGAATTTCGGCCCATTGAGCGTAATGTATTTCGAATGTTTTGGGCGGTCCTGTAGATAAACTATCCAGTCGAACGGAGCCAATAGGGGAGGTACACAACTAGATGTTACAACTATCCAAAATATGAAGTTTCGACAATCTACGCCTAATAGTTTTTGAGTTAGGCGAGTTTAATGAATTTCGGCCCATAGAGCGTAATGTATTTCGAATCTTTTGGGCGGTCCTGTACATAAACTATACATTCGATTGCGACCAAAAGGGGAGGTGCACAACTAGATCATAGAACAATTCTAAATATCAAATCTCAACATTCTACGACCAATAGTTTTTGAGATATGCGAGTTACATACATACGTACGTACGTACGTACGTACAGACGGCATGGAAAAACTGACCACAGTAGACTCGCCGCTGGTCAAAATGAGTTGCAGACGCGTTAATATGATCGTGCATGCTAGCCTACGATGAGATGCATCGAAAAAATTCTTAAAATTAAATTTAGAGGTAGTCAAAATCGGTTTTTTTGTCGAAATTTGGCCTCCAAAATTTTTCGGGATCACATTACTTCCTTATACTACGTACAAGGAAGTAAAAATGCCAAAAAAAAACACGTTTTATGCCTTCCATTCGTAGCATTATTGTTCAAAATAAAGAGCACCTTGTTTGCAAATTAGGGTGTTTTTTCTTGCTAAATCGGTGGTGTTGAACGCAACTTTGTAGCTGACATTTTCCCCGTGTCTCGGATCGTTTATGAAATAAGAACGCTAACACCGAATTTAGCCGGCAGATGGTGCTGTAAGCTGTTTCCTTGCATAGCGCATGGCAACTTCACTATATCTAGACGATATTCTTATGACTATACTGTAGCCTTTGCCTTTCAGAAATTATTGAAGAGACAACGGACTTACGGGACACACTGAATATTCTCTTTTTGTTATAGAATCTAATTTCCTTACAGTGACATACAATATTTCTGGGTAGAGCAAGGACAGGGGCTTAAGCACCTCAACTCCTACAGGTTACCTATGCTAATCAGGGACCGATCTACACACTTGGCGGCCCAGGGCACAGATACTTTTGGGGGCCCCTGCACAAAAATTTTCCGTAGAATATTACTCAATTAAGTTAAAACCAATCATCATTCCTAAGTTAACCATACGTAAACATTTACAAATCAGTAAAATGTCACGACAGATACCACTTATATGAATTTTTCGATTTTGAAATGTTTTTATGGGTATTTACAGTTGTCACACACCTCTGAAAAGATAAAAGGAGGAGCATGCTGAGGTGTCCGAACGAATTTGCGAATATCAAATTTATCGAATGCATAATTTTTAGCGTTACAAGTTACATTAAATTAAAAATTTTGAATATTTGTGATGAAATGAAGTAATCAGAAATTTTTCTCTGTCTCTGATGCTAATATGCTAAGGGTGGCGATCGTTTATCTATTTCTTATGTTTACGTTACTTAATTCTTATCCATAAATTAATATAAAATAATAATTCAGTTTCGCCATAACTAGCGCCATTACTTAAATCTCACTACGTGTAATAATCTGTTACTCAAAAAGCACCCCAAAATATCTGTGCTGTACGGCATTTAAGTAAAAAATCGTTTAAAAAATATTTTTCTAAGCACTTGCATGCTGTTATTTTCAGACAAGGATTTTTATCTATGCGGCGAAACGGCGAATCATTTTCAAGGACTGCCAGATAGTAAAATGTCGAGTCACCAAGATTAGCGATTTTTGTGATTTATCGCCGATTTCTCCTATATTTAGAGAGAAATTGCTAAACCCTGATGTTTATTTAATGGTATTATTAATTGGCGTCTATAAATATGACAATGTTAGTGTAAATTAAGGTGAAGTACGGTTAGAATATGTCTGACGAAAATTTTAAAGAAGTTTTAGTAAGTGGTTTTAATACAGGTTTCAATTTTGAAAATGTGTTTTATGGAACAAGGAAGACAAATTTAGCACACTCATGGATTATGATACACTTTCCAACTTAATGGACAAGGAAGACAAATAAGGCGGAGATATATATTATGGCACACTTTGCAACCTACTGAAGCAAAAAAAGTCAAATTGGGCCGACACATTTATGCTTTACATAAAATATTACACTATAGTGCGTATTAAAATATGAAAATGTTTCGGATTTTCTCTTCCTTTTTCTATGATTATTGTTATGCATGAAAAGAGACTCCCAAGAAATGATCTAATGAGGAAGAAAAAACATAAAAGGTAGACATCGTTGAAAAAAAAGTATAAAGAAAAATGTTAAGACCAGGGTGCCCACTCTTTTAATTATCATATAGACAGCAGGTTTTCATATAGAAATAATTTTAGTTCCTTTCAAAAAATAGAATAGGATTGGGGAAATTTTCAACCGATCATAAACCTTAAAGTTTTAAAAATATATCTTAAACAGTGGTCTATTGCTAAATAAATAGTTTATATATTTGTGTAAAGCAGCTTAAGAATTTTATTTTATTTCATTTTTATGATAGCGCATTTTGTTAACAGACAAATTTTCATTAAAATAACGAATTTCCAAATTTAAACAATAATAATAAATGTAAATATACATAAAATTGCATTACATAATTTTTCTTCTAAATATTAAAAACTTTTAATTATGTATATTATTGGTTTTATTTTTAAATGGTCTCCAAACATAGTTGGATAAATAATTAAACACTGTTAAAATTTGAGTTATTTACCTTTCCATCTAATAATTTAATTTGCTTCATTCCTTTCCATCAGTCAAGGATAGTTAAGAAAATCCATCAAATATCCAATTCACAGTTTTTGTCTGAAATAAAATAATTAGACATCAAAAAAATGTTTTAGAAAGTCAAACAAGTTGATCTAAATTATCTAGATTAAAATATCCTCATTTCAATCATTTTAACCATAAATCGCATTGAAAAAAGGCAATAGTTAGTTTGAATTTTAGCTGTCGTAGAAGAAAGCCTAGAATTCGCCATTCCATAAGTGACGTGTCGTAAGCAGAAAGGGAATCTATCGCAAAGTTTTCAAAGATTGAAAAAAGAACAAGAGAGCGAATTAAGACATGGTAGTCCAGGGTTGTTAAAAACCCGGGTTTTTTCAGGGTTTTGGGGGGGTTTTCAGGGTTTTGGAGGTTTTATCAGGGTTTTTCGGGTTGTATCTGGGTTTTTTGGGTTTTATCAGGGTTTTTTCAGAAGGGGTGGGGTTTCAGAATATTTGAAAAAAAAATTGCTTATTACTAAATGCAACTTAAAGCAAACTAATTGATTACAAAAATCAATTATAAATAAAAAGTGGTTAATTTAATAGTAATAACTGATTACAATTATTAATCATACACGAAAGAATGTATAAATCAATAACAATAGCAACCCCAATCATGATTTGCTCTTAGATAAATTGACAATTAGTAATAATTTTAACAGTGATATACTAGTGCTTAATTACAACTTTTTAAACGAATGATTTTTTGTGGTTAAAAAATCCTTATTCGTTTTAATACAGATAGGCATAAAAAATTACTCTAGAAAGTTCTAATGCCTATGTGAAGTCCGATTTTTTTTTTTCCCCTTAGGTAGTGGTGGTGTGGGGGGAGGGGGAGGTAGGTAGGGAGCTGTTTATAAACTTACAAGTGGTGTATTGATGTTAAACGATGTATTATCTACGCAATTAAAGTTGAAATTTTGAAAAAACCCAGTTGGGTTTTTTCTCGGGTTTTTTTCAAGTGGGCTTTTTTGAAAAAACCCACCCGGATTTTTTCGGGTTGGGCAAAATCATAACAACTCTGAGTGATGCCCTTGTAGTCTTGCTTCTTTGCAAATGTTTTACAAGTCGTCCGGCTATTAGATGTGCCGGAAGTTTCCTATATAACAAATGTACGAATCAATTTCATTTTAAAGACCTCCAACATGACATTAATGTTAATTTTTTTTTAATTTCTTCTTTTGATAATAAAGATTAAATTCGTATTTTAAAAAATCAAATAAGAAATCCCGATTTTTAAAAGTCCGAGGAATATGGGATAACCTCTATGGGCACAATTAGGGCATCCATCCTCTACGATAGTATATATATATATTACTTCCCCTCAATTTGGATACAGGGTCTGAAATTGTTAATTATGTGTTTGCATGCAATATGTAGGCACAGGCTGTCCCATAACTATTGGTACAAAATTTGAAGGGAGTTTTCCGTGTTTTTCTCCGAAATCCCGCGTAAATACGGGCTAGGATAACTTAGAAAGTCCCCCACGGAAGGCATTCCCCCTATAGTCCTTGGACCCTCGTGCTATCGTCACGCATCTATCCCTATGTATAACGCAGTGTAAAGGATAAAAAGAAAAAGTTCTTGACTTTCTGCGCCATTCAGATACCTATAAAATAAATGTGGATATGGTTTCACGGGAGTATAGCTTACAGACGGCTTTAGCTTCCGGTCAGCATCCATTATTTTTTGCATTTCCATCAAGGCCACCATTCCCTTATGGATTTTGCCTAAGTTCGAAGTGACAGCAATAAAAATGGCATAATGCAACCCTATTATGTTTTTGGCACAAGGAGAGCAAAATTCCCGTAGCAGTTATTATTATTAGCGGTATGAATCGAATTCTCAACTTAGGAATATTTTACTATGAATTTTCCTCTTTATTCGCGTTATCATTTTTTTTTTTAAATGGAACTTAAAACACCTGTGCAGATAGGATTACAGATCAGTGAGTGAACGGAATACCACGTGACATCCATTATTTCCGGGTAATCCAAACCTTCTTTGAAAAAAAAAAAAAAAAAATCAAATCAAATCAAAGTAGTGGGATGGCATTGATGGGAAGCCAGTCAAACTAGGCTCTGCGGTTGAAAAAAAGAAGAAAAAAACATTGTTTATCTGCTTTTTATCTATCGGGCAAAGCGAAGCTGCAAAAACGATCCGCTAATAAAGCACGGGGGAATGTTTCAATGCTCAGATAGATACGACCGGACACTTCCAGCCTGAAGCTGTTTTTCCTCACCTCACGGTTGGCCTACAAGAAAACACTGCTGAACGATGAATGAAAGGTTACAGAAATGATCACGGACGTGTATTAGAGAGTAATTCGGGCTCATTTTTTAATCCGAACCCGAGCGATAGTATTTAAGATGAAGCCCGAGCCCGAAATTTTTAGCTAATCTATATAAATAAAATCAGACTTTTGTCTGTACATTGCACAGAATTCAAAAATTGTGTGATTTCTATCTATTTCAAGTACCTGGGAATCCAGTACGACTAGAGTGACCATTTTTTCTGAACCGAAAATCAGGACACTTCTAAACCGCAGAGACGGGAGGGATAAAAATCAATCCCGAACACCCCCCCCCTCCCCATGTTTTTTTTTTCTACACGTAATTTGATTTTTTATTTTTATGATCAGTTGAAAAATCAGTTGAAAAAATATAGCGAATATACAAATAAAATAGGGCTATATAACCTTAGGTTTTAAATAATTTTATTGTTAATTTTTGGATAACTTTCCAAAATAGTTTGCTTTCTAACAATGACTATAGAATCACCATCCATTGATTATAGGGATGTATTAATACATATTATAGAACAATCATTTTCATCAAAAAAAAGAAAAACGGTGTTAAATAGAAGTAACAAAAAACTTTTAAATAACACATCCATTTTCATGTGAATTTATTCCCAATTTATTTTACATTTATTTATTTATTTTTCATAAAGCAGGACTTTGGCGGGACAGGAATGGAAAAGCCGGGTATTTTAGAGTTATGTGGGGACAGCAGGACATACAGGTAAAAATCAGGACTGTCCCGCCAAAAGCAGGAAGTCTGGTCACTTTAAGCACAACCCTCAAAAAAAAAGTTTGTGTGTTGTACTATCATTCTGTCAGTGACGCTTTCTTTTTGTTCGTGTATTAAGTAAAAAGACTGAAGGGAATGAAATGAAATTTGGTGAGATGATAGGTGGTCATCCAACTTAAAATATAATCGTCAAATTTTAAAAAAATTTTGATTAGCTTTAGATATTTTGCGAAAATCGTATCAAAATGCGTAAATCTCTGTTCGCGGATCACGCAAAAGCGAATGAAATGAAATTTTGTGACATGATAGGTGGTCACCCAACTTATAATTTAATGCCCAATTTTTAGAAAATTTTGATTCAATTGAGATTTTACGAAAATCGTATCAAAATGCGTAATCTTTGTTCGCACATCACGAAATAACGACTAAAGCAAATGAAATGAAATTCGGTGGCATGATAAGTGGTTGCTCAACTAGCTATAGACGCCAATTTTTAAAAATATTTTGATTGGATTTTGAAATTTTGCAAAAACCGCTTCAAACTGAGTAAATTTTTGTTCGAGCATCACGTAATAAAGACTATAGGGAATGAAAGGAAATTTGGCGATATGATAGGTGAGCAATCAACTTAAACTGTAGGCGTCGAATTTTTAAAAAAATTTGATTAGATTTTGAGATTTTGCGAAAATTATTCAAAATAGTATAAAAATATTTACCTATTACATATTAACGAGTAAAGCGAATAAAATAAAATTTAGTGACATAATACACGCTTAAACCCAAAGAGCGAAAAAAAAAAAAAACGATATACTGCGGAGCGATCTGTTTCCTTGGAAACCGGCCGGTTTTTCCGCGAAAGGGCTCTTTACGTAGTCCTTTTTCTTAGAATCTTCTCCTCGCTTCGTATCTTTTCCGAGAATTTCTCCTTCCCGCTCATTGTTATATTCCGCTCCGCTCCTGTGATCGAAAAACGCTCCTAAAGGAGAAGCTCACTTTTGAAAACTGGCTCACTTTCCACTCCGACTAATCGAATTTCGCTCGTTTGGTTTAAGCGTGTAGGTGGTCACTCAACTAAAACTGTAAGTGTCGAATTGTTTAAAAAGTTTGATTAGATTTTGAGATTTTACAAATATTATTCAAAGTATAAAAATATTTACCGATTAGATATAAACCACTGAAGCAAATGAAATAAAATTTAGTATCGTCACTGGTGGTCACTTGAACTCTTTGCGTCAAAGTATTTTAATTTTTTTTTTTTTATAGATTTTGAGATTTTGTGAAAATTCAGTATATTTTTGCGCTATTCCTAAAAAATGGGAATGGGATAGAATAAAATTTGGAATTATATTAGACGCAAGTTAATTTGAACTCTAGATGCCAAAACAGTTTTAAATATTTCATAGATTTTGGGATTTTGTGAAAATCATATAAATGTTTGTTTTCACATACCTTAAAAATGTATTAAGGGAATACAGTAAGTTTGGCAATATGATCAGCAACGGCTAAAACAATTAATGTCGGAATTTTTTGAAAAATTTGAGTAAATTTTTAAAATGGTTATTTGCTTTGAGATTTTGTGAAAATTGCGTAAATTTTTTCGAGGAATAATGTTTAAATATCTACAGAGAATCAAACAAAATTTAGTTATAGGTTAAGAATGACCTCTTGACTTGAAAAAATCACTTAACCAGAATAAAATATTTTTTAAAAGAAAGAAGTTCTCTATAGTCAAATTTACTGATCACTTTGTTATTCTCATACTTGTAATCTTAACAGTACACAGACTATATAATGTTGATTTCTATACAATTGCTAATATACTCATTCCATTCTTTATACACCTACAATGCTGACAAGATTCAAGCTTTTTGGAAATTTGCATTTATTTATTTATTTTTCATAAAGCAGGACTTTGGTGGGACAGGAATGGAAAAGCGGGGCTTTTTAACCCGTCATCGATAGGTACTTCAGCTAGTAGATAAACAAAAGTCAATTACTTCATTAATAGAATATCATAAAGTTTGCCGTTTGTGCAAATTAAAGAAAAATGAAATGGCAAACTCTTAATTCACTTTCTAACTTTTTATATTCAAATTTATCAGATAATAATAATTAGTCTATTTCTCTCATGAATCACACTCTAAAATCTGTTTACGAGGAGTATGTTCAATAAAAAATAAATTTTTCACGAGTCCGAACCCGAATCATGAATTGCAGAGCCCGATCCCGTCTCATATCTCTAGCGTATATAAGGGGGAGGGGGATTTAGGGGGTCTGACCCCCCCTATACGTAGTCTACGCAAGTATGAGGTTTTGCGTAGACTATAAGGGAACGCAAAACTGCTAATTTTGACCGAATATCGACCTGTAAACTCCATATTTTAATGGGTAATAAAAAAAAATACGATAAAGATTAAAAATTTGTAATGTACCGAAACTTTTGCAAGCGATTTATAGTAAAATTTCCCGTCAATTAATTTTTAGTAAGAATGGACCCCCCCCCCCCCCATGTGGAAACTATATCTACGTCCGTGGAAATTCAATACTTTCTTGTAGAAGAAAACTCATAAATAAATCTATATTTTATATCAGAAAAAATATTATTAATATTATCATTATTATTATTTTGTCAATTTCTTCTTTATACTTTGATTTGAGAATTTTCATGGTACTTCATTTGAAAAAGTTCATTGCGGCTGAATAGTATCTTAAAAATGCAAACAAAAGTCTGTTTTGAATATATTTCAGAATATATTTTGCTTCCATTTTTCTAAACCATATACAATCCTTCTAAGATCAATTTCCATTTTGCCAAATTTTGGAAAGATTTTTTTTTTATTTACAATTCCATTTTTTTTTTCCGTTGTTCGGATTTCTATTTACTGGATATATCTACTCATTCCTGTTTTACATACGATTTTGTGTTCATTGTTTTGCTCTTAATGGCAATGTTTATTTATGAATGTTTCCCTACATCTAAACATCTATCATTCCATGGATATTTAGAATTTTGTATCTGCCATATGGATGCTACGTTGATTCGTAAGTTATGCCTTTTTACTATATATATATATTTGTATTTATACTGATTGATTCAAAATAGATGTTAAAGTGATTATCTTCTAAACCATAATAGACGTACTTTCAATTAGAAAAGTTCGTCAAATATAGAGTAGTTTTCAGATATGGCAATTTTTTTTATTAGGAGCTGAATACATATTAAAATACGAAATTCAATTTGTTCATTTCCTACCATTTCTATTTAGAAAAATGTTGCCCTTTATTTAAGAAAATTAATTTTTAAAATCCCATGCCTCTAAGTGGAATAGAGAGAAAATGTTATAAATGACGATATACATCTCTTTACTTGCTGTGTTGGCGTCCTTTTTAGGCGAAAAAAATCTTTAGAAGACGAACTATGAGTTGATAAAAGTTAAATGTTGATCCCATTGTTGGAAAATGGCAATTAAATGCATTCAAACGCGAGAATTTACAGGTACAATTTTACCTGAAATTTATTATCGATAGTTTAGTCTTTTAAGGGATCATTCACTAGGTATGTCACGCTTCTAGAGAAGGGATTTCAAAGAGTAATAGGAAACGCATGTAGGTTAACTTTCGCTAGAAACTGACAAACATACATTATGAGAAAATTTTAGCTAAAATAGGACTTCCAGGAGTCAAATGTATCTATCGAACGATCGCTAACATAAATTAATGCCAGTTGAAAACTAGTTTTATTTTTTTCACTTTTCAGACTTTTCCTAAATACTTGACGACAAATACTAGAATTTTTAACATGCGATATCTCAGTAACTATTCCACTCAGAAATATGGTACTGTTTTTATTTATACTTTTAGACACAAGAGCAACATTTTTTCAAATGTAAGTGATAGGAATGGAGGGACCGTATAAAAATTAAATTTTGTATTTTAATATGTATACAGTCCGTAGAGTAAAATTTTGCCGTATCTGAAAGCTACTCTTTATTTGACGAAACTGGAAGTATCATTCGATCACTTACGATTTAAAAGATGATCGCTTTAATATCTATTTTGAATCACCCGGTTAATTACTTTTCATAGATTTTAATTAGTGAGACAAACACACACACATACGAACAAAAAAAACTGCATTAAAAAAAATTCAGTAATCGAGGGAGGACGGCGTCCTTGTTTTCTTTTTGATTTGAGCTTTAGTGTCACCCAACTTTTTATTTTCAAGGGGGACGCTCAAGCTTCTTTTAACGAGTGGAAATTTTCGCTTTTGTAATTTTGCATCAGAAAGGCAACCAAAGGGATGTCTTTAGATCACTCAAGTAGACTTTAAGATTGATTCACAATCCCTTTGTAAATGCCAAATAATGCAGACAAATCCTTTAAAAATAGAATACGGGTCGTGTTCACAAATGTGCTCTTAGTCACAGAGTTTCTTCCGAAAGGGTTGAAGAAAGAGGGGGGGGAGGGAGAATTCGATTAGAAAAGGATTTACAAAGTTTTAAAAAAAAAAAACAGTCGTTTTTGCAGCGAGGATTAATTGACAAAATAGATAGAAAAATACTCTTTTGTTTAGACACTGTTTATCAAAACTAGATTATTTGAAAAATTAAATTAATTACAGAAGTGTTAACAATCACTAAATAAATAATTACTATTTTTACTGTTTCTAACATTTAACTAATTACACATACTTAAGTTAAATTCCTCAAAATTGAGCATCCCCCCCCACACACACACACATAGACACTTCTTATCTTAAGACTAGACGTCAAAGCCGTTGTGGGGGCAATTACAACGGGTGCTAGAAAAAATATTTCACGAAAGTATGTCTACGTTCAATATATATTTAAAGTCCGTCCGCCTAAAATAAATGCCCCCATATTCAATTTTTATTATATACCCAAATCGAATTTCATGCTCTTCTAGAAACGTGCGGTAACTTATCGCGTTCGAAGTATTTCGTTTTGTGTTCACAGCCATTCTTATATCCATGCCGACGATTTATTTGTGAAAAAAATAATAAACCTTGTAATATGGGAAAACTATTTTAAGTGAATTGGAATCCCAATTGTATGACGTCATTTTCATTTGAAACAGCTCATTTTGTCACTCTAATGATTCACTTTTTGACTTTCGGAAGTAAAATGGAGCTGAAAACAGCGAAAAATCGATTGAAAATGAGGGAACGGGCGGATTTTCAGAATTTTAAAGGAGAGCAGATTGTTTTCTATATTTTTATACGTATGAAAAATTTCAAGCGGATCATACAAGCGGTGTGAATTTTATTGCCGTTTTAGACAATAACTTTTTAGTCTGTCTGAATTAATGACGGTAACAGTTTTGTTTTGAAGTGGTCGGACTGGAATTGTTAGAGGGAAACGGGGATCAGCGTAACTATATAGGAGGATTACACCGCGGACCAAATTTCACAAAAATTAGTAGTGTCGTTTCTGATACTAGAGCGCTACTCTCAAAATACTATTTTTAGTACTTCAAGAAAAATCAGACCCTCTGAGACTTCGCATGTTTCCATCTTACAAACTCCGCTCAGATCTCATTTTAAAATGCATAAAAAATCGTGAAAAAAAAATTACGACTATTTACGACTATTTTAATGCAACACATATTTTTTGAGAAAAATGTCTTGGTAACTCATTCGCAACATCGAATGGGAGTTCTGTTCAATATATATTGTACCCAAAAAAAAACTGATACATCGATCATAGACATGTATAGTAAATTACAAGGTTGCATACGTACAAAAAGGTACAGAATTTTATAGTATAGATTGAACTTTTCAGCACATTAAATCTAAATAGACATAAAATTTAAAACTTAATATGACCCACTGCATGCGAAAATTACCAATCGGTAAAATATTGCCCCATACATTAATTAGGTGATGTACAAAATTCCAGCCTTTCATCATAAAAATATATGCTGACTTAAACCAGTTTTCAATGGCTTTCGAAAAGAAAAAATTACATCTGAAGATTGCGCTTTAAGGTTCGCACACTGATTACGAAAGAAAATAACGATTGCGTACATAGTATTTCTGCTGTATCGTATAACCCGCCCCCTCAAATTTATTAAACATATCTCTTTCACATCAACAGTCAGACACATCAACTTTTAGGATGAAAAGCTGAAATTTCGTGCATCACCTCATTAATGTATGGCGCACATTTCATTAATTTGAATTTTCTTTACAGGGTGCGTATAAAAATTTAAATTTGGCATTTATTTATTTAATCTCTCTGAAATTTTTAATCGAAATTGTTTTTTCATAAAAGTATGTACCTTTTTTATGTAACTTAATAATTTAATGAACATTATAAATAGTTAAGGCAGTGGTTTTCAAACTTTTAACACTCTGCCCCCTCTTCCCAACAAAGGATAACTTACGATGGAGCCGCCCCCCTCCCCTCACACTCCTCAGTTACATACAGATTTTTAGTCTTCAACAATTTACATTTAATCGACTTTTCTAAGAAATAATGTTATCGTAAAGTTAGAATAAACATTTTAAGCGAAAATAGATGTGTTTTGGAGTAAAAATAAGAATAGCGAAGTGCCCCACCATGGCTGAGTGAATAAGGCACTGAACATTGTGGGCGGCTGAAGTGTGAATGTCCTGGGCGGACCCACCACGCGGCTGTCGAGCTAAGGGTCTGGAGTTCCGGACGGTTTTCGTCAGATGTAAAGTGAGTACGCGCTAGAACCCCTTAAAAAAAGTCCTCCACCTAAGGCAGCTCCGTTGGCAGGTGCCCATAGTGTAGGCTTGCCATAACACACACAACAAGAAGCAGGGGCGTAGCCAGGGGGTGGGATATCGGGATATATCCCCCCCGAAATTTTTGGATTAGAGATGAAATTCAGTCTATTTATACACATATAAGTTCATATCCCCGCCCCGAAAAAATTTTCAGGCGCATATCCCCCCCCCTCCGAAAAATTTTCCTGGCTACGCGCCTGACAAGAAGAACGAAGATGATTTTTTAAAACGCTAGGGGCCAAGGCACCTAGACTCGCTACGCTCGCTTTTCGTATGAGGCATTCGGGCCCCTAATAAGGCTTATTCGTAAAAAAAAGGCATAATTTCCACAAACAAAACCCAATGGTTGGATCAGATAGAATGTTACCGAGCTACACATTGCATGGTTTTTGCATGCTGCTTGGAACATAAAAATTTAAACTTCACTATTTTGAATCATGCGAAACCCAAGGAAAACCTTGCATATTAGCCAATTATGGCGATTTTTCATAATTTGGCGACTTACTATGTGTATAGTTAATAATTAGCTCTAAGAAAACAGTTCTTCATGTTTTCTTTGATAAACACTATGAAACAGCTAGGATAGCTTGCCACCAACGACGACTTTTCGTTATTTGGCGATTTACACATGCTCACAACCTATATTAATTACTGCTCATGTAAGGTTCCCGCAAAACCGTTATCCATATTTTCATATACATAATCCTTTGCAGATTGGCGTATTTAGTACCACGAATTATATCATCTCGCCGCGCTGGCAAATATCCAAAGTGTACTATAACTGCTATAATGGCATAGTTAACGCCACCAAATAATTTTACAGGTAGCAAATACTCCAGCAGGACCGAACCGGCATTTTTCATTTTTTCAAGATATTGGGTTCTAACATTTTTGAACTCGCGGTTCAAACTTAATACAAGTATCAACTTTAGGTACTTACTACAAGATTTTAGTAAATCATCAATAAAAGAATTAACTGTTATGTTAAAACAATAAACATTTTAGAGTCATAATTTTTAAGTTAACTTTTAAAGTCTACTTGTTGTATCGGAGAGCAATCAACTTGGAAGGGTACTCATCACCCTGCAGGAACTCTGGACCTTCGAACCACAACCACGGTAAACATGCTTTATCACTTACACGTTGCCTGTTTTTCTCGGGTCTACCCTTGGAAACGCCCTGGGCCGCCAAGGGAGTCGTGCCCCAACGGTTGAGAACCGCTGATTTAAGGAATAAGGCTTAGGGTCAGTGTTTTTAGGACACACTGTATATAACCCCCCATAAGAACATTTCACCCTTTGTTTTTCTTTTAATCCGACCCAACGCTGATCCTTGACTCTAGAACAATTTCGGTTCAAATGCTTCAAAATAAAAATTTTCCCAGCATTACTCTAAAAAGTTAAACACGAAAAACGTAATCATAGTTTGTACGATCCACCTCAAATTTTTCATAATTATGTAAAAAAAATAATAAAGAAAATAATCTGAGCTACTTTAAAAATCAGAAAAATCTACCCGATCCCTTTCAAGCGATTTTCAGCTCTATAAAAAAAAGTGAAAGATAGTGAGTAAAAAAAGTGAATCATTTGAGTAACAAAATTAGATGTCGCGAGTGATAATGACGTCTTACTGAAGTCTCGGTTATCAGGTTTTAAAGGGAAAATTACGATTCCAGTTCGTTTAAAATAGTTTTTCTAGATTACCGCCCAGTTTACCACCAAGATTTACCCTGTTTAACATTATCACAAATAAAATGATTTCCACACTGCATGAAACATTGATATAAGAGATGTTCCCTTCCCAGCGAAATTAAATCTTTCAAATGTGAAACGTTTTCGCGCATTTTTAGAAGAAAATACAATTCCGATTTTGGCATATAATAACAATTGAATATGAAGTTATTTATTTTATGCGGACAAATATTAAATATATTGAGTAACCATATTTTTGTCGAATGTTTTTTTTAGCCCCCCTTGTAACTGACTCCACAACGGGCTTTATCCTCTAGTTTCTAATAGCTTTACTATCCATAAAACACCCTTCTTAATTCAGCGAGAATCGTTAATTGGACTGGAAATTACTTATTCAAAAGATCTTACTTCACAAAGAACGCAAAAATTTTCTGTCAAGGAATCCCCAGAGATATATATCATCTTACACCCCGTAGGACAGCAGAAGTGAGACAAATTCTGTTTATCGTGAAACTTCTCTGGTCTGTTGCTAGGTGACAGTCGTCGCAAACTTTTGGAGAAGGAAAGAACAAGAACGGATGACTTCATTTCATTACACTTGTCACGCGAAACGACGCTTGTCGTAGTATGCAATTGTAGAAGAATCCATTTTGAAGAAAAAATTGATTTGAAAGTAGGTCATAATCGGGAGGGAGCTCAGGGCCGTAGCCAGGAAAGAGTTTCGGGGAATGCATTTCAGATTTTATGTTTCGATGTGGTCGTAAGTGGCGTACCTAATAAAGCATCCGTGGTAGACAACAAAACTGCGCCCTTTCCCTTAACCCTTTGAGGCGCAACCCTTTCCCAATGCTGAAAAAAGGGCAGCCGTGTGCGCGGGAAAAGCCAGCTCGCGTCACAAAAGGGTTTTTAGATCTGTGGCACGCGATGAACGTTTCGATCGTCCGCCATCTTGCTGGTAGTTAAGTCGATCGATGGCAACGGTTGCCCTTTTTTCAGCATTGGGCAATCCATCCAACTGTTCTCGCATTCTTCCATTTTTCAGCAGATGTCAGTGCTGTTAAAAAGAATGGTGACCATTTTTTTTACCGGAAATGACGTGCTAAAAAGTAAAGGATTCTCGTGGAGCTATGTCAACTATTTTTATAGAAATCGAATCTATTCTTCGTGACTGGCAACAGTCAAAGCGTCAGAGTTTGGTGTTCCCAGAGCGAGAACACTGCGCGTTACAGGGTTAAGCTTCGTTTACGCTCAGCCCATTTCCCCCAGCAGTAAGCAGGAGAAGGGACAAAAACGAGAGTCTAAACACCCCTGTCGCATTGCTCCTCGTCTTGACCATCCCCACTCACCGAGATCGCCCTCGAAGGTACAGGGTGGGCGAAAAGTCCGAAGATAATATATGAAATAGAAATTGCCATAAAAGAGTTCAGTTTGCGGTGTCACTTCTTTTATAGAAAGTTAAGTTTTTTTATCAACAGAAAATTTCGAACTGCTGTTGAAAGAGGGCGCCACAGGAACAAAAATCCATAGAATGACATTCTATGTGGAAAACTTTTTAATAGTTACCCTTACAGAACCAGTTTCTTGTTACCAAATTTCCATATGGGCACCTTTCGTAGCTCGTGTCACATCTAGGCGGTACTCGATCTCATTCCACGTGCTTGTCAGCATGGATTGTGGAATATTCTCAATGACTTCGATGATCCGTGTCTTGATCTGTTTGTCAAAATTTTCTGTTGACAAAAAAACTTAATATTCTGTTAAAGAAGTGACCGCAAATTGAACTCTTTTATGGCAATTTCTATTTTATATATTACACTGGCCCAGGGGCGTAGCCAAAATTTTACGACTAGTGCAACTCACATATAAGCATACATGTGTGTGATAAAGGAGTGAAGACTATACATTTTGTATGGCAAAAAATTCCTCATGGGGGGCGCGGGTTATGACCCCCTAACACCCCCCCGTGGCTACGCCCCTGCCTGGCCTCCAAAAGTTAAGGAACAACATGCTTTTCGAAGCTCATCATAAAAAAAAAATGACACTGACAGTAAAATTTATGGTTTATATAAATGATAAAAATGAACTTAATCATAAAAATGAACTCTACTGGCAAACAAACAAGCACTCACTAATAGCCCATTTGCATTCAGTAACTCGTGCCATGATTCTCACTGCCCAGGAAACGCTGTCTGCGAAACTGCTCCTAAAGGCAGTGAGGTTCACATTCAGCTTTACTTCAGGTCTCTTACACCTCCACACACGGGCATTCACTTATCCTGCCTTTGAAAATACAGGGCGGGCGAAAAGTCCTTGCCACATTTCAGAAAATACACTGCCCTCCAAAAGTTAAGGTACAACCTGCTTTTTGTGAGTAATATGGAAACGAATGAACATAGAAGCAAAAAATTTGGACTAACTGAGCACTAAATAATTCTTTATTGAGTACGACATAGAAATTTACATAAATTCAACACAAACATGGTGTAAAAGCAAAAGAACACTTTTGGTAGAAAAGTCCACTTTTGTAGAAAACAGTTCGGCCATATGCAAATTTATGCAAAAACGATAGCTACCACTTTGTTTTTATAGAAAAGAACAGGCATATATGAGTCAGAGAAAAATGTGCAAATATCAGGCTTTCATATTTACGCGTGTAAATTCTGTTGATTTACAACTTTTGTTCGCAGATTCGTTAACAATAGGTACCAGAGTCCCGCAATATCTTAGAGAAACTGTTTGCCCGATTCGTTAAGGTGGCGGGCGGTCGTATGTATGGAAATAGAGTTGTCACAGACTTATGCTCCTGGGCGTCTTAATGTGTCTCGCAGTGTGGTCCACCTTCTCTGGAATCAATATCAAACGGAAGCTTCTGTGCCCAGAAGACATGTTCTAGGTCGACCACGAGCTACAACACCTGTAGAATGTCGTTTTAAAGCTCTTTCGGCCCGGAAAAGAAGAAGCATTTCTGTGCCGCAACTTGTTGCAGACCACTCTGTAGCATCAGAGAGAAGAATATCCGCTAGTACGGTGCGAAGGCTTCTTCACAATGCAGGTCTCTATGGAAGGTGACCACTTGTATGTGTCCCCCTCAACGGACGACAGAGAAGGGCCCGTTTATCTTGGTCAAGAGAACACGTTCCTAGGACCAGACAGTGATGGCCTTGTGTACTCTTTACAGACGAGTCCAGACGAAGCACCCGATACCATCCATACAACACTGTGGAAAGACACAGTTATCGAGGTGGTGGAATAATGGTTTGGGCAGGGATCCCACTCTATGGTCACACTGACCTGCATGTGTTCCAGGGAGGAACTCTGACTGGTGTGAGATATCGGGAAGAGATCCTTGATGCCTATGTTCGGCCATATGCTGCTGCTATTGACAATGATTTCATTCTGATGGATGATAATGTCCGACCTCACCGAGCTGTGCCTGTTGAGGATTATCTTGAGAGTCAAGGTTTGGGACAAATGGAATGGCCAGCTCAATCTCCAGACCTCAATCCGATAGAATATGTTTGGGACTACATCAGCAGACAAGTGGCTGCTTCAAGTCCTCCTCCAAGATCGTTGCATGAGCTAGAACAAGGACTAATCCGTGCTGGGTCTTCGCTCCCTATTGAGGTGTCCGACAACTTAATTAGCAGCATGGAGAATCGAGCCGCCAGTGCCTTTCAGTTAGGGGCACTGACACATTCCTTATTAGGTTTTGACACATTCTTTATTAGAACTCATTTTTGTAATGTTTCCACCACATGTTTCCGCAAAAAGCTTTGATAAACTGTTTTCTCCAAAAGTGGACTTTTCTACCAAAAGTGTTCTTTTGCTTTTACACCATGTTTGTGTTGAATTTATCTAAATTTCTATGTCGTGTTCAATAAAGAACTATTTTGTGCTCAGTTAGTCCAAATTTTTTGCTTCTATGTTCATTCGTTTCCATATTATTCACAAAAAACAGGTTGTACCTTAACTTTTGGAGGACAGTGTATTTTCTGAAATGTGCCTAGGACTTTTCGCCCGTCCTGTATTTTCGAGGGCAGGATAAATGAATGCCCGTGTGTGGAGGTGTAAGAGAAGGGAAGTAAATCTGAATGTGAACCTCACTGCCTTTAGGAGCAGTTTCGCGGACAGCGTTTCCTGGGCAGTGAGAAACACGGCGCGAGTTACTCAATGCAAATGGGGTATTAGTGAGTGCTTGTTTGTTTTCCAGTAGAGGACCACTCACGTTACTGAATGTGTTGTTTAAGGCCAACGCTCATTTTGAGTGCACTGGACGCCGTTCCAGGGGGTGAGGGGAGCTTTTTAATGGTCAATTTGCACTTGCAGGGCATTCTTATTGAGAGATTTATGGGCTTTTAATGACCACTCGGGATCCGCCGACAAAAGCTAACCTATGAAAACTCAAAATCACGCCCCCAACACAATAGAGATACTTTTCTCCGCAATCCGAGAAGACGGTGCAGAAGAATACATTGAATTGCCATTGTAGCGTATGACAGCGCACTCTCATTACACACATTTTTTACTAAAAACGTTTATTTAAGTTCGCATTTGGCATTATATGAGAGTGTTTGACATGTGTTCTATGAACTTTATAGGTGATTAAAATATTTGTTCTTCAAAAATCCTCCAGACAATCGTATAGTAGTAAATCTATAGTGAAATAGAACCAAATTATTAGTTTTCAAATAAACTAAATTAATGACGTATTTACACGAATTTGGGGGGGGTGGTAAATATTCAAATACCATATCATATTTTCACTACTGTTTTTTGTTGAATCATTCATGGATTAAAATTTATTTAAATGCTGGATAACGATCTTAATCGTGAGTGTTCGGAGAGTCGAGTGGAGTCACTCCAGATTTTTTAAAATGTTAGAAATTCAAAAGTCGTCACAAGGTGGAAAATACTTATTAACATAATACATAGTATTTGCTATCGGTTTGACGACGGCCGTCGTATGTATTCTCAAAAATAGCACAAAATTTCGCCAAGTTTTGACGACTTTTGACGGTAGATAAAGCTCTGTAGCAAGTGAGAGTTTTTCAACGTCGTAAGTTTCAATATTACTTCGTTTGAAAACTACTGTGCGAAATAAGCAGACTAAACTACCCGGTTCAGAAAGTGACGTCATAAATTAAAAATTGCGTGAAATTATTAAACTCTGCAGCACACAGTTTAACCCGTCCTATTCGCAATTTGAGCGATTCTAAATAGTTTTTCCGAGATTACACATTTTGATTTTTTTCACGAGAGTGAACCATGGAGGATTTAAATATTTAGATTGAAAACAGCTTGGGAATTTTCCACCACGGCGAGATGAAAAATTTTGCAGTGCTACGCCAATCTGACAAGAATTCTGCTTAAAAATATGCGGAGAGATGTTTTAATGGCAACCATTATAAAAAATGTTTATCGTTTATGCTAATGCATAAATTGAAAAGAATCACCAAAGACTAGAAAAGCAACCATTGATTTGAACGATCTACGATTTAAATATCAAAGATTTTCTTTAAATTGAGCATTAAAGAGAAAGAAACGAAGATAGATAATAATAATAATATAAGTAATAGATAATATAAGTAATAGGTAGAATTAGCAGATTTGTTACGTTAATATGGATTAAAACCCAGTATACCACGTTAATAAATATTTAGTGAAATTAAAAGTGTTCTATTCATAATTTTTCAACGGTGGTCTTATAACTAACTAAACTACAATCCTACTTTGCGTTAATATATCCCGCGATAGTTTCAACAGAAAAGACTACCTAAATATTTTCTTTTTTTGAGATTTTGTTATACGATTATATTTTAAGAAAATATTCCTTCCCAACCTTGCGGAGATCGGGCACGCAACTAGTAAATAAAAAAAAGTAAATATTTTTTGGTGTCATATGTCACATTATATATACGGATTAAATCTGAGTTTTTATCACTTCAAAGGCGCATATGAGTTAATATGGTAACTAATATATATACTAATATGTGACTAGTTATTATTATTAATATTAATCTTCTACAAAACAGTATTAATGTTATTAAAATATGGTAACTTAATCGCAGTCCTTAATTTGGCGAGACGTCCCGCGTTTCCCACGAGACGAGACAGGCAATTTCTCTGCGAGACGCGAGAAAGTGTTTGCGGGACGAGACAGATGTTTACTACTGCGAGACGAGACGAGACAGCCCTGTTTCTCGTCTCGCGTCCATCCCTAATCTTTTTGCAGTAATGGCGGGAAAAAAAGTTTTATCTTGGAATCATTGATCAGCGTAACTACATAGTAGAATAATACGCTTTCAAGAATAACTTCCCATAGAGCGCAATGTATTGGGGATGTTTTGAGTGCATCTGACAATATCAATGAATGGTTCCCCGCCCCCCATTTATCAGTCTTCCATATTTTTACTTTGAAATTCGGTCATTCATGAGAATAATCGAATTTATAACTTACTAGCTGAAGTTTAAGTTGATAAACCACCTATCATGTCACCCAATATCATTTTATTCGCTTAGTCGTTATCACGTGCAGCGCGAACAAAGATTTACGCAGCTTGAAACGATTTTCACAAAATTGCAAAATCTAATCAAAATTTTTAAAAATTTCAAAGCGTATGTTTTAAGTTGAGTGACCACTGACCATCTTACCAAATTTCGTTTCATTTGCTTCAGTCGTTTTTACGTGATGCGCGAACAAAAAAGGCGTCAAGGACAGAATGACAAGCTTTTTCTTTTTTTTTTTTTTTTTGACGGTCGTACTGGATTCCCAAGTGCTTGAAACGGATAGAAATCGCAAAATTTTTGAATTCGAAGTAATGTACAGACAAAAGTCTAATTTTATTTACATAGATTTTCATAGCTTCTATATGTTCCTCATTGAAGAATTTTTGGAAAGAATGAAAAGCCCATTCAATATTTTTGAGATCGCTAGTCTTAATCATAAAGAGTGATTCTCACAAAACAGAGTCCCTGTTGGTTTTCTAGTTTTTTATAACGCTAGAGAAGGAAACTTTAACCCTTTGAGGCGCAACCCTTTCCCAATGCTGAAAAAAGGGCAGCCGTTGCCATCGCTCGACTTAACTACCAGCAAGAGGGCGGACGATCGAAACGTCCATCGCGTGCCACAGTTCTAGAGACCCCTTTTTTTGACGCAGCTGGCTGTGCCGGTACACGTGCCACAGATCTAGCCGGCTAGACCTGTGGCACGCGATAAACGTTTCGATCGTCCGTCATCTTGCTGGTAGTTAAGTCGAGCGATGGCAACGGCTGCCCTTTTTTTCAGCATTGGGCAATCTATCTAGCTGTTCTCGTATTCTTCCATTTTTCAGCAGGTGTCAGTGCTGTTAGAAATAATCGTGGCAATTTTTTTACGGGAAATGACGTGCTAAAAAGGAAAGGATTCTCGTGGAGCTATGTCACCCGGAACTATTTTTATAGAAATCAAATCTATTCTTTGTGAATGCAACAGTCAAAACGTCAGAGTTTGGTGTTCCCAGAGCGGGAACACTGCGCGTTAAAGGGTTAATTAAAAAAAAATCATAATTCATTAGGTCATGAATTTTGTGGTTTGAGCGCAGCAAAATAAGTTTTAGTCATTCAGCTATCCCGAATCGCCAATTTCATGAAATATTCGTGAAAAATATATCTGTTGTTTTGTTTTTAGTGGCGGTTTCAGAATGGGTGATTTCGCGAAACTTTGATCATAATTTCATTTATGATATATGAATTACTATAACTAGAAATGATCACAAAAACATGCCAGTTCTCGTCTTGTCTAAAAGCATTGAAGGCACGTAGTTAGTTTTTTAAAAAAAAGGGGGGCGGGGTGCAGAGCTTGTTTATAGCAGGGAAACTGGGGCACTTGATCTGAGCCCAACAAATTCAAGGGCCCCCAATCTTTTTTTACTTTTCAAAAAAAAAAAATTATTTAAAAAAATCTTTAAAAAACTTTGTACAAAAATGTCAATTATCATTTTCTCGGAGATACACAAGAATTGTCGGCTAATTATCTGGCATTTTACTCCACTAAGGGTCCTCTGAGACCAATTATCATTGGGTCAAAATCCGTGAGCCAATGTTTAAACCTTTCCTTGCAAGTTTTATTATTAAAAAAAAAAAATATCTCATCATTTTTAAGATATATACGGTCATTTTTGAAATTCTTTTTATTTATATTATAAAGAAGTTTATGTATTGTGAGTATAGATATTTAATAGTGAAAATAAATGTTATCTGTGTATACAAAAATCCTTTTTAATATTTTTACTGCAGTGTATTTATAAAGGATGTCCCAAAAAGGTAGTAACGGGCTTTAATACTTTATCTATTAGAGATAAGTGGGCAGTATAAATTGAAAAAATGTTCAAAATAAGGTCGGAAATAAAACTCCGTTAAGAAAATATTCCTCTTAATTTCAAAAAGTGATACTTTTTAATTTGTATACAACCCCCGTACAAAGCTATTCGAGTAAAATGTGCCTCATACACTAATGAGGTGACATACAAAATTGAGAATACCTTAAAAAGTGTCAGAGATATGTAGATAAATATAACGCTGACTTAAACCACTTTTCAAGGTCTCTCGAAGGGGAAAAAAATCACGTCAAATGACCGCACTTCAGGGGTCGTACAGTAATTACGAGAAATTCTTTTTTTTCCAGCTCTAGCAATAAGCGTTTACATTCAAAATTATGTATAATCCTCGATCATCTTTGTTTAAGGATATCTCTACGACGTTGTATGATGAAAGGCTCAAATTTGGTACATCATTTCATTCGTGCATGACGCACATTTTACTAAGAATGTTTTTGTACGGGGGTCGTATACAAGTTTTGAAAGTGTGAATTTTTATAAATGAACGCAAGGAATTTTTTTTCTCAAGTCTTATTTCCAACCTTCTTTTGAACATTTTTCCAATTTATACTGTGAACTTATCTAATAGATAAAGAATCAAAGACCGTTGCCACCTTTTTGTGACACCCTGTATGTTTAGTATTTAAATTTTATATATGTGTGTGTGTGTGTGTAGCTTCTGTACATGCGTATCTATCTATCGAACAAGAATACAACAAAAATCTGCTGTTAGAAGGTAAAATTGATTCAGATTTTGTAAAATAGCACACACACAAAAGGCATTCAACGAAACTCGATCGCTTAATTTCAGATAAATAAAACTGTAAAATAAGACAGGTAAAGATGAATATTCGCGTAATCTCCGGTATGAAAAACAAATTTAACTTGTTAGCAATATTAATACTGATATCTTCCTGAATTTTGTTAATATTCAATTGGAATTTTTACATATGCTGTTTTATAGAGCAGCGGTAAAGTCCTTAGAAAATAAATAGGGAGACGCTCACTGGTTGAGTGTAGTTTATGCGTAAGCGAATTTCCAACTGATCTATCGAATTGT
The DNA here is from genome assembly GCA_038373885.1 of Cheiracanthium punctorium. Lineage (NCBI taxonomy): Eukaryota > Metazoa > Arthropoda > Arachnida > Araneae > Cheiracanthiidae > Cheiracanthium > Cheiracanthium punctorium. The sequence goes on along the minus strand of JAWZYV010000455.1, from coordinate 667,963 downwards.
TAACAAATTACGCTGAAAAAAAAAACCTTTTATCACCTATTTATGCAAGACAAGACTAAAATATTTCTTTTTCGATTATTATTATTTTAATACTTTAGAATAACTTTGTCAAATTTAAATAAGCAAACATGCAAATTAAGAAAAATACACAGGCAAAAAGAATGGCTTAACAAATAATCCAAAATTTTTATTGAAAATTTAAAATACAATACTTGTAATGCCTACAGGAATCTTCAAAATAAAATAGGTCCAGATCTATGACACACATATTGCATATTCATTTTTATTTTTTATCAGTTTCTAAATATCATAAATAGCACATTTTTTGAATAGTAAATTCTATACTCAATAACACAAACAAGTCAAACTGTATCAGTACTAAATACTTAAAATTTATATTCTTTTAAGAAAATACTTCAATAAACTATACACTTTATTGGTTGTATGCATAATTTTTTCTATGTTCTGTCTCATAATCACATGGCAATTTATTTCTCAAAATATAACTTTGTCATATAAGTATTGGCAAATATCATTGATTTTCACAGATATTTTTATGTGCATATGGAAGATATCACAAAAGTACAGATGAAATTATAGAAACATACAACAGGTGTTATACAACAGTCATATAACTAACAATATTTAGTAAGAAATTTTTCTAAAATTAAATTGAATACGAAAATATTTTTTTCCTTTTTTATGACTATAACTTTTTTTATGTATATACTGTATTGGCATGCCCTATTTCATGAATACTGAACTCAATTACTTTAACCCTTTTTTTTTAATTCAAGACAGTGTTTATTTGTTAGTAATGGTTGAGCAATTCTATATTAATAATAATAATTTAATGCATTCAGTCAATAGAACTGAAATAAAGAATTTTTCAAAATTATTATTATTATACAGTAACATTACATGCACAAATACAATTAACTTGATTTGATATGATAAAATTTGATTTGCTCTTAGATTTATTTTTCATTTCTGTAGAATAATTTTTAAAACTATTTTTCAGAATTTTCCCTTCAAAACTTTGATAAGGTTTCATTAATTTATATTCCAAGAATGGCAAAATTCCATGTTTACAGGAATTCTATAATTATACCGCACTAACCAATTATAACGTATTCTCACAGCCCCCCCCCACACACACACACACAAAAAAAGTCATTGCTATAATCATAGTATGCTATAAACAATCGAAGTTGCATAATATTTTACAGATAAAACTGTAATTGGGAGCAAGCTTTTGGGTACATTATAAGTAAGAATGTGGCATAACTGTACATTCCTTACTTATATAGATTAGATTGTGCTGCTCTTCTGATTAAGAAAGAATCCCTGGATCGCTGTTTTGATGCCTGAAGATTTTTATTCAACTTTGCTTTACTGCAAAGCCCTCTTGAAACAGAAACAAAATATAACAGCTTAAGTAATAGACTGTTTGTTTTTATTTTTAAATCAGCTAATTAGCAGAATTAACTTACCATAGTGACAGTGGAATCAGCATGAAATATTCCCCCGTTCCCAAAAATAAACTAGTTCTAAAATAAATATCATCAGATCTTTTTCCTCTTATCAGAAAAAAAAAAAAAAAAAAAAATCAACCTAATGGTAACAAAATTTGGGTACTTTCAGGTTTTGAAAAAATATCTCAAGCAATATTAACACACACATTTCTTGGAAAAGTATTTCATTACGCCACATAGATATGGAATGGGGTAAGCAGGGAAAAGTACAGCTTTTAAGAAATAAATTTGTCATTTAACTTAACAAAGTATTATAACTGCAAGTAGATGCATTATATAGTCAAATGTTAAATGCCAATGAAATATGTTCCCTTGAAGCTCATGATAATAAAAAATTTGCAAAAATTGAATTTTTGTACAGACTAATGATAGCAAAACATATACTATGAATATGAACTAGGACTCAAAATGTGATTTTGAAGTGGCAGCAAAAAATGCAATGTGCTTTTACAAAATCTGGCAGCAAAAACTATTTAGCTCACAGCATAAGTCTTAAATTTTGGGGGTAAATAGCAGTTTCTTTTGCTTAACTTAAAGTAATAATGCAATAAAAACAAACAACACAAAAAATGCTTTGCTTTCTTTGTAAGCATTCAGAAGTTTCATATGTACCCTTAAAATACATCTGATATAGAAACAAATGCTCTAATAAAGTTTTAAATATTTGCCACAAGAACTGTTGATCATTGTGACTGTTTGGGTTAATCTCAGAGGCATTTGCCATTCCTTATTTCAAGCCCTGCGATGAATATTCTTTAGCCAAAACACTTGTGTACCTCAGTGACAGATACTGATTTTTTTTTAGACCTAATTAAAAAAAAAAAAAGAGCTTCAACCCAGGGCCGTACCCAGAAAAAAATTTCAACAATATAAAAAATCTTATTTTTTGCTTTGTGAAATTCTTTAAAACACTTCATATGAAGCAGTAGATTGTATCAGGTTGTAACGAAAGTTTTCCGCCATATCTGCCTGAAAAACTAACTTCTAAGATACCTGTTTTTGAACTTTCGGTACCAAATCTGTACCGTGTCACATGATACAACAATAGTACTTAAAGCTGTACTCATAATTCGTTGATATTCTGCAGCTGACTTTTTGCAACAGAACTGGAAGTAAATGATGGTTCCAATCCTCTAGAGTGATAGTTCCATTTGAGACACCTTGTTCTTAATGATAACTATATTTTTTACAGATTTCACAACACAGTGTCATAAAGCAAGTCTCGTTCTTTCAAATGCCAAAAATCATTTGACAAAATATGAGCAAATACACCAACGCGAACTGTGTGCTTCCGATGTTTGCGGTGGCGGGAAACTTTCGTTACAACCTAATATTTACTTTTTTAGAAAGTGATTCCATCAACCTTTCAAGTTATTAGGCAAGTTGGAGTGTATAGGCTGATTAATTTTATTTTTTACCAACTATGCGAAAAATTCCAGAGCTGGGAATCGAACCCAGGACTGCCGCATAACGTGCGGGTGCACTACCACTGAGCTACTCTGGGACGATTCCCAGATGATATTTCTCGCATTAGAGCCGTTGGCATTTATCATCTTCCTCTGCAAACCCCTCTGAAAATAAAATTAATCAGCCTATACACTCCAACTTGCCTAATAACTTGAAAGGTTGATGGAATCACTTTCTAAAAATGTATAATATCCGCGGCGTAATGGAGTTGTCGCGAATTAATTGTTTCATCTGTTCTATCTGTGGTTTGCAGAGGAAGATGATAAATGCCAACGGCTCTAATGCGAGAAATATCATCTGGGAATCGTCCCAGAGTAGCTCAGTGGTAGTGCACCCGCACGTTATGCGGCAGTCCTGGGTTCGATTCCCAGCTCTGGAATTTTTCGCATAGTTGGTAAAAAATAAAATTAATCAGCCTATACACTCCAACTTGCCTAATAACTTGAAAGGTTGATGGAATCACTTTCTAAAAATGTATAATATCCGCGGCGTAATGGAGTTGTCGCGAATTAATTGTTTCATCTGTTCTATCTGTGGTTTGCAGAGGAAGATGATAAATGCCAACGGCTCTAATGTGAGAAATATCATCTGGGAATCGTCCCAGAGTAGCTCAGTGGTAGTGCACCCGCACGTTATGCGGCAGTCCTGGGTTCGATTCCCAGCTCTGGAATTTTTCGCATAGTTGGTAAAAAATAAAATTACTCAGCCTATACACTCCAACTTGCCTAATAACTAATATTTACTGTAGGTAGTTAATGTTTGACTTGAACAATATTTCAATATTCTCTTATTTTGGGGATTTTTTCGAATTTGATGATTAGCTTTGCCTTTCTTTCTAAGATTTATTTGCTGAAATTTAAATTATGATGGAATACTGACATTGCTTTGCGGCAATAATTAACTCATAATATTATCCACAGGAATTTCTCCTTTAGTTCATAACAGAGCTTTAGCTAGGCTTCTTTAGAGATCAAGAAAAGACATTTTAAAACCACCGCCTAACATATAAAGCTTTCATGCTTTTGTCTTGGCTACATCAATAAAATTTGAAATAAAAGGACACCACCACTTTCTACCCTTAATTTTTATGCTATACATTGAGACAAACATGTCAATTAAATCGACGCCTCCCATGTGTTAGTTATAGTTTTCTGCAGCTTTCGGTTGGGGGGAAATTTGCACTCTTTTTCTTTTTTGGCCTTGACTATCCAATTGGGATATTGGATTATTGGGAAACAACAGAGTACCAATTTAAAGTCACAGAAAGGACTGAATTATCCTTACATCTAATCATATTTATGCCATTTTCATGATCAAAAATGGAATTACAATATACAGATAAAAATGAGAAAAACCTACGAAGCATTAAAGTGCAGATGTGTATGTTTAGTTGATTCCATAGCAATCAGATCAAACACACTCCGACTGAACATTTAATAAAAGCAATCTATAGGTTTAAAGCAGCATAATTGTTCTAAACGATAGGTTCGTAACTGCTCAGTATCTAATGATGCATTTTTATATGTGAGTATTTCTTTTCCAAAGCTAAATTTTTTATTACCATTTCTTTCCCTTTATTGCATAATTTATTAAAAATTTAAAGTTCATTTGAAACATCTTTTACCACAACATTATTATCATTTAAAACATCACCATGAACATATTCTTCATCTGTAATAACATCTTTGTCAGGTAGAATTAATGTCCGATCGATTTTTTATCAGTACCTTCATCCTCTTCATCAAAAGATATTTCACACAAGTCTACATTTTATAACTCTTTCAAAAGCTGCAAAGCTTCTAACACAGTCAAGCATCACTTTCTGTTTTTTGAACTGAATATAAAAACAAAATGGAAATAAGTGAAAAAACATGTGTAAATCTCTTTTCTATAATTGTATTATGCTAACGTTGCATTTTTGCAACATTTTTTAAAAATGACAATTTAAGAGAATTAAAAGTTTTTTTCGTGATTACCTGCAGTTACCTTTTTCTTTTAGACATTCCAAACAAAAATAAATTAAGTTTCTTAACTCGACTAGACAACTACCGCCTTCTAGTGAAAGCTTACAAAATTGCAAAACTTACTTTTGCAAAAACATTAAAGTTCAGCTGTTTTTCTAAAAATGATATCCTAACATTTTGATACTAAAATAAATTTTTATCAAAAATTTAAACAATAATAAATCTCATTTGACAAGAAAAAAGCTGAAAGAACAATTGAAATAAAAATGATAAATAAAAATATTAATGTTACGAAAATGCAACAGTAGCAGAGAATGGGTTAACAAGCAAACGCCATACAACCAACCCCAAAATAGAACATTGTATCAATCAATCATACAAATCGGTAAATATGATTATTATACAATTAAATAATTAACAAAATTATTTAATAAAAAAGTATAAAAACTAGGACTAAATACTTTTTTTTTTTAATAGAAATTTTGGAGGAATTAGAAAATTTTCATAATGTCAGCTAAAACTATTCTGAGTCACCCCTGTAAAACATGTGATCTTACACGTGTTTTAAGCAATTATCATTTATAAAATTCTAATTACTTCACATAAGCATCCAACATTATGAATTTTTATTGAAATTTGGAATAATAAGATTTAATGAATATGTTATTTATAGCTTTTTTTATGAGTGTGGATGAATTTATTTATTTTAGTTACACTAATTTAAGGGGGGGGGGAGGAATCAAACATTTTAAAGTTTTTCATTAAATTTTTACTGGGATTAATTCAATAAAATTTTCTGGACTTAAAAATTGTAATTAAAATTTCAAAAAATCAGAAATTGACACGATGCAAATAAAGCCTTATTTTGTGAAAGGAAACACGCAATAACCAACCTTCTCTAAAAAAACATACATATTAAATATTTTTTCAGCATTTAATGTTTATATATTCCTCATTAAGGTTAAAATTTAAGACTGGACATACATTCTAATGTAGTATTTCATCATTTTGTACAATTGCATTTCTGAGATAAATTTATAAGACAAACAAAACATTATGCAATTTTTATATAAGCATCAGCTCTAGCATATTCTGTTGAATTTTTAACCAGTTTTAAATGATAATGAGTTAATAATTCCTTGACTTGTAACTAGAAGATAAAAAAAGTAACAAATTCAGTTTAAAGTAAAGTACAGCTTTTTCTTTCTCTCACCCCCCCCCAACCTTAAAATAAACAAACAACAACAAAAAAAAAACTGACAAGTAGAAGGGATAACTTTTTATTGTTTCAAACGTAGAAGGCAAGATTTTTCCATTTTGTCTAGTAGTTTTCTCCATAGTTTAAAAATGACTAAGAGGTTGTAATTTATGTACAAGAGACCCGGTCTTAAACCCCTGACATCCAGGGCATACAATGCATACCCTCTGATTTTATCGGAGATGGCTACTAGACATACAGTGCATACACCACATTTTATTAATATCTGAGCTATATTTTGCATTTTCTGGTAAAGTTCTCCCTTTAACGACGAAAAATCTAGTAATGTTAGAAAAATTTTGATTAGGCAACAGGCACTCACTAATTTGAAACTAATTACACAAAGCCCTGGTATATTCGTAAATACCTGAAATAAGAGGTCTGGGTGTTGAGGGGTTAAAGAGAAACTTGAGTAACTAAATTATGTTTCCTAATAAAGTCAGGTGTCTTGAATAAAAATATAAAATGTTAGAGTGTAAGTAACTAAAAAATATTTCTCTCTAAAACAAATTACCACTGAAGCATGTTGTTTGAACAAACAAAAACTTCTTTTGAAATTGTCAAAACTTTGTAAAATAATGCTCATAAAATGTGCTTTTCAAGAGATTGATAAGTACCTTTTATGTGTGTTACTTTAAAAAGTTTTCATTATTTCATGTTTAAAAAAATGTTTTTGTTGTCCTTGACCATAGTTTAATATAATCCAATAATATTTGGTTTTTAAAAAAATAGTATTTTTTCAGAAGTTGTATGATACACAGAAATAAGCATTAAAGCTCTAGCTTTGAAACTTTTTGAAAAAAATTAGGAAATTGCATAATTCAAGAATTTTTTCAAAAAGTTTCATAACTGTTATAGATTTATTGCAACTCACACTAAGGCATAAAAATGTATAAAAATTCCGCGGTGTAATGGAGTTGTCGCGAATTAATTGTTTCATCTGTTCCATCTGTGGTTTGCAGAGGAAGATGATAAATGCCAACGGTTCAAAAGCGAGAAATTTCATCTGGGAATCGTCCCAGAGTAGCTCAGTGGTAGAGCACCCGCACGTTAAGCGGTAGTCCTGGGTTCGAGCCCCAGCTCTGGAATTTTTTGCATAGTTGGTAAAATAATCAGCCTATACACTCCAACTTGCCTAATATACTTGAAAGGTTGATATATTCACTTTCTAAAAATGTATATCACACTAAGGCTTTTGGAGAGATGTCTGAAATGTTATCAAATCCGTCTTCTAATTGGTTTATCTTATAATTTGCTCATAAAGGATGTGCTATTTTCTAGGCTAGATTTACAGTATAAGAATATTTTTCTCCATGATTCTTGCTGCATGTTGTTTAAAGACCTTATTCTGCAAAAACTTTGCATTAACTGTACCATCAAAGCCTTTCTTTAAACAGGGTTCTCCCGAGGCGCATCACCAGAAAAGTTTTACTGACAGCCCAGCAGAAAAATCAGAATAGCATTTCGAGTGCTTTAATTCAACAGAATTACACATTGCAGCTTCAAATGCCACCTGGCTGACTAAATTTCTGAGGAGATCACTGCTTTAACTGAAAATACAACTGGGATTTTAAAAAAAAGAAGAAAAAAAAATACAGACACTGCAATTTCTGGGGTGAGAAAAAATAACATTAGGTCTTAAAAGAAAAGAAAACTATGCCATTTAAAAATATACTTTAACAGTGTCACTAATTAGTGACACTATGTCACAATAAGTAATCTCTGGATAAGGTTTGTGTTCTTTGTTTCCTAGAAAAAATTACTAAATTAATAACTATTCACTAGAACAGCCTGAAATTCTTGATGTTCCTGACGGAAAGAAAATGTACTGTCCTTTAAAGAAATGAGAGTTCAATAAACAGATGATTAAGCAAGCCTTTTAGGACACTTATTAACCAGCTTTTTATGGAATGGGATGGGGATGGGAATCCCATAAGAATTGTGAAGTTCACTCAATATCACTTGGCTTTAGGGCAAATTTTGCATTTCTAAACATTTTTTAAGAGCCTTAAAAACCACCATTTTCAAGGATACGTGATTTCCTGAAGCCATTTTTGTCTACCTATAAATGCAGAGAAATATTTTATATACATTGCACTGTTGCAGAAGTAAATAATGAAATATCCCAGATTCATATCTTTAAATGTTTTCAATAATTCTGAACACTAAGTAGGCAAATTTGAGAAAAGGACAATTTTAAAATTTATTGTAATTCATAAATTGCTACATAGAAAAACTCAATATCAGTTTTAAAACATTTTATAATTTACATTTAATTTAAAAATAAAATAAGAAATACAGCTGTTAAAAATATGGCACAAGAAAGTTATTCTTTTAACTTTTAAAATATTTACAGATTCTAAAGCCATTAATTAAGTGAACACTACAAACTATTCCAGAATGCAAGTATTTGGAATTTTTTAAGTAAGAAGAGATATAAAAAATTACATCAACCATCGTCACAATTTTGAGGAAAATTTGATTTCATAATCTTAAATGTAATAATAATAACAGAAACATACAAGCATTCACTTTTTAGAAAGAATATCCAGAGCATACCAATAATGAATGATATTACTTTAAATATACATTTCAGTTTTAAAGTAATATTTATGAAAAATATCTATAGCTGAAATTTAAGTTAATATTTTGACATCTGGATTAAATAAGCTAACCTGCAAACTTATGTTTAGAGAACAAGCTATTCCAAACTTAGGTTTTCAAAGCAGTCAACATATAAAACCACAGTAAATGCACAAACGAATAAAAGCAACAAAGTAATCATACTGGTTGAAAAAAATCATTTTGATTGCTTTTAAAATGGCATTTCAAAGACTATTTTTAATCTCACAGCATTTCAAAGAAAAATAATTTTTCTGAAATACTAGTCTACAAATAAAATTCAATTAAAAAAATATTTTCTATACGGTTGCATAGGATTTGTATATTCTAAATGCACAGAATGCAACTGCAAGGATTGTAATGGCAGTATGTAAAACAATTCTACTTGTATCATCTTTTCGTATCAAGACTACAGGAGATGATGAATGTAAAGTATGAAGTGGTAATTTCTCTAGAGTCCGAGGATTTGTTTCAACTTGATATTTACAGCATGGGTCAGTTTGCCAGGAAACAGCATACACTCCAGTACAAAAGAAACTGATGCCACACAATGGAAAACTAATATACATTCTTTCAGGCCATACAACGCTGGACAATATCGAACCAAACCCTGACATAATAGCAGTCTTGTGAAGACAGTTGCCCACAGAAATCCACCTTGCCGTTTCTTCACCAAGTTTAGATGGTTCAATAACGATGCATTCACAATTGGTTTCTAAGGCCCTTTCCAATTCATTTTCAAAAGCTTCATGGGCATTTTCACCATCATATATTTCCCGTATTATTGCTAAGTCCATGTAATTTTGTACTGATCTAAAATTATAAAGCAATATTAAATGTGATCATGAAATGTAAAAACATTCTATTCGGTTAGCAGAGTACCAGACAGAAACCTACTAAATCTTAATTTTATATTTAAATAATGTTACTTTCAAAATAAAGAAACAATAAATAGTAACAATTTTCATATTTTGAAATCCTGATTTTTTTTAACTAAGAAACCTATCCATAATCATTCTTAGTTGTTTTTTTTTTTTTTTTTTAAGTATTGCACAGAATGACATATGATAATCTGTTTGTACAAGTACAAACTCACTCTAACTGGCATCCTTGAATAAATTTTTGTTACTCACATTTATTAAAACTGCACGTAGATATAAACCTAATTTCATTCATTTTTATGCAGCTAATAATATTCATAACTAACCTTGCTGACTACTGGGAATCTGCTAACAGAATAGTACTGCAAAAACATAATAGCTAATTAAAAAACATCATATTGAACACACATAAGTAATAACATAAACAAACAATAAATTCATTTTGAGAGCTACACGGATTCTTTATTTTTTCTCCAGGAGCTCAATATGACCTAACATAATTACAGTTCTAGAGGGATGTATCGTTATATCGAGGGGTAGATAATATTATATGGAAATTCCACGGGACCAGAAAATTTTATCGTTATAGAGCGATCCCCATATAAAAACCCTTAATGGGTTAAAAGTTTGTGACACAGCATTTTACTTTATAGCTATATGACTTTTTAATATGGTTCTTAAAAATAATGATATCAAATTTTGAATGATGCCCTGGTGTGACTTTGTAAGATTTGTTTTTAAATTCCATTACAATTACTCTTGTTTTATTTTCTAAAGAAGATTTACACATTCAAGCAATGCTTTTAATTATCCATTACTCTGTCAAATGTATCACACTTTCACTGAGTCTATATTATGTATTCAAATGAATTTGTTTCAATAATTTAATTTACCTTTTGCATCATGCTATCCAAAAGGGCAAGCAAATTTGGATAAAAGTTTTCTTTGTAACACAGTATGTATTTGAATACATTTCACTTAGTTTGGATACTATGACATAAAGTAAACATTTATGTAAACATAAAGTAAGACAATGTCAATCACCGATTGAAATCGCATTAACTTTTAAAAAATCGTTAGAGTGGATAACCGCAATAAAAAGGTAACTTTTACAGCTAACTTTCCACCAAGTTAGCTGTATATATAGAGAGTCGCAATTGGTGTAGGCTGTGTCACTCGTAGAACTGTCATTCTCCATGATTTATCATTGTATTGAATATCATTATAGCAAGGTTTTACTATAAAAGCTTTACAGGAATGAAAAGAGTTTTCAGAACCACTTCACTGATTGACAGATCCATGATAAGTTTTGTAAAAGCAAAAAAGTTTTTTTCATTAATTAATTAGTACATAGACTTTATCCAAATGTATATTAATGGATCAAACAGAACAACTTACAAAACCAAGTAGTCTAAAGCAGAAATTGGATATTGTTAGAAACCTTACTTAAATACTGAAATAATGTTTAAGAGACAGATCAAATATTGGCTTTTCGTATCTCTTCCTTAGGAAATTAAATTTCTCTGAAGTAAAATAGGCAAAGAGTTTTTAATTGGCTGGTGCAACAAACATTTGGGGAACAAAATCTGCAGGGTTGGTAGTTTGTCCACATTTTAAAAATAAGTCAGGGACACTGGACAAAATTATCAAAACCTAAAGTCAGCTGATTTTGAATTAGTATACTGAAATTACATTATAAAATTATGATTTTTAAATTCTAAAAAAGGACTATATTCCGTATACGGTGCTTTGTTTACATGTCAATGGTTTGTTTACAAATCATTGGCGAACAATCTGACGCGAGAGTGAGCGATGCACCGCCAACTGCCGGTGGTAGTTGTGACTGGCAACCATAAAGAATACGTGTTTCATCAGGTTTGGGAATTTGAAATTGTTTGCGTTATTGATGGAAGGGAATGAAATGTGTTATGTTAATATAAGAAAAGAATTTGTGGGTGTTTGTTAGAAATATAGTACGTTATAAGCCGGTGGGTGTTGGGGACATTTCTGAGCGGTTATTTACCAAAAAAATAGAGGTAAGTGTTCTTTTTTAACGAATCTTTCGATGTTTAAGGTTTTTAATGTGAATTTTAAATTGATATTTGAAGTGTTTATGTTTTTGTAAGTGCTATTTACGTGCTATTCTAATTATACTGGCTTTATAAGAGGTGTACAACTAGGTTGTTTAATCCACCGATGTTTTTTTGAGTTGAAAACGGGCCAGTGTTTGCCCAGTTTACATTAGCTGTACAACTAGGTTGCTTAGTTCACTGCTGTTGTTTTTTTTTTAGTTAAAAACGGTCCACTGGTTGCGTAGTTTACATAGCTGTACAACTAGGTTGCTGAATCCACTGAGGTTTTTTTAGTAAAAAACGGTCCACTGGTTGCATAGTTTACATAGCTGTACAACTAGGTTGCTGAATCCACTGAGGTTTTTTTTAGTAAAAAACGGTCCACTGGTTGCATAGTTTACATAGCTGTACAACTAGGTTGCTGAATCCACTGAGGTTTTTTTGGTTAAAAACGGTCCACTGGTTGCATAGTTTACATAGCTGCACAGCTAGGTTGCTGAATCCACTGAGGTTTTTTTAGTTAAAAACGGTCCACTGGTTGCATAGTTTACATAGCTGCACAGCTAGGTTGCTGAATCCACTGAGGTTTTTTTAGTAAAAAACGGTCCACTGGTTGCATAGTTTACATAGCTGTACAACTAGGTTGCTGAATCCACTGAGGTTTTTTTTAGTAAAAAACGGTCCACTGGTTGCATAGTTTACATAGCTGTACAACTAGGTTGCTGAATCCACTGAGGTTTTTTTGGTTAAAAACGGTCCACTGGTTGCATAGTTTACATAGCTGCACAGCTAGGTTGCTGAATCCACTGAGGTTTTTTTAGTTAAAAACGGTCCACTGGTTGCATAGTTTACATAGCTGCACAGCTAGGTTGCTGAATCCACTGAGGTTTTTTTAGTTAAAAACGGTCCACTGGTTGCCTAGTTTAGATAGCTGTATAGCTAGGTTGCTGAATCCACTGAGGTTTTTTTTAGTTAAAAACGGTCCACTGGTTGCTCATTTTTAGTGGAATATATGTGCAATTTTAATGTGCTGATAGTGGAAAATGGTTGGCGACAGTCGCTGGAGCTTGGCGGCCGCCAAGCTCCAGCGACTGTCGCCATGTTTACATGGGGTGCGCACCGGCTTGTATGATTTTATTCTAAAAAATAAAACTATATAAAATATTAGCCATTAAAGTTCCTGTACATTAATTTTAATCTAATAAATCCATAAAGTAAAGTTCAATTACATATTGGAATAAATAATTTTGTGGAAAATTTTACTGTAAAATTAATTAAACTTCACAAAATAAATTAGGTGAATTCAAACAAAATTACTGCTTTGATGAAATAAAACTGAATTCCAGAACTTAATCAAAAATAAAACAATTGTAAAAGAATTAGTCTTAAAACACAGTGTCTCAGAAAATAAATAAATAAATAAAATAAAATAAATCGACATTTTGTTGATTTTAAAATTTAACAAATTATAATTGATTACAGTTAAATAAATATTACTAAAAACATTACTTTTAATACATACATTTAATAGTTTTATAAAAGAACTAGCTGCTACGCGACTTTGTCCACGTCAGCTTTAGAATTAGGTCCCGAGAGAAATGAAGCATGTGTGAATAACAAATATATTGCGACAAAAGAAACTGCATTTAAATATTATTTGCTTTTTACTTGTTTTAAATGAAGTATATAATGCATGGTAGTATTACTTCATTTAAAATAAGAGAATATGCAGAGTTACTAAATTTAGATTTTATTCAGGCATTTGGTGAATAGAGACAGTTACGACAGTATTTGCAAACTGTTTTGTAAAAGAAATATTTATGCTATATGCATGAATTTTAGCCTATGTTAATCAGGAATAGAGCAGCTTTCTATTAGTGAAAAAGATTTAGAATCGGTTCTGTAGTTACAGAGATACCCAGGGAGCGTAATGTATTAGAATTATTTTGAGTGTTCCTGTAAAGGAACTATTTACGCTACATGCATGAATTGTAGCCTATAATACTGAAGAATAGTGTAGCTTATTATCAGTAAAAAAATTTAGGAATCGGTTCAGTACTTACAGAGATACACATAGAGTGTAATGTAATTCCTATGAGCTATGATCATATGTGTGCTCTGTGCTCTATCTGTGATATATGCATTAAAGGTAGCCTATAACACTTAGGGTGCCACCAGTGTCTAAGAAGTTCTGCTCTCAAAACTGCAAGGCAGGAGGTGCCAGGGCCAGGTTCAAACCCCGGTCGAGTCTGTCGACCTAGCCGCTCGCAGTTTTCCGTGGTTTTCTAAAAAACCTCATGTAAATACGGCTAGGATTCCTTAGAAAGTCCCCCACAGAGGAATTACCCATATAGGCCTAGGACCCTAGTGTAGTCAATCGGTCTTAATCCAAAAACAAACAAACAATAATACTCAGGAATAATGTAACTTTCAATCAGTGAAAAAAGTTTTAGAATCGGTTTAGTAGATACAAAATTTCCATAGAGCGCAATGCATTAGAATTATTTTGAGTGTCTTTGTAAAAGAATTATTTATGCTATATGCTTGAAAGGTTGCCTGTATGTTAATCCAGGGCATAAGCTATCTTCATTACAAATTTTTCCAAATCCGTTCAACCATTTTTGTGTGATTCAGTCAAAACCATCCAAAACACAAACGTACACATTTATATTATTGGTAGGATTTGGAAATTTATTAACTTTAAGAAACACATCTGGACTTTTCTTGGTACTTATGCATTATCGCAGCGGTCATTCCCGCCAAACTGTTTTTTGTCAAATGAGTTGCCAATCGTATTCAAAACCATTAATAATTTCATGTGCCCGGCATTTATCTTGGCAAAAAAATCGCTCGTCTTGGCGGACTGCCGGGATAATACATAAGTACCCTTTTCTTTACTTATGCTTTTTAATTTGACGTAAAATCAACATAATTTCCATACCAATTCATGTTTTTCAAATGCATGTGATTTTGCAAATAGAATTTCTGCTTTATTTCAAAAGCATAAATCATTTTGTGTGGGCGATAAAACGATTTTTAATTAATAATTAGAAAAGTAATTAAAATTTCAAAACTCTGAGCCTCAGGTGCACTTTACCGAAGTTGTGGACTCAGACATACTCAAATTTTCAAAGCTCTGCTTTCTGTAGATTTGTCTGGAGAACATTCATTTTTATTATTATAGATAGATGGATTTGGCATAAAACTGGCATAATTTTCGTGGTATTTAATATTTTTCAGATGCACGTGATTCTTCATTGAAGTAATAGCATTCCTGTTAGCTCAAAACATGAATCATTTGATACGGGAGAAACTCGCCAAGCATGGCAATGTAAAAACGGTTTTTAATTAATAATTAAAATTCTAAAATTCTAAGTAGCCTATAGCCTTCTCCAGAGTCCCATCTATATCTAAACCAAAATTCATCATAATTGATTCAGCGGTTTAGGCGTGAAAGCATCATAAACAAACAAACTCACTTTCACATTTATAATATTAGTTAGGATTAATTAAGGAATTAAAAAAGTAACTAAATTAATAAGTTAGGCATTGATAATTAATAATTTAAAGAAAGCATATAATATTTTGTTGCTTTCTGAAATGTAATTAAATGTTATTAAAATGATCATCTTATTACAACTAAGCTCTATCATATCACAGATGGGG
Organism: Cheiracanthium punctorium; assembly: GCA_038373885.1. Lineage (NCBI taxonomy): Eukaryota > Metazoa > Arthropoda > Arachnida > Araneae > Cheiracanthiidae > Cheiracanthium > Cheiracanthium punctorium. The sequence continues at coordinate 652,498 of JAWZYV010000455.1, read as the reverse complement.
GAAATCCAGGGTTGTCCTGTTTCGTCCAGGGTGGAAAAAACTGTCGGAAAAACCCTAGAAAAAACCATCCTGGATGAAATATCAGGTTGTAACGAAAGTTTTCCGCCAACAAAAAGTTCCTAACAAAGTTAGAAAAAGAACCTGAAAGGAATACCTTTAATGCGGGTAGTAATCACCACCCACATCTATGATTTTCTACCAACATTTTGGTAGTTTTTCAAAGTCTTCGGCCCAGAAGTATGGGGGGCGCGAGACCAAAAACATAACTTTCAAATGCCAAAAATCATTTGACAAAATATGAGGAAACACGCCAACGCGAACTGCTTGCCGAGATCATATATGCTGTGGTGGGAAACTTTCGTTACAACCTAATATATTATCATTTTGTCCACTTTTACTCAGTTTTGATTTGAAAACTAGAAACACTCAGTAATTAAATATTTTTATTAATTTTTAAACAAAAATACAGACTGTTGTTTTTTTCCCTCTGTATACATGCACACTTATAGTTTATGAAAACACTTGTAAAGATATTAACTGATCTTGACAATGACAATTCTGATTTTTCTGTTTTGATATTTTTTACTATAAATGATGCTATTGAAGTCTCTCTTGTTGCACATTCAGACTGAGAATATGATGAGGATGGAATTGGACTGGAGCTATTTAAACTGGATACATCTCGTATACTTTCATCAGAATCTTGTTCACACGTTTATCTTTTGGGATATTTTTCAAAATGGTTTCATATTCTATGTGCTTTAGCACTAATGCTACTAGAGCACTCTTTACAGCACATTCTAACAATTTTAGCATTTTTAGTTAATTCTTCAGAAAATTTTCTTATTGGATCTTTTTTTCTACCACATTTATCTGGAATTGTACTCATCTTTTCTTTTTTTTTTGTGAGGGAAAAAAATGAATCCAATACTTTAAGTGTACTCAAACATCTGACTCCACAACTGATGAAACTCACTATGACTTAGAGAAGAACATAATTTTTTTCTACATTTAACTATACTAAATGAAGCACCCGACTGCGCTGCTGATGCAACTCAGTATAACAGAGAAAATATAGTTCACCTTTTAGTTTTGGTTCAGATTTTTTAGTTATTGTTCCTGTTTTAAATTTTGGTTTATGTTCTCATTCAGTCTTGGAGAAAAACTTACTGTGACTGTAGAATGTAGCATAGAATTGGCTCTTGAATGAAGATGAATTAAAGTAAATTTTAAGTTAATTTTCCTTTTTTTTTAGTTTTGGTTCAGAATTTTAGTATTTATTCCAGTTTTTGATTGTGATTCTGGTTTGAAGCAGAACTGATTTTAGTATGCATCAAATGACTGGTTTTTAAATGAAGATTAAATGAAGGAATTTTTCATCTCCAACAAAAGTTTTAGAAATATGATTAATTTAAAAGTACAACTGTGAAAGTGTTTACTATTTTCTCAGTATTATATTGTTATATGGTATATAGAAATTAAAGTCTATATAAACAAAAATAAAACTCTTATTTTAAATTTTCAATAAAAATGCTTAAGTTTATGCTATAGCATTAAAGAAGCCCCTTTTTCATGTACAATGCAATTAAATTAATTATTTGATAATTAATTAATTATTTTATTTTGATAAGTTTAATTTTTCAGCAAAGTATTCTATAAAATTGAAGCCCAGTGGTGTAATGGTTAGCGCACTGCGCTGCCGTCCCACAGGTCCGGGGTTCACATCCCGGGCTGGGCAAGGTCGACTCAGCCTTTCATCCCTTGAGTAGGTCGATAAAATGAGGACCAAGTTTGCTTGGGGTCAAACACTGGGGGCTTCGCGTCAGGCTGACCACCTGGTCGAGGCATATGCATCCACATCCTAGAGCCTATGGTCGCGAAGGCACGGTTGGGCAGTGCAGGCCTTGGCCCCCGCAGAGGAGCTGTTGTGCCAATGTTTGACTTTTTATTCCATAAAATTAATTGCTTTACTATGTAGCTCATCTTTTCTTGATGAATTTATTGGGTTACATATAATTCATGTGATGACTTAATGAATAATTTAAAAAATATATTCTTATTTTTGTTAAAATGCAGGAACACAGTTTTGTTTGCATGATAACAAAACATGCATCATAACAATACTCTTAATGCAAAGATTTTTATTTTGTCCATGTCTTCCAATTTTGACAAATTTCGTCCAGGATCCCGGACTTTTTACAAAAAAGTGAGACAAAATACCAACGCTGGGAAAATCTCTCCGTTCTAAAGTTGCCATTAATCCCTATTGGAAAAGGAATACAGTGAAACCTCTCTGAAAGACTATTAATTTCTTTTCTGCCTAATATTAACTTTCCTCTATTAAAGGAGTACTATTGAGCCTCCCTCTCAATAAAAGATCATTTTCCAACTATTTAGAAGATGAATAGAATGGCTTCTCTAGGGGAAATCTGAAAAATATTCTTTTTTCTGAAAGAAAAACTGGCAGGAAAAGGGCTATTGTACCATTTTCCTAGAATTCACCATGTTTTCTCAAATGGAAATGATATAAATTGCCCAGATACCTAGATCCAATTTTATCTCAAATTTCATGCTTTTCTTTGAAAAATATTTGTCATTTGTTTAGGTGATAGAAAATCTTTCTTTAAAGTTATATGGACATGTAATACATTCATTCATTGACAGTTTTTGTAGTAAGATTTGTCTTCCAAATTATTTCGATTTAGAGACCATCTCTCTGAAAGACTGATTTTCCACAGTCCAGAGGGTGGTCTCTTTAGGGAAGTTTCACTTGTTAAATGCGCTTGTTGCTCTGAAATTTGAAGGTTGATTCTCTTTTGGACAGAAAATTTCTCACAACAGACAAAGGAGGAGTAAAAATGCACAAGTGTTTCTATTCAATGTGAGTAGCATTTCCCTAAGAATTCTGATGAGTGATAAAAAGAGAGAAATTTCATATCAAAAACACAGTTCACCAAAAATACATCAAAGTAAGAGATAATCATTCCTCAAATATCTAAAATGAAAAAGCAATTGGGTGATAAGCATCTTGAGAAAAAGTTCTTGCAGATTAAGAAGCGAAATAGATGTAAAAATAACAAGAGAACTCAAGAAAGAAAAAACTGGTGATGAAAGGTAAAGTTAACTAAAACCTTTCAAAAATAACATTAATAAAAAGATATACTTAGTTTTACACTAACTAGTACCTACCTTCTTAGAATGTGTTATTTCACACTTTTTTAAATCAATTTTCAATTCAATAAATAAAATAGGTAACGTATCAAATGTAACTTTATACAAATAATTAGTTAAAGACAGTTGTATATGGTACTTAAATATTATGTTGCTAACTTTATAAACAACAAAAATTGTGAGACTGATTGATTGATAAATAGTTTACACAAAAGGAATTCGAACCAAACATAATCTGACTGATACATTATAAACCTTTCATAAAATGCTTCACTGCTATGCATTATGTAATCATGAAATAAGTTTATAATTAAATTTACGATTGAGGAGAGATAAACTTGGATACTGTATGGTAGTTTGATCATATTTTTGGGCACAATTATTTTCAATCACATAACTTTCAGGTATAAATAAGTAAAATAAAACAATGTATTATTAAATCTGCAATACCTATCACCAGCAGCTCCAAACTCAACCATTTTGAACAATTTTTACTGGAAATTAAGAAATACAATGTTCGATCATATGTCAACAAACAAAAAAAATTATGGTTGATCATCCAAAAGGACCAAATATTGTGGCCAAAACCAAAATATTAATTTTATATTTTAATCCTGGAATTAGATTGATTTCAATTAATTAATATAATAATAAATTTTACTATAAATGCTTCATTTGCTTTATTTTTTATTGAAATCAGATAATTTTATTTCATTTCATAAATTGAAGGCATGTCCATTTTCGGTTGTGACGTCATTACTTAAATGAAAAATGTTTGTAAAAATGTAAAATTTTATTCAAATACAAACCCCGCACATTTAAAAATGTTTTAGATTTTTTTTGTATATTTTTTCTTAAAAAGTCCACTTTATTTCACGTAAAAGCATAAAATTCCTCAGACAAGAAAATTGATTGACATATGGAATGCGATTCATTCACGTTCATGAATATTGTTTTGACTGCCATTGCCATTTAAAAATTTCGCCGAAAGTTTTCTTCTCTTCTATATCTTGTTGACTACACAAAAAGTTATAGAAGTCTTGTTAATTATGGCCAGTCCGTTGGAACAATTTGTCGTTAAAGTTAGAAACTTATCATCTCAAGGTAATCATTTGAAACTTTTCCCTTAAACTGTGTTTTTACTGGAAGAGGTACCTTACCAATACATTGTGATTTAAATCTAATGTTATTTCTATCAATTAATTAATTTAGTATTTTCCTTTAATCTTGCAGGAAATTTTGAATCTCTGTGTGATTTTGTTTCTAAAAGTTCTGATATATTAGTTAGAAATGCTGCTATGTTAGATGATGTTCTTGCAACGCTAGATTTACAAGAGCATTCTTTGGGAGTTTTAGCCATTCTGTAAGTTGTTATATTCATATATTTAGACTATATTTTAATTTAGCTGAAAAGTTTAATTGTTTATAATAAGTTGTGTTAATCGAATGTTGAGATATATATCACGTGACTTTAATGCTTATTTATAGGTGTGTGAAATTGGGTATTCAAAATGACACGGTATTTGATGCATTGTTCGCGCAGGTGCAAGAGTTCATTACAGGCTGTAATGGAGAACAAGTGCGATTTGCTCCAGATATTTGTAAATATTTTTCTTTTTCAATTATTTGAAATTGTTCTACCTTGCTGTAATTATTCATAAAAGTGTAACAGATGTAATGTTATAAGAAGAACATTAAAATTTATAGAAAATATCCGTAATTATAAATTAAGAGTACCTGCAACTCTGTAGCAGTGACAGTCAGAGGTACTTACGTATTATCCCGCCGGTCATTCCCGCCAAATTATTTTCTCATCAAAAGTCCTGCCAAACTGTTGCCAATCATATTCGGAACCGGTTCATTTAATGGGAGTAATTTCATAAGCGGGTGTCAGCTATTTTTGGCGACCTTTTTTTGTCGTCAACACCCGCTACTTGGTGCTTTTTTTTTTTTTTTTTTTTTTGTCGCCAAAATTTTCACGTGTGCAGGGATGTTAATTCTGCGCCGAACTGTGCTTTTAGCCGATTTTTGCGCCGAATACGTCATTTTGACTCTTTCAGGGTGCGCCGAAACACAAATATTGTGCCGAACTGCGCTTTTAGCCGATTTTTGCACCGGTCTGCGCCGAATACGTCATTTTGACTCTTTGTTAAATTTTATGCCACGCTCATTTATCTTTTAGGTAAAATCATACAAGCCGGTGCCCACCCCATGTAAACATGGCGACAGTCGCTGGAGCTTGGCGACCGCCAAGCTCCAGCGACTGTCGCCATGTTTACTAGTCATTCTAGGCAACCAGTGGTCCGTTTTTAACTAAAAAAACCTCAGTGGATTCAGCAACCTAGCTGTACAGCTATCTAAACTAGGCAACCAGTGGCCCGTTTTTAACTAAAAAAACCTCAGTGGATTCAGCAACCTAGCTGTACAGCTATCTAAACTAGGCAACCAGTGGCCCGTTTTTAACTAAAAAAACCTCAGTGGATTCAGCAACCTAGCTGTACAGCTATCTAAACTAGGCAACCAGTGGCCCGTTTTTAACTAAAAAAACCTCAGTGGATTCAGCAACCTAGTTGTACAGCTATGTAAACTACGCAACCAGTGGACCGTTTTTAACTAAAAAAAAACAACAACAGTGAACTAAGCAACCTAGTTGTACAGCTAATGTAAACTGGGCAAACACTGGCCCGTTTTCAACTCAAAAAAACATCGGTGGATTAAACAACCTAGTTGTACACCTCTTATAAAGTCAGTATGATTAGAATAGCACGTAAATAGCACTTACGAAAACATAAACACTTCAAATATCAATTTAAAATTCACATTAAAAACCTTAAACATCGAAAGATTCGTTAAAAAAGAACACTTACCTCTATTTTTTTGGTAAATAACCGCTCAGAAATGTCCCCAACACCCACCGGCTTATAACGTACTATATTTCTAACAAACACCCACAAATTCTTTTCTTATATTAACATAACACATTTCATTCCCTTCCATCAATAACGCAAACAATTTCAAATTCCCAAACCTGACGAAACACGTATTCTTTATGGTTGCCAGTCACAACTACCACCGGCAGTTGGCGGTGCATCGCTCACTCTCGCGTCAGATTGTTCGCCAATGATTTGTAAACAAACCATTGACATGTAAACAAGGCACCGTATACGGAATATAGTCCATCTTTTAAAGCATGTATGGAAAGCTAGTTAGCAGTAAAGCAAGATTCAAACTGCGTACGAAAGCTGCATTCCGAAGCCATTCTACCCTCCCCGGATCGGGCCAGTCGGGCTTTGTTAGTCACCTCAATCAGGGCCGGCCAGATAGGCAAACAAGTACCGTAATTTATGGAAGAAACGCCGCGGCGCTTATGAGTTTAAAAGTTAAAAAATAGTAAGTGCGATGTTTCTACCGGGTGCGGCGTTTACAATATTTTTAATTTTTTTAAGCCAATCTTCAACGAAAAATCGAAAAATTCGTTTCGTGATAATTTTCTCAAAAGATGGCGCCACCACCGACACGTACTCTTTAGCGTGCACAGATCACAGCGTAGTGAATCAGAATGCGAACCTACCCCCCATAGAAAAGAGGTTTGATCCAGTTTTGGAGAAAGTCAGAGCACCCTAAGTTGGGTCCATGTCCCGTGCTCTGAAGTGGATGGCTTCATACATCCAACCGATGCCTCCTCAATTAAGTAAAAAGAAAAAAAAAATAGAAGTAAATCTTTTACATCTACATTTTAGAACTATAATTAAATTTTAATGAAGTTTTGAATATATATTTTGAAGGGTTAAAGTTCTGTAAAATACCGCAAAAGTGCACTACCCTCTATTAAATGCACCCTTTTTTCACATGAACCTCTATTGTTCTTAAAATACTGAATTTCAGCCAAAATTAGTCAATGTTGCGCACGGTGCGAGTTTAACCCTTCCCCCCTCCCCCCCCCCAAAAAAAATAAAATAAAGTTAATCTGAAAGATTTTTTTTTTTCGCCGTGCGGCTTTGCGCCCTGTGCACTCTATGGAATAAACACTGCCAACTAATTGGTATGCTCAAGAAATGCTGAATGCTTTTAAAATAAATCCCAATGTTATAAATATAAAAAATAATAAATAAATAAATACCATCAAGAGTTGTTACACAAGATTCAGTTTAAAACAACAATTTTCTGAAGCAAGCTCATTACGTAATCAACAGCTGGCCATCCGCAGGGGGGGGGGGGGGGGGGGGGATGTTTACTTTTAACTGGAGACTCTTCTAGCACATCGATTGCTGTTTTCATTTTAATGGCGCCTGGTAGTCTGTCCGAACTTTGTGCGGATGCAAGAAGGTTTTTAGAAGTTATTTTTTTATTTCTATAAATTCACCTTTGTGAATATGAACATTGATATCTGATTATTTGAAAATAGAAATCGTAAGCTTCGTAAAATAGTGGCAAATACTTTAAAACTTTCTATGGGAAGGGGGAGAAAAAAGGAGATTTTTTTACTGTTTATCCAATTTCTACCGAAATATATCCGATCAACTTAATAGCTTTTTTAATAAATTAGGTCTAATAAGTAATGCAACATATTTTTTATTTATTTATTTTTTGTTAATTAAGAAATTATTTTAGAAAACATTGAATTTTATCTGGCATTGACTTCTGACCACGATCACCCCCCCCCCCACACACACACACACACCAACGATCGCGGTTGCGGCGTTTTTGACGATTTTCTAGCTAACTAAGCTCATTTTCGTGGGTGCGGTGTTTCTTCCATAAATTACGGTAATCATCGCAACGGGCACCGTTTTTGTTTATGAAGGGGCATGATTGCTATTTGGAGATGAAACATTATGGACCAATTCGTTTTTCAACATGTACACATGCATTGTTTTTTGTTTTTTTTTTAATTGATATTGTACCTTTTTGAGAAAGAAAAATGGAGGAAAATGTTTTTTTGGTGCAAAATAAATCTGCTGTCTTTAAATGAAAACTTAAAGGAGAAATCAATACACCTTTCATAACTTGTTATTCGAAAAGTTTTTATGTATTCACACTGTTTACAAAAGCGATTCATATGTTTTACCTTTTCGAGCTTAAAAAAAAAAAAAAAAAAGCCCCCTCCTCTGAAATGGGTAACGATCCGCCACAGCTCTATGTATATGTATTTTCCCGATTTGAACTGGCACTATTTTTTTCCGGCCCCACCACTGAAGCAGGTCACGAGCCGCCACTCGCTGTTATAGAAAGTGGACAGATTCTATTAACGGAAGGGAAGAATAGACTTGCAAAAACATTAAAACTATTAGAAGAAAATGAAAAAGCTCAAGAAGAAGTTAATAAAAATAAAAAAAAAAGAATAAATAGAAAACTAGATAACTTATGATACTTAATTTGTAATCTCATTAATTTCTTATAATCTTAATTTTTAACTTCCCATAATTCTTAATTTCTCTCAACAGTCATTAAATATATTTTGTTTACATTTGCTTTGTATATTGTGTTCCAGTATTATAGATGAATATGTAAATATTAGATGAGGTTAAATTACTGATACAAAAGCATATGCTATTAAAAGTACACACATTTAATTATTCTAACCATCAAATTTATTTTGTTTTCGATACTGCTTACCAATTACGTGTTGTTGTATAAGAGGTATAATATTTAGGTTTTCAAAAATCTCCATTTAGTACTACTTGTGATTTGTAATAGAACCAAAGAATGAGATAGAAGCTTTTGTTTTAAAATTTAGTTTTCATTTTATTTGTGCTCTTTTTCGAGAGGAAGATTCCCTAAATGATTCTGAAAAAGAAAAAAAAAGGGACAGGGATTGGCAACCTGTGGCTCGCAAGCCGCATACAAATCATACTCATGGTTCTTGAGTAGGAAAAAAATGACTTAACCACAGAAAGGTTGCTGACTCCTGATATGTATTGTTTTTACCAAGTTGCTGATAGCATAGCCAGTATACACCCTTTTTTTTTTTTGCAGAGCTTTCCTAAAGTGCTTTCAAATAGTGTTTTGCTTTTAGCTAATGGTGTTTGCTCGCAAACTTTGCTTTTCTTGTATGCATTTATTGTGTTCCTAAATCTTCAATTTTATGCTCCAAAATCATGTTAATTCTGATCTCGAATCTTAGTTTTCCTCTCGGAAACTATTTTTTTGTGCTCCCGAGGTGCTCCAAAATGGAATTTTTCTGCTCCCAAATAGAATTTTTCTGCTCCCAAATGGAATTTTTCTGCTCCCGAGGTGCTCCCAAATGAAATTTTTTCTTCTCCCGGGGTGCTCCCAAATCAAGTGTTGGAGTTAACATCCCTGCGTGTGAAACACCATTTTAAAATACGATAAAATAATACAACATGGTGAGCACTGTCAGCAAAAACAAAGCATTTTAACACATTAAAATTGCAGAGATATTCCACACAAAAAAAAAAACCAATAAAACAAAATACACCGTCCATACTTAACACTAAAAAACGTCAGCAATTTCAGTAACAGGCAATTCAAAATGAGCAAACAGTAAACCGCTTTTAACTAAAAAAATTTCAGTATAGTAAGCAATCTAGTTCTATAGCTATGTAAACTAGGCAACCAGTGGACCGTTTTTAACTAAAAAAGCCTCAGTGGATTCAGCAACCTAGTTGTACAGCTATGTAAACTAGGCAACCAGTGGACTGTTTTTAACTAAAAAAACCTCAGTGGATTAAGCAACCTAGTTGTACAGCTAATGTAAACTGGGCAAACACTGGCCTGTTTTCAACTAAAAAAAACATCAGTGGATTAAACAACCTAGTTATACACCTCATATAAAGTCACTACTGCACACATAACAACATCAAATATCCATTTACAATTCACATTGAAAACCTTAAGCAATTGCAAAAATTCTTTAAAAAAAAACACTTACCTTTATTTTAAGAAACTCCTCAAAAATATCCAAAACACACAAGAGCTAATAACATAACACCAAAACGCTTCCTTTTATTTAACTTTATATTCACACCCTCCTTCAAATAAACACACACTTCCTTTTTAAACAACAACATAATATTCACTACACTTCAAGCAACACAACACATTTCCAAATAAAAAAAATACACCTTATATTCTCCGAAATAACTCACCAAACACCAAACAAGAACTCATGCATCAAATTCAAAATCAGCTCCTTATAAAACTTTGGTTTACCGATTACAGTTAAATTGCTTAAACCAATCACAAAATTCCTTTACGAAACATCCTGGTATCGTTTAACCCTCTGAGCGTCTTAGAAATGGGCAAATAATGTAAAGTTGTTTTCACGGTAAAATTTTCAAGAGCCTTTAAAATTATTGAAAAAAAATTTTTTTTGTTAGGAACATTTGTAATTATTAAAAAATCAACGTCAAAATATGTACAACATTAAGATTAATTTTTTTCTTATAATACGTGAGAGTTATAAACAATTTAAATTGTAGATGCTTTGCAGTGAAAACTGGAATGCAGTTGACGGGATTTTACGTCTCAGCCGCTTGGAGGGTTAATGAACCCACCGAGCGTTTTTTCATCAAACTACAGCACCAATTAACAACTCAACTCCAAACACAGGTTGCAACAGATATCTGAAACTATCGCTATCGTAAACAAACTGTCCAACGAACTTCCAATTTGGCGACAGATCGGCACTTGGCGAGGACACCTGCTAACGAAATTTCCCTAACTAATTGCTAGCATTTTAAGTGTAGTTAACTTAATTAAAAACATTACCTTTTTTCCTCCGGAATTATTTTATTAATTGTTTTACTCAGTTGGGCGAAGTAAAAAAAAAGTTCATTTTTTACAAATTAGAACTGCTTTTAATCAGTATGTTTAGTTCCCTTTTTAAGAAATGCAATGCCTTTAAAAAAGAATAATGGCCTTTTTCCCACCTACAATAAGGTCTGATTTTTATCATGTAGCTTATTTATAATAATCTAACTTCCAAACATTATCTGCCCTGTTTAAAAGGGCATTTATTTATTTTTTGCCAGTTCATTGAACTTACATTTTTATTTACAGTTGCTCAGTTATGTCATTTATTGACTAGATGTCTTGTGGACAGGCACCAGGTAATTTTCTCAGTACTTCTTAACAAACACTTTATTTAGTATAATTTCATTTGCTGCAAAATATAGTTTTGTTGTAATCTGTTATGATTTTTTTAGTTTTGTAATTAACTGCATTTTTCTTTTCTTTAGTGTGATAAATTTCTTTTGCCGAACTAAGAAATAACTGCAGTAAAACTTGCTTAAGATGCTTACCTGCCTAAAACACTTTTTCCATCAGTCCCTGGATTAGGGACTGACGGAAATCTAAAATCCACCTGTACTAGTCAATCCTGTACTAGTCAATTTCCTGTACTAGTCAGTCTAAAATCCACCTAATAAGGTTCTTTTGTTCTGCACTGTGTCGTCAGTTAAGATGCTGTTCTTGTTTTTCTGATGAAACCTTTTTTTTTTCCGTTTTTGCAAGGCATTAGAAAAATCTCATGGGAAAGGATGAATGCCTGGATGACTTGTAATGTTGGCACCAGGCGGCAGCACTACAGTGCAAGAGGGCGGGAAGCTTTTTCTCCCCGTTTCTTCTCTCGCGATAGCCGTGTGCATTTTCCAGCGTGTTAGAGCGTGACGTCACAGAGTCACGGTAACCTAACGTCCTAGCTCCCTCTTTATAACTACCCATTCATCCAATGCCCCTTTCTTTAACTTTTTAAGTCCCGTTCACTGAAAAATTACTCAGCCTTTGAGTCCTAGCAAAATAACCCAAATTTTAATTGTTCATAGCACTATTGTCCGTCTATAGCAGCAAATAAAGAAACCTATCTCTCCTATGCTGCTATCAGGTCGTTACGCCCATCTTTACTCAGGAATAGAGAAAGATCGCAATGTCGACATTGTCCAGGTTTTCTCCTCCTTGACTGCAAATGTCTCGTAAGCTAAAAATCCTATTCATCAAAATTCACCCCACCTTCTGAGTGGGAGTAAAACCTGTTCAAGGTTCAAGAGATATGGATGATTCGGAATTTTGCATGGCTGAAAGAGTTAAAGTTGCCTATGGGCAAAAACAAAGCTCCAAAAAGATTATACCTATACCTCTTTGTAAACCAGTGGACTGTGCTTCACTGTGCTCTTCTCCTGATAAAGTGACCATTGTACTCTGTTTCTTCTACCGTAGCAAGACTTCCTGAAATAGACAGGCAACATTTCTTGGAATTCTAGTTTTGTAGACTCATTCCTTTGTGTGAATGTATGGATCGGTTTAGTATTTCGTTAGTGAGTAGAATGATCGGTGGTTTTGTTATGGCCAGTACTACTAGTGAAACTGTAATAAAATGTAAAGCTTTATCGATTTTGGACAAGCTATACAATTTTAAAAAGTACTGCGAAGGAAGTGCAGCTTAAAAAAAGGATATCACTGTTGAACTAGGCTTACCCCGTTCCACTTTAGAACTGCAGTAAAAAACAGATCTGGAATTGAATAAAATGAATTAGTGGGAGGACGTAAATGACAAAAAGTAAAATACGGAAAGTGTGAGGAGTTGGAAAAAGTTTTATTAGCCTGGTTTCAACAAGTTTGTAATTTAAATTATCCACTGAATGGTAAAGTTGTCATAGAAAAGGAAGTGCAGCTTTAAAAAAAAAAAAAAAAAAGGGATATCACTGTTGAATTAGGCATAAACCCTTCCACTTTAAGAACTGCGGTAAAAAAAACAGATCTGGAATTGAATAAAATGGATTAGTGGTAGGAAGTAAACAATAAAAAGTAAAATAACGGAAAAAACACTCAAAATACTGGTGTTAAACAATAAAGTAAATAAAAAACTTTGTAAAAAACACACATAAGATGTTATAGGTAAGAGGATATGCACGTTTCAGCCAAAAATTGTTTTGGCCTTCATCAGTCCAAGCCCTTCGTCGCAAGGGCTTGGACTGATGAAGGCCAAAACAATTTTTGGCTGAAACGTGCATATCCTCTTACCTATAACATCTTATGTGTGTTTTTTACAAAGTTTTTTATTTACTTTAAAAAGTAAAATAGTTGGAAAAAGTTTTATTGGCCTGGTTTCAACAAGTTCATGGTTTAAATTATCCACTGAATGGTAGTGTTGTCATAGAAAGGCTAAGGATATAGTGACATGTCTCAACTTCACTGAATTTTGTGGAGTGACAGGTTGGATGGACAGATTTCAAAGCAGGCATGGTATTGTTTACCAGCAAATTTCAGGCGAGGATGAATCTATTATTGATGATGATATTGCTTCATGGGAAGATAATGTGTTGCCGTAATTCCTACGTCATTACACTGCTGAAGATGCATACAATGCTGATGAATTCGGTAAGCTCATGCCCAATACACCTAATGAGGCATGCCATGATGGAAAGATGAGCAAAGAACGTCTAACAGTTTCAGCATGTACAAATTCTACTGGCACCCATAAATTGAAATTCGTTGTCATTGGCATTCGTTGTCAGTCCTGCAATATTCAGAGGTATGGAATGTGGCAATTCAACTATGGTCAATGTTTTCGATTCCATAAATTACATCAGCACAGCTTTGGACAAAATTAAACCAGATGTAATAAAAAACTGTCTTTGGAAAGCTGCGTTTGATGTGTAGAGCAATTCAGTACAGGCTGACACTTCACTTCCAAAAGATGAGGACTTTCAATCATTGGAGAATTTTCCTTACTACGCAATGGTGGACGATTACCTTGTGGCCAGCAGCATATTTCACTTCGTGACCAGCAGAATTCATAATTCTTTACGCATTATTAGAATAATTTGACTCTAATAAACAAATTTTTAAGAAAAAATAATTACAGCTAACAATAGAACTCAGTATAAGGATTTCCTAAGATTATAAATAAGATTCTTAAGATAAATATGAGATTCATAATACCAAAAGTATTAAGAATAAAAGGAGAAAATTTCATATAAAATGCTTAAAATGTAATCCATTATCGTATAAAATGCTTAAAACAGGGTTCCCATTAAGAAAAAAAAAAAAAATTGGGTGAGATTTCTCACCCATCCAAAAATTTTGAGTGAGATTTCTGAAAGTTAAGTGAGAACATAAATATTGTTTAACATCATTTTATTTATTTATAGTACAATTTCGATAATGCCAATTTTTCCATTCATTAAAAATTTTAGCAGCTTGATCATATGAAAACTCTCTAAATTGATATTTCCATCAGCTATTCTAATAAGATTGCTTAAATTTGCAGTTGAATTGTTAATGAATATTCAAAGTCTCAAAGAATTACATCCAATTTTAACTAAGCAAAGAATTATTAAATATAATATTTTATCTAGTATAATAGAATTATATAAATATTAAATTATGTTATGATACAAGATTGGTAAGATACAAATGTCTGAAAAGTTAAAACTGATATATTTAAGTTCAAATTCTTACTACAGTAAAAGCTAGATTATCCAGCATTTAACTGGAAAATTTCAGCTTCCCTCTTTTTTTTTTTTCTTTGTCTTGATTAACTCTTACTGTGAACCATGACTAAACTTAGAATAGAAGGGGGGGGAAACAAATTTCAAATTGCCAGAGGATATCTATAATTCCATCAATCGTGGTGGTATATAGAAAAACAAACAGATGAATTGCTCTCAAAACTCATACACGACGGACACACATACAAAAACAAAACATTTTATAGCTTCTGAGCTGGAGGAGAAAAATCAACATGTCAGATCAGTGCACATAGCATTAATTAATATTCCACCTATGCATTCCGATGATTCAACTGTGTTTAGGCAATTTAACTGTAATCGGTAAACCGAAAAGCAGGTGAATTTGAATTCGATGTGTAAGTTCTTGTTTGGTGTTTGTTGAGTTATTTACGGGGAATACAAGATGTATTTGGAAATGTGTTGTGTTATTTGAAGTGTAGTGAATATTATGTTGTTGTTTAAAAAGGAAGTGTGTGTTTATTTGAAGGAGGGCGTGATTATAATGTTAAATAAAAGGAAGTCTTTTGGTGTTATATTATTAGTTGATGTGTTATGGATATTTTTGAAGCGTTTCTTAAAATAAAGGTAAGTGTTTTTTTTTTTTTTTAAAGAATTTTTGCAATTGCTTAAGGTTTTCAATGTGAATTGTAAATGGATATTTGATGTTGTTATGTTTTCATATAGTGACTTTATATGAGGTGTATAACTAGGTTATTTAATGCACCGATGTTGTTTTGAGTTGAAAACGGGCCAGTGTTTGACCAGTTTACATAGCTGTACAACTAGGTTGGTGAATCCACTTGTGTTACCTCTGAACAGAAGCTCAAGAAAAGAAGCAGAGGAGGGGGGGGGCGCTTCTTTGCAGCGCGCTCGTTATCATAGTCTTTTTCTCTACAGGTGTTACTCAGTAGTAGAGTGAAAATAAATTTTTGTATTTATAAACTGGCATTTTTAAACTTTCAAACAGCGCACAAGAATCTCGCGCATGTGGCAAATATTTTACAGCATGAGAATACCTCGCTCTGTAATATTTTTTGCGTGAGATTTGAGAAATTTATGCTCTTGCACTCTAGTGGGAACCCTGTTAAAAGTTTTTAAAAAAGATCAAATCTGAGAAAATATTATGTGTACAGCTTTGCATTTCGCAATTTTTCCTTAACAGTAAAATTTTCTTTTTAATTTTTATTAAAATTTTACCATGTAATTATTACCATGTCTGTGTGCTTATTTTAAATATCTATAATCTTATGCTCATATCAATTTCTATTCATAGTTTTATATGAGAGGTATTTTACTGTTATGCAAGGCAATTCAAAAAATACAGCTGTTTCCTTCTCAGCTTACTTCAATACATGCTGATTTGTGCCAGGTATATCTTACTTATTTTTCCTTTCTTTGATGTAAATTTAAATTGCTCAACAATATAATTATGTTCAGAATAGGTTTTAGTAATGTGCTTGTCAAGTGCATTTTGCTAATTATGATTTTAAGGATTGTATTTAGAAAGTAGTTAAAAAAAATAAAATAAAAAGAATATATCTAGATTAGGGATGCAATGTATATCCGGCAAACATACTGCATCCGGCCTAAAATTATATACAGAAAATAATTTTAGGCTGGAAAACATAATAGTAAATGAACAAATTCTAAAAACTGCAATAATAAAAAAATGTGAAAAAACAAAGTTTTGTGAAAATATTTTGTTTTCAATACTTTTTAGAATGTATTTTTATCATGTATAGAAAATAGGGGGAAAATTAAGGAGCACTATCTTTTTTTAATATGAGTAAATTATTACTGGAAGAAGTTATTGTACAAAAACACTGTTTTTCAATCATTGAAGGAATTTGGTTACCTTTTTTTTCACCATAAATTGACTGGTGAGAAAATGCTTCCCACTCCGAATTTTAATAAAGTAAGGAAATTTGTTTCATTGATTTTTCAACAGTTGGATGGCGATCTCTTTCTTTCAAGAACTGATCTTTTAAGATATTTATGTAACTCTTGAGGGAAAACATCCATAACATTGCTATTTGTATGACTTTAATTGCAGTAAAACTGTACTAAATTCATGGAAACAATCCCAAAAGGATTTCTGTTTTTTTTAATTAAATGATTTGAAACTAATTAGAAAATTTAAAGAAAAAAGTAATTGCTCAATGATCTAAGAAAATTAGTGAAAGTAAAACAAAAAAAAGAGGAAAACACTTCTGCCACATATCCAGCTGAAAGTTTGGCCGGATATTCGGTATCCGACATCCAAATTGATATCTATTGCATCACTACTCTAGATCAAATTTATTTAAATGTGAGCCAAGTATGAAAGTGTGTACAGGATATCTGCCAGTTTGCAAAAATTACTGAAAAGTTAAGAAACCTGAAAAAACTTTAGCATTGATTTCTTTTGCCCTTAGCATTTGTACAATTCTTTTAAATAGATAAGTACTTACATGTTATACTATTCAACTATTTCACCAATAACCCCCAGTCCCCCACAATCTGTGTGATTATGCTCCATTAAACAATGATAGCTGTTTACTTATTTAATACATCATCATTTTTTATCTTACTAGATGTAATTATTTTAAACCTCAAAATGGGTGGAGTACATGGAATAATGTAAGTTCCATAAATAATGTTATATATCTACAGATATATTTTATTTTTTTATTTAAGCTTTTTCATAACTGAGAAATTCAAAATTCATTTGATGATTTAAAAATTCAAACCTTTTTTTAATGTGCAATGAATTTAAATTGAAAGAATGTTTGCAAGAAATCGTGTAAAAAGTCAAGAAATAAAATAGCTTAATTCTTATATACACTCTAATGTACTGGCATGTTATATCATATACTAGTTGCTTAGTCTGGTATTGCAGTGGTGTATTATAGATGTTTGAGCATAACTTTCTAGAAATTACTAACTGTCAGCTAATATCTGCTAGTCTAGACAACTAATCAGATTTCCCTGCTTATCATATGTCACTAAGGCTTATTTTCATAACTGCAAATACATAATATATACAAAACTATCTGTTTGAATAAAAGCTTAATTTCTGACAAAATAAGTGCTTGAACCATAGTTTATTGTATTTTTAACTGATGAAAAAACGGAGGAGGTTTTCAAGTCGATGCCTATATATATATATTTTTTTATGTATGATCACACATACCTTTTTACAGAGTAGTCCAATTTTGATAATTCTTGTTTTATTGGATAGGGTATACTTCGAAGTTGGCCTCATATAAATTATAACAAAAAATTATAAAATAAACACTTTTTAATAAAAAAATTAAAATGCCAAAAAAACTGAAAAGCAAAAAATAATAAACATTTTATATTTAACCTTAATAACTAAGTTCTTAACTAATGTAAGTATACCAAAGTATATATTTTTGTAATTAGTTTGAGTTTTTAATTAACCTTAATAACTAAGCTCTTAAATTAATGTAAGTATGTCTAAGTAATTTTGAGTTGGTGCCAAACAATCAATGAAGATCAACAAAGATCATTAAATTACCTTAAATTTAAAGAAATAACCAAATCAAATTAACAATGCAACATGAAATCTCCAGCGATAAACATTAACATTCCAGAAAATGCACTCTCCTCCAAATTTGCTTGTTTGGCGCCGACTCAAAATTACTTAGGTATATTTACATTAGTTTAAGAACTTAGTTATTAAGGTTAGTTAAAAACTCAAACTAATTACAAAAATATGTACTTAGGTATACTTTCATTAGTTTAGGAACTTAGTTAATAATTAACTACAGCATTACAGCTAAGTTATCACCAGCTTTTTAAGTATGAATCAAATTAGAGTAATTTATATATTTTAGAAAAGCAATATTGTTTTCATTATTATTTTATGGTAGATATTTTCCTCTCTTATTCACCAGCATGATTAGTATGTAGTTATTGCATAATTTAGGGAAGAAAAATTATTCACGAGAACGGGGGACAGGATGATTTGCAAGTACTACCTTTAATGTTTTATGTTCCTTAGATGTCTACTTCTAAGGAACTAGTTTATTCATTTATTTTTATTTATTTATTTAATTTTATTTTAGCTTTGTCTTCTAGCCAAGTGTATGAAGCCTGCTCTTCAATTCTTAGATATTGATATTACTGACATTAGTAAAGAAGTAGGTAGAATTTTTAAATTGTAATTTATGTGTTTTCTACTTTTAAATTTTTTCATTTTTTCCTTTGTTTTTTTAATTTTCAGAATGGGAACTATGATGCAAAACATTTTCTTCTGTATTATTACTATGGGGGTATGATTTACACTAGCCTGAAAAATTATGAACGTGCACTATATTTTTATGAAGTTGTAAGTATTCAAAAATAATATTTATAATAACATAAAAAGCATTGCTGGTATATGTGTTTAATACTTTTTTTGTTGTTCTAAGTGATTTTTGCTCTTAATTTCTTTTGTAGCAGTGTATTTTATCTTTATATCACATTTTTTGTTATTATTTTCCCATAAAATGTCATTTTGAAATATATTAAATTAATATCATTGTCATTAAATAAAAATCAGTCTTTGTGATTCATTATATAGTTCATATCTATTTATTTTGCATTTTAGTTATGAGTTTTTCATCTCATTTTTAAGTGAGAAATTATCCTCTGTAATTCTATCACTGAATTGTGTATTTTTGTTATTATTAAAACATTTATTATTTTTTTAATTTATTTTTGTTTTTCCCAAGATAAAATACAAAAATATATTTTATGCTGAATAATGGTCATGTGCTTCAAATTTATTTTTGTCGTTTAAATTTCTTTTACTTGAGCATGGTTACATTGAACTATGTAGTATCATGTTCTTTAAATCTTCTGTACAAAAAAATTTATAATAACTTGTATTTCATTATTTTTTCTTTTTTTAACATTGCAAAATATTTTATTTATTTTTCTTTTTTTTTTTTTTGTAGGCAATAACCACTCCCAGCCTGGCAGTTAGTCATATTATGTTAGAAGCATATAAGAAGTACATACTTGTCTCCTTGATTATGTATGGAAAGGTATTTACTATAATTTTTTTCATAAATACAATTTATAATATAAATATTATAATATATAATATCAATACTTTGTTCAATATTTTCAGATTCCCAATCTTCCAAAATTTACATCACATATTGTTGGAAGATTCATTAAGGTATAATCTTTTTATCACCCTAGAATAATACACCTCTCAGTTCTTCATATAGTGGAGAATTATTTATACTGAATAATTATGATATTTTTAGAATTATATGAAAAAAAAATTATTGGACAAATTTTGTTTTTAAGTAATGTCCTTCTTTAGTTTATATTATAATTGTTGCTGTATTGAAATATTTTTAATTTCTTAGATTTTGGGTTTTTTTTCTGTATTTTAATTGCATTAAACAATACTGTATAAAATTATAACTAAATTGATTTTTATAATTACAGACTAATGAAATGTTTATAAATCAGAAAAGCCAGATTTGTTCACATATAATTAACACTTATAGAGAGTAGGAAATGAACATTATTTTGAAAATCTCTTAAAATTTGTAAAATAACTTAAATCATAATTAGCTTTAATGTGGTAGGGGTTGGTGGGGTGAAATGAACATTCTACAGAAAACAAACAAATGTCAAATACATAAGTTTGTTGGCTTGCTTCCCCCCCCCCCCAATTTATTTACATCTTATGCAATATTTTTAAACTAATTTATCTAATTTACTGAGATTCTTTTAGTATGTAATGGCAGTACTTAGAATTTCATGTCTGTCTCTCAATATTAAACATTAAAGTTTGGTTTTCAGTAGCATTTTTATGATTCAAAGCTCTAGAAATTTTCATGATACAAGTGCTACTATCATTCTGTAGGAAAATATTTATGCATCAAGTTAAGTTCTTTTCATATTATTTTTTATTTTGGGGTAATTTAAAGCAGGAGGGGCGGGGGAGGAAGCTTTTTTAAACCATTGCTTAAAGGGTTGCTATTTATGGCAATTGTAGCAGTATGTTAAAAGGTCCATGGTTTGTCCATTATTATTGAGTTACTATCATGTTTGATAGGGGGGAAAAAACTTTGCACTATCATGCTTGGTGCAAAAAAAAAACTAAGTCCCCAAAACTGAACCCAGCTTGACAATATGTATATTGGGTGGGAAATTGCCAAACCCTACTGTCATTGAATGGGAGTATTGATTAATGTCTTTTTTGACCGACTTTCATACATGCTCGCAATAATTTTTTACTGTGTGATGATTCAGTCCCCAAACTTGAACCCAGCTTGACAATATCTTCTATATTTGGTGGGAAATTGCCAAACTCTAATGTCATTCAATGGGAGTATTGATTGTCTTTTTTTGACCGACTTTCATACATGTTCGAAACAATTAATTTTTTACTGCGTGATGATTCTTTCGATAAATACTTGTAATATTATCATTCAGAAAACCAGGGGGGGGGAGCTTTTTAAAACCATCTCTTAAAGGGCATTTCATTTATGGCAATGGTAGCAGTATGATAAAAGGTCCTCGGTTTGGCCATTATTAGTGATTTACTATCATGCTTGGTGCAAAAAAAAAAGTAAGTCCCCAAAACTGAACCCAGCTTGACAATATGTATATTGGGTGGGAAATTGCCAAACCCTACTGTCATTGAATGGGAGTATTGATTAATGTCTTTTTTGACCGACTTTCATACATGCTCGCAATAATTTTTTACTGAGTGATGATTCAGTAAAAAATGCTCGAAATCCCTCCCCTCAAAGGTACCACCGAGTTTGATGATCCTTTTTTTCACTGGTAAGGCACTATCTGAGGGATAGTCCAATATTAATTTGGTAAGTTCTGATAATATGATCAATGACAAAGTAGTGGAAATCTTCAGCGTTTATGAGTACTACATAAGTGATACTTAGGAAAATCTCAAATAGTTTGAAGTTTGTTTTTTTCAATTAAAATTTATTTTACATCAGACACTCCTTTAATCTAGTTTAAGTAATCATTATGTGTGGTTTTTATAATATTTATGAATACTATGTTCTTTTTACTTAGCCTCTTAGCCAGGCTTATCATGATTTAGCTGTAGCTTATGCTACAAACAATCCTGATGAAGTTAGAACAGTCATTAACAAGCACAATGAAGTTTATGTTAGAGTAAGTTACAAGGATTCTAACATTTATTGAATGCTTTAAAACAAATAAATTCTTAAGTGCTGGATAACTCTGATTTTTATATTATACTTATTTTTAAACTATCAAATTCAACAATTATTGTTTAATAACTTATTTAAAATGCTTTGCTTTTAATAATTATTTATGTTATTTAATATTTGAATGACAATATTTCTCAAAATGATAATTTGAGTATTTTTTACCACCACGTCCTACCAAAGTTTTTATCAAAATTTGCATTGTTTCATAATTTATTATTTATACCTAAAAATGCACTTAGTTTCACTTTTTATAAACTAAATAATAATGATCAAATCACTGTAATGGATACAATTTGTGTATTATTTTATAAATTTCATGAAAATTTTTGTATGTTTATTTCTTGAACTTTAATTTGTAGGATACAAACTTGGGACTTGTAAAGCAATGTATGTCATTTTTGTACAAAAAAAATATCCAGAGGTTAACCAAGGTATGTGTTTTGATTATTTTTGCTTATAAATATGTAGATTTTTTCTGTATAATTTTTTAAAGTGGTTAAATTTTTTATTTTATTTATTTATTTTTAACAATGAAAAGACAAACCATAGCAAACATTACTTATACAGTTTTGAACAAGTAATGAAATCTCGTTATCTCAACACCCACTTTTAATGTCATCTTGGTTACCATGACAGTTATTCAAAGTCCTAAATCAGTACAAATTACTGATTTTGTGTTGCATTTGCAACACTCCGCTTATTAGGACACATATTCTTAGTGCCAAGAATGTTGGGATAACGAGGTGGGACTGTAATACGTTTTGTTTCAGCTAAATTTGAATGATTGAAGAATAAGAACTTTTTCAAAATGCACTTATTCTAAAATGAAAAATCTGACATGGCCGCTCCTCAGTTATTTTTACCTCACAGAGTTTGAAGGAAAAAAAAAAATTATGGTTTAAGAAAAAAAAGCAGTCTTTGTCCTGATAGCAATTTTAAAACTTTCTAACTGTTTATTATTTTTGGCTAAGAAAGACATTTAATAGATGCCTTTAAAATAAGGAAAGTAATTCTTAATGGATTGTTGAATTTGTAGATTTCTTTCTGAATTAGTTTTTGTTCCATCTTTTTAACGACAAAAATTCCAGGATGCATACAACTCCTTAAAAATACTTAAAAGTGCTGATTTTTAAAAACATTTTTTACAAGCCTCTGAAAGTTCTAAAAGTGGTATGCAATTGGCAATTCGATCGACTGCCATGTACTGTGTATTAAGGCAAAGTTACTTGAGGGCTATCTGCCTAAGGAGGGGTGCCTTAAACAGAGGACTTTCTAATAGATTTTAATGTATATTCATGTTACTTAAGGACCCAGGAACTTTATCTATTTTTTTGCAGCATGACCTCAAACAGTTACAAATGTTCTGCAGGCATTTCCTTCAAACCTGGCGGAGCACGATAAAATGCAGAATAGATATAAAATTGTACAAAAAGTAAAGAGAGAAGGCATAGCATAGAGGTACTTTGCTTTAATTGCTGCAGAACATATTGAGGAGGGCTCCTAATTGTTCGAGCCCACCAATTCATGTGTGTGTGTTTAAACGAAACGCTACTTTCACAAATATAAAAATTTATTTAACAAGTATAAAAGTTATAAACATCTAAACATAAACAGGCCCTCTGTGCTGCTTGAAAAAAGGGGCCCAGGCATAGTAACTTGTTACAAAGACACAGAAAGGGAGCAAAGTCCATCAACTATCTTGACCTGATATAGTCATCTTTCTAAAGTTCTCATTACCATAAATCAACTTTTGTGGGGAAAACTCCTGTCCAGAGCGCTAGCACCATCTTGAGTGCTGAACAGATATTCTGAGGGTGGAGAGGAGTGGAACGCAAGATCTGCGAGTCTGCCGCAGTGCCCCCTCCTAGTGGAAACGAACTTACAGGAGCTCTGGGAATTTGCTGGTAAGGCCCGATCGTGTGACCGTGGTTTATAGATCAAATCAGCACATTTTGCGTGTTCTTTGTTCAAAGTGAAGGCAGGCTTCAATTGATCAACAGTGATGGTATTTTCTTTGCCTTTCACTAGAACTTTGTGAAATTCGGCATTTCTTATTAACACAGGAAATGGCCCATTGTAGGGTGGACACAGTAACGGTTTCTCAGAGTCCCTTCAAACAAATACATATTTACACGTGGCTAGTGATTTTGGAATGAATATTTGCTTATTGCCATGAGAAGACATTGGTGGAGGTACCAGTTGTTCCGTCTGATGTTTTAACTGTCGGATGAAGTCTGAAACATTGACATCTGTTGCAGAGGACTGGTAAAACTCTCCTGGCAGTCTAAGCGGAACGCCATACACCAACTCAGCCATGTTTCTCTTAACTCTTCTCTATATATGGACCAAAGTCCCAATAGAACAATAAGTTGTTTTTCTAACCTTTGGTCAGTCAGACAGGCTTTCAACGCAGTCTTTCACCCCCTTTGACAGTTCTCTATAAGGCCATTGGCCTGTGGGTAGTATGCTGTACCACAATTTCGTTTTATTCCAAATAAATGTAAAGGAAAACTATATATATAAACAAACAGGATTCAAATTGCCGATCCTGGTCAGTTCTAATAGTTGTGGGCACTCCAAATCATGCCACCCAATTTTCGTAAAATGCCTTAAATAGAGTGTCGCTGGATATGTTAGTAATGGGTACTGCCTCAATCCAACATGTACATCTCTCGATCAGTACCAAATATTTAAAACTAGCTGAAGTACCCGTCATTGACGGGTTAGTACTGAATGCAAATTTCTAAAAGCAAGAACTTTCGTCAGCATTGTAGAAGTACACAGAATGGATGTAGTATGTTGCCAAAGTAAAGAAAGCGAAATTATAATTGTTATGTATTGTTAAAATATTACAGGTTAGAGAGTAACTAAGTAATATCATTCCATTCGCTTTAGTCGTAATTATGGGATGCGCGAACGAATATTTACACACATTGAAATATTTTTCGCAAATCTCAAAATCTAATCAATATTTTTGAAAAATTGGAAGCCTAGAATTTAAGTTGAGTGACAACCTATCATGTCACCCAATTTCGTTTAATTCCCTGCAGTCTTTATTTTGTGATGCTGGAACAAAAATTTTAGCATTTTTAAACGATTTTCACAAAATCTCAAAATGTAATTAAACTATTTTAAAAATTCAACATCTATAAATTAAGATTAGCAACTACCTATCATATCGCCAAATTTCGTATCAGTCGTTATTACGCGATGCTTGATGAAATGTAACCGCATTTTGGGAGAATTTTCACAAAATCTCAAAATCTAATAAAAATGTTTAAAAAATTGGACACCTATACTTTATGTTGAGCAACAACCTATCATGTGACCAAATTTCATATCATTCGCTTTAGTTGTTATTGTGTAATGCATGAACAAAAATTCACTCAGTTTGAAACAATTTTCGCAAAATCTGATCGGTTTTTTTTTTTTAGATGCTTATAGTTTAAGGTGACCACCTATCATTTCACCAAATACCATTTTTTTTACCTTTGCAGTTATTACGTGATGTGCAAACACAAATTTACACAGTTTGAAACAATTTTCACAAAATCTCAAAATCTAATCAAGATTTTTTTTTAAATTCGACGCCTATGTTTTAAGTTGAGTGACCACCTATCATGACACCCAATTTCATATCATTCGCTTCAGTCGTTTTTACGTGATGCTTAAACACAAATTTATGCAGTTTGAAAGGATTTTCGCAAAATCTCAAAATCCAATCAAGATTTTTTAAAAATTCGATGCCTATGTTTTAAGTTGAGTGACCACCTATCATGACACCCAATTTCATATCATTCGCTTCAGTCGTTTTTACGTGATGCTTGAACACAAATTTATGCAGTTTGAAAGGATTTTCGCAAAATCTCAAAATCTAATCAAGATTTTTTTTTAAATTCGACGCCTATGTTTTAAGTTGAGTGACCACCTATCATGACACCCAATTTCATATCATTCGCTTCAGTCGTTTTTACGTGATGCTTAAACACAAATTTATGCAGTTTGAAAGGATTTTCGCAAAATCTCAAAATCCAATCAAGATTTTTTAAAAATTCGATGCCTATGTTTTAAGTTGAGTGACCACCTATCATGACACCCAATTTCATATCATTCGCTTCAGTCGTTTTTACGTGATGCTTGAACACAAATTTATGCAGTTTGAAAGGATTTTCGCAAAATCTCAAAATCCAATCAAGATTTTTTTTAAATTCGACACCTAAGTTTTAAGTTGAGTGACTTCCTATCATGACACCCAATTTCATATCATTCGCTTCAGTCGTTTTTGCGTGATGCTTAAACAAAAAAAGCATCACGGACAGAACAACAGAATGACATACAGACAAACTTTTTTTTAGGGTCACATCGGATTCCCGGGTGCTTGAAACAGATAGAAATCGCAAAATTTTTGAATTCCAAGAAATGTACAGACGAAAGTCTAATTTTATTTATATAGATTTTTGTTTATAGGTAATGGACCGACTATATCTATGTGTACGTGGTCGAATCTATCCCCTGTAACAGTGTATTTCTGTATTGGGCTTTTTGTATGCCTTTGCATCTTAGTCAGTTGACAAAGAATGCAACATTTTGCCCTTGTCTTTGAATGTTTCCAAAGAAATCCAGGCCAAAGAAAATGAAAACTAAGCAATTTAGCTGTAGCCCTCATACTTGGGTGAGATAAGTTATGCAAATTGTCGAATATTTTCTTTCCAAAGGGTTCGGGGATATACAGTCGAATTTTGCTTGTATCTACCTCACAGTACAAGGGAGTTTGGGATTCTGGAATTGTCATGCATTTAAATATTAATCCGGTGTGTGTATGAATTAATTGTTGCAAGTTTTTTATCACTTTTTGTGCCTTTGCAATTTCAGAGTAATCTAATGCACTAGGAAAGGTAATGGTCTTGAATCGAGATTATAAATCAGCTTGGATATTGTTGCTTCCCGGGTTTTAGTGAATATCCCTACTAAACTGACCGATGTAGTCTAGGTGACTTAGTTGCCTAGGAGACCATTTATTCCCTTTCTGATTAAATGTGAAGATGAGAGGTTTATAATCCGTGAAAACTGAAAACACAGCACTCTAGAAAGTGCTTAAAATATTTAATGGATGTGTAGGTAGCGTACAGTTCTCTATCATAAGTAGACCATTTCTGTTGTGCAGGTGAGCTTAGCAGAATAAAGTGCTAAAGGCTCAATTACTTGGGTATCCTGCTTTAAGCTAATCTGGTGGAGAGAACTGCCTATAGCAGTACTACTAGCATCTGTGCATAAGCAGAGCTGTGCTTCTGTGTCGGGATGTACTAACAGTGCAGCTTTAGCTAACAATTCCTTACACTTTGTAAAGGCTTCGAGCATTTTGGTTATCCACGAATTGCCTTTTTGCTATTGTTTTTATAACCTTTTAAATGCTCATTTAAAGGCACTTGTGATTTAGCAACCTGTGAAACATTCCATCTCTAATAGTTCAAAAGTCCTAAAAACTGCTTCAAACCTTCACATGTTTGGGGTTGTTCCCCCAAAAGGAAAAAGTCTAAAATTAGTTTAACTTTACTAAGCTGTGGTTTATGCCATTTTCGTAAACCAAGTAACCTAATAATATTAATTTGATGACTCCAAAAATGCTTTTCAACAAAATGATTCTTATGCTGTATTTTTTCAGTCTTTTAAACAGCATTTTGAGATGAGTCAAATGCTGTTTCTCATTTGATCTGGCTATTAGAATGTCGTCCATGTAAGCGAAGTAAAGTTTAAGCCTTGTAGGACTTCAGATATGAGCCTGTTCATATAACAGGAACAATTCTTCCTTTGCTAAATAACTTTTATTAAATAACAACAAAAACAAAACCTTTCTTGATTACTTAGTTGTACAGCGTACCTTTGTGCATACGGGTCATTCCATGTCAATTCAACCAAAAAAATGACATTTTGGTACCCACCGACATGGATTTTGACGAAACTTGGTGAGTTTAGTCCTTTAGTATAGAAAAGTATCCACATCAATTTTTTCTTCTCAATCTGGTTTAGTTTTCATTTTACAGTCAATCGAAATTTTGAATGTTTGGTATTTTTCAAATTTTGACGATTCTGCTCTCTGACTGAAAATCATTTGTATTTCATTTATTTTTCAGACAATTTTTATAAAAATTTACAGTAATATTAATTAAAGCATGAGGATTCCAGAAAAAAATATTAAAAAATTCCAAGTAATATTTTAAAAATAGAAAAAAAATAATTTCTATGAATTTTTTTAAAAAAGTGTGTAATCCGTTAAAATCAATATCAGCCAAAGGGAATATAATAACCAAGAAAAATATGTTTTTCTAATGATCTTAGAAGTGTGTTCTGTCATTTAAAAAAATAAAATTGATGGCTTTTTCATTTCTTTATATATAAATTTAAAACTACATTTACAAAAAAAAAAAAAAAAAAATCTCATTACCCAATTTGTTTACATAGCTATATATTATTTGCTGGAAAAAAGACTTGCAAAGACAATTTTTAATGTATTATTTTATCAAACATTGAGCATCTATTAAATCAGCTTGTTATTTCTATTATTTACAAAATATTTTTTATTTACTTTATTGTCTGTCAAATATTGATTCAATTTAAATGTGTTTTCAAACTTCTTTTATGTAACATGATGATTAGTATTTTATTAACCTTTATAATTCTAGTTTAAATGGATTTGACAAATAGAAAATGCTTATATTATACAATACATAATATTGAAGTAAAATTTAACTAAAAAATACCATAGCAGAAATGTTTGGCTCCGTTGAATATTTTCCAATCAGTACTATTTAAGCTCTTTAATTTTACTCATTCTTTCTTGGATCATCTTCATACAGTCTGAAGGGAATTGATAGACTCTTCCAGTTGATGTTACTGGAGGGTCTATAACAGCAAGCAGATGTGGAATTGGCACAGGGCAGATATCCTCTCGCTTTGGCCAATAAAATGATGGTGAGGGTCCTTGGGGATGCAAAAATTTAATTGTAGCATCTTCTTCTTCTTCATTGATGTCGGTAACAATCCCAAAATACCAAAAATTATCATATAAACAGGCAACATAGCATGCGATGTATAAGTCATTTACTGTCACATATGTTGTGCATTTGTCTTTCAATTTGTAAGTTAAACTGCTTTTCTCGTCACTGCTGATTCTTTTAGCTTCCACAGTTCCTGTACTGTCTAGTGGCTTAAAATTGTGGAAACTTCTTGTCCCTGGAATAGTTGCAACATCTTTAAAGCGATTTTTAAGATTAGACCGAATTAAGTCTACAGAGTCTTTAGTAATGAAATGAAAATTTATTTTTGCAATATTATCCTTACAAAAATGAAAAAAATCACTTGGTGTCGTTATTTGTTTTTCTAAAGGTCTTTGGAGACTTTCTTTTCTAGCTAATCTTTTCACTGTTCCCCCGATCCCATCACATTCAGTTTTGCCATGGCTAGTGGCGAAAAATGACCATTGGCCTTTTATATTAAAGTCTTTTTCATGCAGACAAAGGTTCATAAAATTGAATTAGTTTTTATACTGTCCTGCACAACCGTCACTGAAATAGTGAAATTCTTTGATTTGTGAGTAGTTTATTTTAATGAATTCAACAATAGTGTTTTGAACTCCATACACCATGGAAACATCATGTTTTAAATCATCTGATATCACACAGTGTGATGACACCACTTTTTCTCCATCAGCATTTCTGCAGTGTATTATTACAGGATGGACAGTACACGAAGCAGATGTACAATGGTACCCCTGAGCTTCATCCTGTATTGTAAAGGAATAATTTTCGCTGAAGTCCAATAAAACAGTGGCAATATCTGTAGAGGAACTTTCTTTAAGGCTTTTAAAATATGAAGATTGGGACTTAGCAATGAATGAGTGAGGAATTAGTTTTTCTAATTTGGTAGCCAGATCTTCAATAAAGGCATAAATTTGGGATGAGCAACTTATCATTTCTGTCCTATCAGTAGAAATCCACTGTTTATATTCAATAGTGTCATTTTCATCATAATCTCCAAATTTTTCTTCTAAAAAACTTATAAGGTTTTGATTTGATGGGCATTCATTGCAATGCCTCAGTTTACATTCCCTTTTAGGTTCTTCGCAAAGTAATAACTTTATTAGGTCTTTATACTGTTCTTTAATCTGTGCAGCATGAATAAGCAGTATTACATTTTGGTGTATTGTGCATACACAGACTGCATGAGTACTACTGGCACCTGCCAAAACACACCATTTTGGTCGTAAAGAACAAAATTTTGAAAATCCCACTTTAACACCAGGATAAGCACTCTTAAAATTCCAGTACAACTCTTTCAAGTTACTCAGGATCAAATGTTTTCTCTCGTATTGCTTTCTTCCTATACTCACAATGTCTTTCATGCCAGGCAAAACTCTGGAATGGTCATCACTTTCATAAAATTTTGTAACTAATATAGCAGTTTCTGGATTTAATATTTTCCCACATTTAGGACTTGGTTCTGCCAGAAAACCTTTTTCTTTAACAAGTTTTTGAGCTTGTCGAATTGAATAATCAGATACCATAAATGTTTCTTTTATTTTCTTTCTTGTCCACATAAGAGAAGCAGGAATTGTTAGTATTTGAATTTTTTTTTTCTTTGATGTTAATTGTAATTCTTTTTTCATAATTTCGGTAAGTTTATCCAAATCAGCTGCTTTTTGGTGTATAGTTTCTTCTGATTCACTTTCTTTCATTGGCAATTTTACTTCAAGTACTTTTTCAATTTTCTGTTTCACATTTTTTTGCAATTGTTTCAATTTTCTTTTTCCATAATGTTTTTTATTGTGTTCACTGAGAGCATGCAATTTTAGAGGGGAAGAACCAGCTTCTGTAAGAGATGCATTTAACAGATTTAATGTCTCTTCCTTTTCTAATTCAAAAAGTTCTTCAGATGGTAATCCTATATCATCACTATCATGACTTAAAGCCTCTTTTTCATCACTATCATCTTTGCTTAAACATTCCTTTTCATCATTACTTGCAGCTTTACTTTCTTCACTTTTCAATAAAAGATTTCTACAGGATGAGCAGAGTTTCTGTCCTGGTTTGATTTTGTATCCTTTGGCCATTATGATTTCACTCTGTTGGACATTTATTGCACGTAATGCTTTTTTAATAGGTTTTTTATGTCTTTTGATAGGATCACAACATAGCTTTTGTAGAAATTCAAACTTTTTTAGAAATATACTTTTGTGATGCAGACAAATAGTACACAATTCTTGTTCAGATTCAGTTCTTAGCTTTAGAAGAATTTGTTCATCTTCAGACAAATCATTAACATTTTCTATAGCTTTTTGTGCTCCATAACTAAATTGGTGACAATCAGTTAATGTTAACTCTCCCACACTACACTTATCCTCCATTTTTCTTACCAAAACATGTAAACATAAGCAGCTCTAAACACAGAATAACTAGATGCACACTGAAGAATCATAAGACACAGATTGACTGACCACTAAAAAAATGCCTTTAACCAATAGAGTAGAAAAGAAAGGGGAATCCCCTATATAAAGGGGAACACCCTTTTTACTGAATTATGATTAGTGTAGAAAAAGCAGGATTTGTGTCTCACTTTTCCAATAGGAGAACATTATATAAGCTGGAAGAAAGATTAAAAGAGAACACTTTTGAATAGGCTGCTATGTAATGAGTTCTGTAAAAGGTAGCATTTTTGTAATTAAAATAAAAATTAAAAGCATTTTATGAGCAAATTAAGATATTTATATTTTTAAGTACATTCATTTATTTGGTAATAATGTGGGAAAATAAATTTAAAAAAAAATGGAAAAAAAAAACAATGAGGCAGATATATTTTTAAGCCAAAAATATAAAAAAATGAAAAAAGCCATTAATTTTATTTTTTTAAATGACAGAACACACTTCTAAGATCATTAGGAAAAACTATTTTTTTTCATTATTATATTCCCTTTGGTTGATATTGACTTTAACGTATTACACACTTTTTGAAAAAAATTCACAGAAATTATTTTTTTCTATTTTTGAAATATTACTTGGAATTTTTTCATGTTTTTTTCTGGAATCCTCATGCTTTAATTAATATTACTGTAAATTTTTATAAAAATTGACTGAATAAATGAAATACAAATTATTTTCAGTCAAAGAGCAGAATCGTCAGAATTTGAAAAATACCAAACATTCAAAATTTCGATTGCCTGTAAAATGAAAACTAAACTAGATTGAGAAGAAAAAATTGATGTGGCTACTTTTCTGTATGGAAAGACTAAACTCACTAAGTTTCATCAAAATCCGAGTCGGTGGGTGTCATGGCTTGGTTGAATTGACATGGAATGACCCATACAGTGGATCATAAGATCCTCTAGATTACAATATATTTGAAATATAAAAGCAGCTTAACATAGCTAACTTTCTGTAAGAACACATAATTCAAATCAAACTCTGCAGGTAATATCACTAGAATAAAAACAAAGTTCTACAAAAAAAAAAAAAAAAAAAAAAAAAGGCGAGCAGTCAAGTGTTGCCATCTAGGAGTAAAGAATAATAATATAATAAGATTAATAAGATAAGACCTAACATAACTCCCACCCATCAAGAATTTATTCTTGATGCAGAGGCAATAATTCAAGTTTAGCAATAGGTCTTTTAAATAATCCCTTTACTGTTTTCACTGTGACCACATGTACTAATTCATCCTTGCTGGATGAGTGGCAAGGATTTTACCAAGAGGCCACACAGATAGTGGAATATTGTCCTCCTTTATGATTACCACATCTCCAATTTTAAAATTATCTTTAGTACCCTTCCATTTAGTTCTACCATGTAGAGAACTCAAATAGTCCGAACGGCACTTCTTCCAAAAATTCAACTTCATTTTTTTAACTATATCCCAACGCGACTTCAAGGATATGTCTCCTTCCTTCTCAAATTCTGGAGGAGCCGTAATTACTTCACCTATCAGGAAATAAGATGGCGTTAGAACATTCAAGTTGTCTACGTCATTATTTTCATCTAATTTAAGAAGTGGTCAGTTCTTCAAAAGTTAAATTGTAATTCCCCATTACTCTTCTTAAATGGAATTTCACAGACCGGACCCCAGCTTCCCACAATCTGCCAAAATGGGGACTCAAAGGGGGAATTGTATGCCACTCAATATTTCTTTGGGACAAGAAGTAAGATATTTTTCATTTTGATGAATAGTTTAAATCTGTTTATATAGCTCAGGCAACTGCTTCTTTGCTCTCAAAAAATTGGTACAGTTATCAGAGTGAGTATGTTTAGGAGTACCTCTCCTGGAGCAAAATCGTCGTGAAGCAGCAATAAAGGTTTTTGAAGTAAGGTCACTGGCTAATTCCAAATGTATAGCTTTCGTGGAAAAGCAAACAAACGGAACAGTGTAACCCTTTGTAATTTTCGATCCTCGGGCTCTGTGCTTCAAAGCAGGAATAGGGCCAGTATAATCAACACCACTCACTAAAAATGCTCTATTTGCAGTGACTCTATCCTTTGGAAGATCTGCCATCTTTTGTTTGGAAACACTACTTCTAAAAATCTACAGAAAATTATACAATTATGAATACAATTTTTGATTATTCTTTTAACACCAATAATCCAGTAAGTTTGGCGTAAGATACGCATCAATAAATTACCATCTGCATGTAAATGTAATTTATGAAAATACTCTACAATCAGCTTACTTAATTTATGCTCATTTGGCAAGATCGCAGGATGCTTTGCATTATATTGCAGTGGAGAATTTTAAAGTCTACCTCCCACCCTAAGCAACCCGTCCTTATCAATGAAGGGACAAAGAGCTGATAGTGGGCCTTTACTTGGCAAAGACTTATTTTCCTTTATAAGCTTGATTTCTCAACTGAAATAAATGTTCTGAACATAAGATGTTGCTACATTACTGCAAACTCTCTTTCTAATGCACTTAAAGGTGCAGGTTTATCTTTGACAGAAGTTTTTGGACAAACAAGCTTACCTTTACATGGATCAAAAAACCTAAAACAAGAAGCTAAAACATCAATTAATTTAGAATATGATGAATAAGAATTAATTAAATTGTCGATAGCATCATTTTTAAGACATGCAAAAAAACTAAATTTAGAGTTTTTCTTTTCTTTAAGAACATATTGAGAATTGTCCTTTAGCTTGGGTTGCTTTGGCCATTCAGCATCCTCTGGAGACAGCCATGGTGGGCCCTTCCACCATAAGACACGATCAGGAAGATCTTTAGGAGACAGTCCTCTGGATGCAATGTCCACTGGGTTCTCCTTCGTTGGCACCTAACGCCAGCTGTTCAATGGAACTGAGTCAAGAATTTCTGAGGTTCTATTTGCAATAAATGATTTCCACTGGCAAGGAGGAGAAGGCAACCAAGACAGCATGACTTGTGAATCTGTCGAGGCATAAAACTGGATTGAGGCAAGAGCACTGGAACCATCTCTAGCGTCAAACAGCCTTCTGCAGATATTCTGAAGGCAGAGAGGGGGCGGAATGCAAGATCTGTGAGTCCTCTGCAAGTCCATTTTTATTTCTTTTGTTCTTTAAAATGATGAAATGTTCTGCAAAGACTGTGGTTGTTCTGTGACATACTACATACTTTTAAGCACTTTCTACTTCTGGCCATCTATAGAAAACCGACCAAAACTCCAGACCATTAAATCAACAGCCACAGGACGGGCCTAAACCCAGCACCTTCACACTTCAGCTGTCTACCATTATCTTATCCACTCGCCCAAGGTGGGGACAAATCTTTATAGTTGCAGTTTGCATAGAAAACAATCTTATTATCACTTCTGAATTCTGGGTTTCCTTTCACAACATTTCTTTGAGAAATGGAATATTATTGTTTAATTGTTTTTTTTTCTTGTGTAGAATAATAAGATGCAATTGAATGTCAACAAATTAGTTGCAAAAAATTCTGCTGAATATTATCTACCATCCCAATTTCAATCTTTTCATCCCTGAGTTTGTTTTTTTATTCTAACCTACAATGAAAATTAAATATACCTAGATTCTTTGCAGTTGCATTTCAGTTTTCTGATTAAAAGTAGGTACTCCCTGCCAACTGTACTGGATTTTCCACAAAATATCCTAATTTTGATAATATTTATACTTTGATAATTATAGTTGAAAAACTCAATTTTTTCTAAATTTTGAAAAAAAAATCTCTAAATTTATCAGATTTTGGGAGGATTCTTTCTTTATTAGGAATACAGTAGGGAATTGGTGGTCATAAATAAAGGTGTTTGTGTTCTGAAATTTTTATTTTTTTAATAAGTCATTTCAGAGCAAAGGGGAAGATTACTCTGGAAATTATGTTCAAACATTGTTGTAATATTTGAAATATTATGGCTATTTTAATTCAAAATCATGTTTTATTTTTTCTAGACATTTTTAACATTATCTCTCGCAGACATGGCTAACAGAGTTCAATTATCAGGTCCTGCAGAAGCAGAGTATTATGTTTTAAAAATGGTAATTATTTTAATGGCATTATTGTAATTAAAAGTATATATATTAATACTGCTTTTCTTTTAAGTGTTTATGCTTATTCTGGGATATACTGTTATACATTTTTCTGCATTTACTTAACACGTGCTTTCAAATTATATTTTCCTGCTATCAAAGAGATAATTATAAATCAAAACTATAACACTTTTAAAAATGTCAAATTTTTACTCACTTGCTTAGCTCTTAACAACTAGGAAAATGGTAGACTAAATGCAAATAACTAATTTTTTCAGACATTTGCCAAATTTCCTGGTGTGTCTTCACAATCTGTATTATATATTTTAATAAACAATAAAAATGTATGAATATGAAGCTTCCAGGAAAAATTCCTAAAAATTGAAAATTTTGCAAAATATATCATTACTTTTAAAAATGGTGCTGTGCGATTTCCATGTTTGAGGATTTTTTAATTAAGTTTAATGAAAGGCACCTTTTGTTTGTTTGTTTATTACAGTTTACAATGTACCTTACAAAAAATTATGATAATTTTTTTAAATTATTCCCTGACAGTATCAGTTTATTTTAATTTGTGTACCATGGCTGCAAAGCAAACTTTGTCTTTGAACTACATCCTTAATGTAAATTTAAAAAAGAATTAAGTCTGCTACTTCTGTTCTTTTTAAAATAAAAGATATTAGTAACTAAATAGGAAGTAAAATGAAAGTAATTTTATAGTAATTAACTTTTTTTTTTTTTACATTTTCTTTTTTACAGTTATTTTCTGTGATTTGTGGATTTTGACTTTTTTGTAATTATTTTTGTATCATGCTGGTTATCCTTAACTGTTGCATGTAAATATCTCTAAATGATAAGATGTTGTAATGTCCAGTTTGTCTAAATGCTTGTTAAAATTATGAATTTTCTTCTTAGTTATATAATACCAACACTGGATAAATACATTTTAACTAACATTAAAAATATAAGTGTACTGATAATAATTTTTGCTTACATGTAATTAATAAGTAAGATAAAACTGTTTTTTAAAGTATAAAAATTACCCTCACTGAATAAAAGTTTGAGAAGAGCTGATACAGGCTGTGAGCAACTTTTTTCTCCCCATGTATGTTTTGTAATTTCATTATTGTAGCTGTGCCAGTGTGTACACATACATTGCTGTTTATATGACACATAGTATTTTAAAGTTGGAGGTTATCAAAATATTAATTGTATTCTCATTGAAGATCATGTCTTAATGCAACCAATATGGTACTTTTCCGTTACACGCACCCCACCCAAATTTGGCAATTTTTTATATAACCAAGCCGATATGATGTTTTTTGTAGATTTTTTTTCCCACCAAGTAACTAGTTCCCACCAAGAGTGTTTTTGTTTTTGTTTTTTTCCACCATGCAATGCCTGAAAAACACAAAATTAGCAATTCTACAGGAAAAAGGAATAAACGTATAAAAGTAGACTCACCATTATAAACGTTGGCATAAATGCAATTACTTCTTCAAAAATCAAAAATGTTATACAAGACATGAAAAAATGACATTTATTTTAAAGAAAACATTGGTTACTCCTTGGAATAAGAGCAGAAACGCAAAAACTTAATCCAACAGCATCAAAATATCAAACAGTTTAAATCCCCCCCCCCCCCATATCTCTTACAAAAGCCAATAAACCCTCTAAAGTATAATTTATGCTAAATATTTATCCCACAGCATCAAAATATCAAAACCTCACGGAAGTTAAATCCTCACACCAGCAGGAAATGGAACGTAAAACTGTTTCAAAACTCAATCAAGAATTTTCAAATGAATTTCCTGTGCGAATGTTGACACTACTTTTACAAGACCTTAGATTACATTTCCACATGAAACAGCCATTGAAATTATATTATTTCATATGATATTGCATAGCGCAATGCATATGCGACGGTAAAACTTCAAATTTTTTATACACCAACTAATATGTTGTCCTTTGCTTTCCAAGCACATCAAATGCACTATACACCAAGAAGCAAGGTTACCAAAAAAATCAAGATCGCCACGTCATCGAGGATGGGTTTCCACAAAATGACGTCACAAAGCTTCACCCTCTATTACCGAAAAAAAAAAAAAAAACGCCGAATTTGGCTGGGGTGCATGTAATGGAAAAAGTACCGTAATATGTTATTTTATTACTATAATTCTATTAAAATTATAAAAAAGAATTAACTATATAATTTTTTAGAAAGACACTTCCCTCCCCCCCCACAAAGGGCATCCCACCCATTGACCTAGAGCCCAAGTGTAGTTAATTGACCATACTCCCACAACACTTAAAATTATTTCAAATGTTTGAAATGTGTTATATTTTCATTAGATTCATCCAATCCACATATGCAAATAAAGAGTCACACTTGTGACTGAAAAATCGGCATGGGCAACAAAAAATCCCATGTGTTTCTGTGATTTTGAACGATAAGAAAAGTTTGGTGCTGCCAAATTTTTGTCGGTGTCTCTAACTATTTGGATTTATTTGCACCCCTGATCTAATCTTAGAGCTCATCACTGTGTCCTTTTTTTCTATATTTTTCGCAGATTGAAGATGGGGAAATTTTTGCGTCAATTAATCAAAAAGATGGAATGGTTATTTTTCTGGACAATCCTGAAAAATATAACTCTCCTGCAATGTTTCAACATTTAGAAGAGCAAGTACGTGTATTTTTCTTACTGTTTTTGATATTACATGGAAAAATAAAGACATTTTCAGTGTTCTTATCTTTATGCATTAATTATGTTTCTTAATTTCACATAAATTCATTTTTATTCCAATGATACTAAATTATTCAAACTTCTTTTTCAGATGAAAAAATGCATTTTGCTTGATGAAAAGTTGAAACTAATGGATCAGGAAATAACAGTTAACCCAAAATACATTCAAAAGGTTTTTATTTTATTACATAGGATTTTTTTCCCCTCCTGATTTGTTTTTGGTGCATTTTATTTGAAAATAGTAATCATTTTTCTTTTTTTCTTTGGGGGGGGGGGGGGTGTAATGGAAAATAGTAAATTTATTTATTTTAATTAAAATAAAATAAACAAGAAATGATTATAAACTATTTTGCTTAAACTTATTTTTTTAATTTGTATGTGGGTATAATTTATCAAAATACTTTTTCTTAATATACCCTTTTGATCAACAGTTTATGTTGGTAGCCTTGAGTCTCAGAATTAGTATTTATAAAGATCATGTTATCAATATTATATTGTTTAATTTTTATCAGACTATTGGTTTCATTATAGTAAAAAGAGAACTTAACTTAGTTGTTACATAGTATAAACTTAGGCATTTCGAGTTGTTAATATCCATATTAGATGGCAATGTAGTAATTAGAGATGCACCGACTAGCATATTTTGCTAAATAACGAATATTCGGTTAAAACTGTAACTGAATGTTTGGCCGAATACTGAATATTTTATTAAAATTTATTAAACTTTAATTACAATGATTATTTTAAAACAATATTTCATATTAGATATGGTGCAAAATTTCAGACATTAAAATACTGCAAAATTTAATAAAGTGTTTCCTTTATATATTATTAATCACATTTTTAAATATTTGTGATTTTTTTTTTTTTTTTTTTACCTGCATCTTTTATAAGAAATAAGCAATTAATTGATTTTACATATTTATAAACACTTATTATTATAAGGTTTTTTTTTTTTAACTGTTTCATATTTAAATGAGTTAGTAATAGTTAGGCTAAGGGTGTAGTTCAAAAAATAAAAACAACCGCATGGTCTAAGTACACAAATCAGAATAAGCTAATTGCACAACGGGCTCGGAAAGATTCAGGATGATTCTTTCTAAGCTGTATTACACACCACAGTAAATGAAACAACAGTGCCTTTTATAAAACTTTCAGAAAAAATTCTTCAACATGGAATTGCACGGCAAAAAAGTTACGAAAAGTGGCATATCCTGCTAAATTTTCGAAATTTTTTAAGAATTTTTTCTGAAAGTTTTGCTCATGATACAGGTTCATTGTTTATTACAGTGTATAATACAGCTTGTAAAGAGACATCTAGAAACTTTAAAGTGCATTACATAATTAGTTTATTTGTATTTATGCACCAAAATCGCATTTGGTTCTGTTAATGTAATGTGTCATTTTTTAAGAAAAATTGAAAAGCAACAAAATTTAAGTTTAACATCTGAGTATTTCCTCTTACTTCACTTTAAATGTGATATTAGTAAGTAACAATTTGAATTAGTTTTGTACTATGGTACTATACTATAACTTTCATTCATGGTATAAAACAGGTACGGGCAACCTTGGAAAAGTTGCTGGCCAAACTATAGGGTGTTAGCGAAGTCGTGGGTGATACAATTGGGATTTTGAATGGTTTATATGGGTTTTATACGGCCTTTGATATGTTCTGGGAGCTGGAGGTCGCCCATATGTGGTATAAAAAGTATGTGTTTGTTTATCAATTGTCAAATATTTTAATTTGTTTACTATTTGTTTGCCTAATATTATAGTATTCGGTTTGTCTGCCAAATAGGCAGTATACCGTATATTCGGTGCATCCCTAGTAGTAATAAATCAGTACTTACGTTGAAAAAAAATATGATATTGCATGAATTATTATTCAATGGGATAATTTTAAATAAATCTGTAAAGTTGTAGGTTGATAAGCTAAGAGTAATATTGGTCAAACTGCAAATTTCATTTGAAAACTCATAGCTCTTTCTTTCGTCCATGGATTGAAAATTATTCTTGATTGTAGTTAATATTTAAACAGTAATTTTATGCAATATTTATTGTAAGTATTAAGCTTATTGTAACAGTTCTGGATTTTAGTTGTTGTATTTCATAAAACTTAAGTATAATTGAAATTATGCTTTAAGCTAAAGAAAGGCTTGGTACTTTTTTATTGTAATTGCAAAAGAAATGTTCATTGGAGCATGAATAGAGTTATATTTCATATTAGGTCATAATTAATAACAATGCAGTTATTTACATGTACAGCTATGGGGGGGGGAGTCCAGTTGCCCTTTATTCTGCCATCATTCCTCATACAGCAAAGTTACATGTACCAGTCATTTATGAATAGTATACACTTTAATTTGCTATACTTTGTTTTTTACAGGGTACTCATATGAAGTTACTCATAAGATATCAAAATTACCAATATTCAGACAAAATTATCTGAACTTTGACCTATTTTAATCATTAAAAATTATGATGAACCTCAGGAAATACACTATAAATTAAAAATAAATTGGGTATTGTGTACTTCCACACACAACACATTTAAAAGCTTTTTTTTTAATATAATATTTCTTATAAATATCTCTTGTATAGTGAAAATTATACTAGTAAGATATCTTTTTAATGATTTATTTGCATACATTATAATAAAATTGATTTGTTGTACAGGTTTATGCTGAACAGATAATCAGAAAAATTTGCTCAATAGTAGATTCTTCAAAAATATAAGTTTCCGTGCTTGCATTCATTGATTCCACTGTGGTATTATATTTTATAGTAGTATTATATGTGTAATAATTTAGATAGTGAACTAGTTGTGATACTAATTGAAATTTTAGTAAGAAGTTTGTGCAAAATGTTTTTTTTTACTCCCACATATCAAGTGATGGAAGTATTGTAATCACAAAAAAGTTTGGTATTCAGATTTTAAAAGAAAAATTAATTTTGACCCACCCTGAATTTACTTCTTTTATTGAAAAATCTGTATGTAATGTGAACATATCTTGCATAACTTAAAAAAAAAAAAAAATATTAGCCATTGAATGTTCAAATTTTTACTTACAATTGTTGTAACATCTAGTTATGTCCCTCTCTTTTTTATTGTCGTTAATTGGTCTCTCAAATGACTTCCAATATATTATTTATTGACACCATTCATTGTTTGCACATTCTCCAAATCTCATAACTGTCACCGAGTGTGCCAATTCTTGGCAAAATATTGCCTAATTTGGTGCCAAAAATAAGTTTTCAAAACTTCCAAACCTTAATATTATTGAGGTATTACATCGGATTTTCAAATGAAATAAAGCTTATAAAAAAGTTAAAGGTACCTTAAAATCCATTTAAAATAGTACTTTCGGTGGCCACCTCACCACCATCCTCAGTCTTGCTGTTGTTATTTTAAAAGAATTTTAAGGTACTTGTAATTTTTTAATGAAATCAGTTTATTTGAAGTGCATTAAAAATCCATATAATTAAATATTAGATGTTATCAGTCTTGTGGTAATCATTAGTACAGGGGTAGAAATTAGAATATTTAGTTGGTGGTCAAAGGACCAATGACTGTGATTTCTGTAGTCTGTAACATATGTCACTGCTCTTTATACATGATTTTTTAAAAATGCAAAACAATAGAAAATTATATGAACAGTATATATATATATTGATTTCCATTAAGAGATGAATTAAAAAATGAAATGCCTACTATAAAAATATTAAATTTTAGATATGTCAGCTGAATTATAGCACAATACGGGTAAGCATGGGATTTTGACATAACATTTTATTTAACTAGGAGGAAAAATAATACAATCACATAACATAACAAGTAACATCAAGAAAAGTACATAAGTAAAAAGAATACATGTGCAAGCAACACTATGGTCAGCCAGTTACAATTATAGTGGATATTTGAGTTTAGGTATGCAGAATTCAGGAGGATAAGACATTGCATTGCCAGGTTGTGAATTGAACATTTTCTCCAAAGGGGGGCAGACAGTTGAAAGAAAACATTCTCCAGTAGGGGACATTTGAAAAGGAAACAAAAAGCTTGGAAGATGTAAATGCTCCACTCACATAATTATTATTGTACGAGGACAGATCAAAAAGTAAGTTGCACCTCCAAGTTATGGCCATCTATTAAATAACCTGTACAAAAGCAACACGGTATGACATCATACAATTTAAGTTTACTCTTCCACATAGTTCCCAAGAGACTAAACATTTCTCTGAATGGACAACGAACTTTTTGATTCCGGATGCATAGAAATATCCTCCAGTACTATGTAACCACACAGAGACAGTTGCTTTACATCCTCATCGTTTGGGAATCGTTGTCCACAGAGATTCTTTTTGAGCTTGCCGAAAACATAGAAATCATATGGCGCTAAATCGGGACTCTATGGATGATTCGTGCGAACTGCACGAGGTGGGAAACATCCTCCATATAGTACCTGAATTTTGATTTTTTTTTTCAATGAATTTTTTAATATCGGTTACAGTTATGCAAAATATATTCATATTAGCTTATATTTACAGGTTTTAGAAAAAATGCATGCTCAGGGGTGGGAAAATAATAACTGAACATATGGATCCTGAAATTACTCTGGTAAGAATCATTTAGTCTCAACACTTTGAGTGAGAAATCTTTAAAAGAATGACAAAATGTATTCTAATCTATATTTGGGCTGAAAAAATTAAAAAATCATCTGTCTGTCCATCTGCTGAATGACGCTAGACTAATTAAAGGGCCTGATCCAAAGAGACTGACTAAATATGATTTTAAATCTGAGGGAAGGGGAGGGAATAGATTGATCGCACTTTCTTTTTTCATTTGCTCGCTTCCAGTGAATCATTCAAAGAAGCATTCTGAAAAGCAACATCAGTCAAAGAAGAAGAGTCTTAGCTGTTGCATCTTTCTAATGGTGACAGCAGGTTAAATATGAGTTCAAAATTAAACTAGAACAGGTAACAAACAAAACAAAAAGTGACCTATCTCTGATAATATGCTTTATCCTACTTCTCACCCTTTCCTTGAAACTTTTCTGGATCCATCAATGTGTAATATATACTAACTTTTCTAATTAATTTTATCCAGAGTTTTTTATGATTACAAGTACTTCTAATTCTTCTAAAATTATTTGTATATGTTAATTTATCATTATTACATATTATTAGCCATTATTACTATTTTTAATTATTACTTTGTGTTAACATTTTTTATTGTTTTTTTTTTTTAAACTCTTTTGCTATATTATTACATATCGGTTTGATTCTATTTAATATTATATACTAATATTCTACCAATAATTATTATGTTGATATTTTAATTATTTTTATGTCTCACGTTTAATATTTGAATAGATTCTATATTTTTTGTTAGCTTTTGTATTAACCATAACTATAGTTTCTTACATCTGACGTCACTTGATATTATCTATTCTTTGGTTTTTCGAGTGTACTAGCTGTGTACCCGTTCTTCACACGATAGGAAAGGAATATTTTCTTAAAATATCATCATAACAAAATCGCAAAAAAAAAGTTCAGATAGTCCCTTCTGTTCAAACTATCGCGGGATATATTAACACAACGTAGGATTATAGTAGTTTAGTTAGTTGTAAGATGACTGTTGAAAAGTGATGAATAGAACACTTTTAATTTCACTATTTATTAATGTGGTATACTGTGCTTTAATCCAGCG
The DNA here is from genome assembly GCA_038373885.1 of Cheiracanthium punctorium. Classification (NCBI taxonomy): domain Eukaryota; kingdom Metazoa; phylum Arthropoda; class Arachnida; order Araneae; family Cheiracanthiidae; genus Cheiracanthium; species Cheiracanthium punctorium. Next base: position 608,704 of record JAWZYV010000455.1, on the reverse strand, counting down.
TTTCTCAACCTGTGGGGCATGACCCCCAAGGGGGGCACAGACAGAGTGGGGGGGCCACCGTAAGTTAGCCTTTGTGTGGGGGGGGGAAAGTTAAAAGGTTGAGAACCGCTGCTTTAATCCATATAAACCTAACAAATCTACTACCTATTACTTATATTAATATTATCTGTCTTCATTCCTCTCTCTTTAATGCTCAATTTAAAGAAACAGCTTAGATATTTGAAAACAATAGTTGCTTTTCTACTCCTTGCAATTTATGCATTATCATAAACGATAAACATTTTTTATATGGTTGCCATTAAAACAAGAATTTAATAATTTCACACAATTTTTAATTTATGACGGTACATTCTGACCCAGGTAGTTGAGTTATTTCGCACAGTAGTTTTCAAACGGAGTAATATTGAAACTTACAACATTGAAAAACTCTCACTTGCGACAGAGCTTTATCTAATATATATGTATACTGCCCAAAGTCATCAAAACTTGGCAACATTTTGTACTTGTTTTGGGAATACGTACGATGGCTGTCATCAAATTGATAGCGAATACTATGCCAATAAGTATTTTCCACCTTGTGACCACTTTTGAATTTCCCACCAATTTTAAAAAATTCAAGTTTCCTTTTGTTATGATGTCACGAGTCATTTTGATGTCACTATGTTTGCTGAAGAATCATAGTGTTCAAAAATTGTCAAGAGTAGCTCATGCATTAAACACAATACTTTTGAGTTTTTATAATATTGTTTTTTACGTCAAAACCTTTTAACCTAATTAGATTTCTAACTCCTTTTTAAACGCATAATGTCAAATTTCATCATTCTCACTTGCGATATCTAACATGAATTAGTGAAAGAAAACACATTATTTTACTTAACTACAACATATGACAATTTATTATTTTGCTCATGGTGTAGTATTTTCTCAAAGCTTGGTAGCCTAATTAGGATTTCTTATGCATTTTGACATCAAAGTGACGTTATTTCATTTATGATATGCCATTTTGTTTACTGTTATGTCTATCACCAGCTTATAGATGGCATATCACATGATCACTATTTTGGAAATTGGGAAAGCTCACTGAAGGTGAAAATTATCAAAAAAAATTGGGAATGATTAAATTTTTAGAATTTTAAAGTGTATTACGGACTATTCTGTGTTGTTATTACATGTATTTGCAAAATTTCAAGCTGATGGGTTGAACGGTGTGAAAGGAGTTCAGAACTAACAAACTTTCACATTTATATAATGGATAATAAAACTTTAACTCCTATGGTAATTCCATTATAACAATTAGCTGAATCACATACAAAAATGTTCTCGTTCAGTGTCCATAGTATGTCCAAAAAGTACTATTAAAAAAAAAAAAAAAAAACTCTGTACAGCATTCATATTTTTCTTATTTCTATCAATATTTGCTGGTCATGTGGTGCAGATTGCACATCAGTAATTCTTGAAGTGAGGTAAGTGATTGTCACATGTAACAGAAATCAGTTGGTAATAGGTACAGATACAAAAGTGATATTCAGGTAAGATTATTGAATATTAGGGTATTTATAAGAAAAAAACTATGAAAGGGCTAAAGGTAAGCAAACTGCAAAACATTTTACTATCTCTGGATCATTGTTTGCCAATTGGTGGTTCACAAACTTCAAAGAGTTTGCAAGTTGCATTGAGGGAGGGTTGCAAACATAATATATTAGTTCACTAAGACTACACAAGGTTTTTGTCAATTTCTTTCAAATTTTAGGAAGGGATTGCAATGAGAAAAAGTTTGGAAAGCACTGCTCTAGATCAATGAAATAAGTGTTAAAACTTTTTGAGCATGAAAATCATATTTCACCATTCTGGCAGTTTTAACCCATGAGTTGAACTTCGTTGCTATGCTTTCTGTTTGCAGATATATCTTGTATGTAGATTCTTTAGTAAGCGCAAACTTTGGAGAGTAGTCAGAACAGCATCTGACTTACTTGAAGCTTTAGACCAGGGTTTCTCTAACTTTTTATACAGTGAAGTACATTGTGCTCCTTTGAGTTTTGACAGTGCACCTTATACAACTTCACGAAGCATTTTGTGTTTATTCGAGTCATGTGTAGGCTAAGGCAGTGATATGTTTTTTCGTAGAGCATTTGCTACTTTCTCACTGAGCACCTACTGCTCTGCAAAGCACAGTTCTCTGATTTGATAAAAGTTGATTGACAGTACCTCTACCGTATCAGGGTTCTCCTCCCCTGTAAGGCTCCTATATGTAAATAGGATTTACTCAAGGTTTGGCTCAGACAGGTCATGCCTTACAGAATTTCCATGTACAGCAGTTTCTTTAAGGATGCAGAGGAAGGGAAAATCCTAAAAAAAAATTCCTGCATGAAATACAATTCTGTTTGAACTTGAAGTGGGAATTTCCTGATCTCTTGATAAATATATATATAGTTGATGCTCAGCTGTCTATGAGGATTTAATGAGGAGTGAATTTCTAACAAAATTTATCCAAATGTTTGAAAATGAACCTTTGCTTGTGGCAAGTTACTTCCAAAAATTATTATGACCAAAATAAAAAGGATGCTACCTAAACTAAACTGGTTGAAAAATTAAAAGAATTGGACCCAAAAACACAAATTAAAAATTATGTTTATAAAATCAAGTCTTTTTTCTTGATGAATTTCCTTCAGAAAAATCCTCTCCATTTGTGGGTAATGTTTGATGTAGGAAATAAAGCAAATCCCAGAAGTATTTTTCCTAAAGATTTCCTGTTTGTGCTTGGCTATCTTTTATATACTTTCAAAACAGGTACCCTGGTCTCCAGGAAATTAACTATTGTTGAAAAGAAAGAGAATATGTTCATTTTTTTAATGATAAGGAAAGAAAAACAAGATAAATAGCATACTTCAATGAAGAGGTTAAAAGTCTTAATCTGCTAAATTCTTTGTCAGACCCAGAGTTTATATTTATTACAGTGGTGCTGGGTTGAAAATGTTAAAATTCAGATGCTTTACTTAAGAGTAAAACAAAACAACTCCCCCCCCCCCCCAATGGATGGACACTTGCCAAAAGCCTTTGACATTACTAAGGCCTGAACTTCTGGCCATTTTATTATGGGGGTAGCCAGTGTTAGGGGTATGCCCCCCCCCCCCAGGATATATCCCGAAAATTTTTGGTTAGTGGTCACAAGATTAATGCCATGCAGAAATTCCATCTATTTATACACATATAAGTTCATATCTCCCACCCACCCGGAAAACTTTCCTGGCTACGCACCTGGCCAGTGTTACCCCCTATGAAAAGAAAAACAGTTTAGTGCCCAAGCTGGGAATCGAATTCTGGCTCAAGGTGTGATAGAATGGTTTTCAAGCCACTATAACACCTGGCCAGCTTTAAAACAAAACTACTCTTCAAAAATAGATAATAGATTTTTAAAAAATTAATAAAACTGCAGAAATGGAAAATTGAATATAAAACATGGTTTTAAAAAGTTTTAATGCATATCAGGGTGGGGCCAACCCCCCCCCCCCTCCTCACCCAGCTGCCCTATTACTATTATGATTTGCATACTCATAGTACATAGAAGTGGTTCAATGCTAACATATAGTATATTTCTGGAGCAGGACCTTTCACTTTGGTCCTCCCTACAAACAGTCATGTGGATGCTCATGCAGGCATATAACAATGATCTGAATTACCTAGCAGTGTGTGGTTGAAAACATAGTCTTCATGTAACTGTTAATAATCAATTTGCAAAAAGTGCTGAAATAATAATGAACTTTCTAATAATTGTTTCTCAAAAGCCAATGTATCTTCCACAGAAAGTACATGATTAAAATTAACAATTTAAAAATTGTATTTCATTTCATTAGTGAAAGTTTTTTGGAGAAAAGCCCATTGTTTTATAAAACTTGATTAAGAAATTAAGTGAACACTTCAATACTTTTCCCCGACAGGTAAATGAAAACAGCATTTTTTATCACATAGCTATGTGATTCTGATTCCCCATTATGTACCCTACCTCCCCTTAAAGTTTGTCGGAACTCCTTTGAAACACCCGTATATTGATTATCTGTATGTTACAATAATTATGTTTCTCCCTTTTTCTGCTGGACTAGTTAAGCCTTAGAAATTGAAATTAGCTGTAAATTAATTACATTTCTGTGTTTAATACAATCAGTCATATTTAAGACATTTTTCTTTCTTCAGAGTTCTGAAATTCGTGAGTCTTTTGAAGGTAGTGTTTCAATTGGAGATGTTCATTCTCAACCTTGTAAGTAATGTTTTCCTATCAAAAATAATTTTAAATGTTTTTGAACTTATTTGAATAATATATTTTTTATACTTCAATTCTGCACTACTATTTATTTACATTTGTTTGTTTTTTTTTCCCAAAATTTGTTTTGCATGTCATTGCAATGCTTTGTACTAATTTTCTTTTTGAATGCTTTGTGTATTGAATTGTGTAGTTTAAAATTGTAATTTTGTGTTTGAACATTGTAGCTGCTGAAATTTTACCCGCTTTACAGTTATTGTCATTTTCTTTTTAGAATTTATTTGCTTTTAGTGCTTGTTTATTCTGTACTTATGTGTTACATGATGAAATCTAGACTAATACACTTAGTAAAGATGAATAAAAAGCATGAAAACACATTCGTGTATTTCAGCAACTCATAAATAAAATAATAATAATGGATCATACCAAATGCATGAATTAAAAAAACTGTCAGACAACTTTTAAGAGAATTGTAAGTGTCCAACTTTTGAAGGTTTCACTGTGCAATGAAAATTCAAAAGCAGTCTTACTTTCTTTCAATCACTATCATTAAAACACAATCTTTTGTTGCATATTTTTAATGCATCTGTTATTTTTAGCTTTTATTTAGGATAAAATGAATTGACTATGTGAGAAATAGCCATAATTACTAATTTGTTGCATGTAAATTGGTTAATGAGTTTGCCAATTACTAACAGTTAACCTTTAGAATCCAGCTGGGACAACAGTTATCCCATGAAATGTTTTCGACTAAATGTTGGCACCCGGGAATACAGTTGCCTTTCTTCCCATTTCTGTACTTCAAAACAGGTGTCTTTTTGTGAGTTTCCTCTCCCTGAGTATTAAGTACTCTTTTGCTAAAATTATAATTTTGCAATGATGCTAAATTCTCATAATATCCTCAGTTTAATCACGAAGTCCTCACTTTCATATACCTCATTTACATTCAGCAACTCTCACTGTCTTTCTCACTGACCAGGAAATGCTCACCATGGGGGTAGTTTACTGCTCCTAAAGGTAGTGAGGATTCACATTCAGCTTTACTTCTCTTCTCTCACACATCCACACATGCGCATTCATTTGTCCTGCCCTCGAAAATCCCTCTCGGGGGGGATATCAGTGAGTGGGGATGATCAAGACTAGGAGCAATTTGATATGCGTGTTTAGGCTCTCATTTTTCTCCTGCTCACTGCCGCAGAAATAGGCTTGAGTGTAAACGAGCCAATAGACTTATTTTTTTTAGAGGGAGCACTTGAGTTTAAGTCCTTTTTTGATGGAGAGTATACTGTTATATACTTCTTTAAGTATGCTTGAGCATTTCTATAGTTCCATAAACCATTCTGTTCTGTTCTGTTTTCTGTTCTGGTCCCGATTGAGTTAGGTCACGTGATTGAAAAATATATATATATATACTCAAAATGTCAAATTTTAAATTTCTGATACTATTGTTATGGAAACATGGTTAATGTGATCTTTGGAGGGAGGTCTCTGATGTAAAAATTAATTTCGGAATTCAGGATACAGATAAATAAATTACACCTACATATTTTTTTTTTTAATTCTAAAAAAACACAAAGTTAAATTTTTTTCTGTGAAAAAAAAGTTCTTTTAATTTATAACTGTTGTCCAAGGAAAAAAAAAAATAAAGAAAACAATCCATTCCGAAAAGTGTTATAGGAAAGGAGAATACAGCATTCACAACAACCATAAAGGAGACAACATTAGCTATATCTGATAGTGAAGTCTGAATCACATTTCCAAACATTATCGTGTCTGGGTATTTTCAAAACAAATATTCCTAAATAATTGCGAAGATGGATAACTTGTGGATATCCTTGGACGTAGAGATGGGTTATTTTCATAGTGTTCAGAAAACGTTTAATTTTTGACAAGTAATGTTTGCTATATTTTTCTTTCAATACTGCGTTGTGGAATGTAGCCAGTGTAAAATCTTTAAATCTACAAAGAGGATTTCTATCATAACTAAATGCTAATACACCATATACCGGATAAAGTTCTTGAATTTTTGAGTTTAAATTTTCGATATAATTGTTCGTTGTGACTTTTTCATTCTGGATGGTTATTTAAACATCCTGTTGTGAAATTGTAGAGCTTGATGTTGTAGAACTTTTTTCTTTTACTGGAACATCCTGTTGGGAAATTGTAGAACTTTTTTCTATTACTGCAACATCATCCTGTTGAGTGATTGTTGAGCTTTTTTCTATTACTGAAACGGTATCATTTTTTACTGTTGAATGGATAAATTCTCTCGAATCGTCTTTGTTTAAATGTTCATAATTGTCAATAAAACTTTGATTATCGTTTTCTTTTAAATAATCATCAGGTCGACATTTTTTTCAAATCCGGTTGACTCATGAAACTTTGATTTTTCAAATATTCTTCTTCTTCGACTTTTTTACAAGTGTCGTCAAATTCTGCTATACTGCAAATTACTTTATAAACATCCACATGTTTATTTTCATTGATATTCCGAATCCAACGCGTCATACAAATAATGTTGATAATATCCATAATAATGACTCTGGTGTTCTGACTAGCATTTGTCAAAATACCTTCCGAGTTATCTTCAGTATGTTTTTTAAAAGAATATCAAAGTTTTCCAAGTCATAGTAAATTTGCGATAGTGATTGCGAGTTATGATTTAATCATTGTTCTAAGAAATCTACTATTTTTAAAACCAGAGTTTGAACGAGAGGATTGTCTACCATTTTTGTAACTGACTGTTCAGCTAGACAATTACTGTGCTTATCCATTTTATAAACTTCTGTTGTTTTATAGTAATGAATGTCTCTCTCTCTCTATATATATATATATAGAGAGAGAGAGAGAATTTTAAGAATTTTTTTTTAAATATTTTGTCGCTTTTACTTTTCTTTATTCATTTTTTTCTGATTGATTATACAACTTTTAGATTATTTATAATTAAAAATACATTTTAAATACATGATGTATAGTAGATTTTATTATTCATTTATAAGCCAAGCCTGAAAAAGAAGAATCTTATCTTTTCGACCGTAAAATACTTGTAATTCTACGGGTAGGCATGTAAATTTAAAAACACACGAACTGGAACATGTAAATAAGAAGTAAAAAGACCAAAACTTTAATTATGTTTATTTACCTTAAAAAAAAATTTTTTTTTAAACATTGTTCATTTCCTTTTCCGTCCCAACCCAAGTTAATTAAATCCCAAGTTAATTTTTACAATGGGGTCTAGTGTTCGGTTACTTTTATGAGGAGCTGTACATTATTATTTTATTAACATGAATAACATATGTTAATTTTGTTTTCTGTCATATAAATCAGTATTTCTGAAATACATTTTAAACCATGACTGCAGCAAAGCATAATGTATCAGAACTTTTTTGAGTGCTTTTGTAAAAAAAAAAACATGCAATGTGCATCATTTATATTTGAGTGCATGACAATACTCTGTATCGATAACCTGTATTAAGTTTGTAGTAATCTGTGCATATTTACGAGAATTAGAGTGTGAATAAACAAATCATAAATTCCTCCAAACTTGAAATATCAAAAACACTCAAAGTTTCAGTAAAATAAATAGAAATAATGAAGTAGAATGTACATGCTAGATGTTCCTACAAGCTGATAATGTTTTATTTTTTAACCGTCTTAATGTAGATGCTTAATGCAATTTATAAAATCATCTAAATATGTGAAATTAGAATAGGTTAGAAAAGTAATCTTTCAATTGTAGCTTTCTAATTTTTATGACTCTTGGACAAAAATTTCACTCTAAAACACTGTTCTACAATGCTAGTTGTTGCTTGCAAAACTGCATGCTAACAATATTTGTACTTCATTTTATTTAGCTAGGCCAAAATTTTTTAAAGCATGCAACTTCTTTTTCTTTTTAAATTTTCATAAATTCTAAATTTTATCACTGTATGAGTTTTAGTATTTCATTTATTCTTTTAAGTCTTGTAAATTGATGTTGTTTGTTTCATAACTTTCATTCCATTTTACAGTACATGTGGAGGTGTAATAAAAATACTCCCAATTACATCACAGAAGACTTCATAAGCTGATTTCACACTCTTTATTTCTATGAAATTATTTTTGATACTCTCTCCAAATGCAAAATTTTGCTGTAATAGTTCAATTAAAATTGAGATGATAACTATGTGTTTAATGACTAAATATTTGTTGTAGTATTTTTATAAAATTAATAATGATCTAGCATTTCAATTACTATTCGGTACAGATTGATCACACTTTATCTATTACTGAATTTTATTATATCTTTTATCATTATAAAAATTATTAGACGCAACTAAAATTTAAGAATATTTTTTTTTAAATACTATAAATTTTCTTAAATAATAATTTTTTTTAAATCAGAAGTGTGCAAACAGTTTTTCTTAATGTGTGTACTGAGCCTTGATCTTTGATAATTTAAAATTTTCT